>JAJHSJ010000012.1:34278892-34503561 GCA_021015155.1 Magnolia officinalis
AGGTGGTCTACTTTGGAGCTCAAAGGTCCTTGTTTTCAAACAAGGCGTTGGCGGGAACGTTCCTGAGAATTTTTGTAATTTGGTTCGGTCAACCATGTTTTGACCTCAAGCATTTGTTCAGTGCACATCGTGCACTAGAGTTTGGGGTGGATGTGCACCTGGCTTTGGGGAATATCTGATGTTTTATTTAAACCAACATGATTTAAATGATTTTTAAACTCGCAAGTATACGAATCAAATGTAGATATGGTACGTATTACGAGATCGTTCCCACAAGGACTGGTTGTCACAATTCAAATCTATGATTCTCCTTAACTAATCCAACAAATAATGGAATGAACTACTAGCACATTCTATAAAAAACATTGAGAACAGGGGAGAAAATCAATCAGAGAGAGAGCACTAGGACCTTCGAATCCACCCCTAATTATCCAACCTTTGTTTTGTCTGTTGATTCACCTTAATCTAGATTGATACCACTTATATAGAGAAAGCACAATCTGTGTCCTTAATCGGGCATCATACTGTCTATTCCTTTAAGCAAGCCATGGATAACATATCCCAGTCCTTGGTCGGGCACATGGGATGTAAGTTTCATTAAGCACCCTGTGTAACATCCCGGATTTTCGCCCACCTGAATTAGACGTCCTTGGCGATGGGTCAATCCTAACACAGGTTAACTTCCCAAACGCTCAATTAAAGCCTCAAATCCCTTTTTAAACAATTTTCTTCACAAATCCCACCCTTCATTACCTTGTGCTTTCAATTTTTCAAAGCACTTTCGCCCTAGACACTATCTTAAACTAGCTAAGTAGTAAAACTTGGATCACTTTATATACAAACTGCAAAGGCCTAAGTACCATCTCAACCAGAAAACAATTAGGATTAAATCCTTTAGAAATTTAACAAAGTTAACTAAGTTCAAAACTCGATTAGCCATGAAATCCGTTGGGATCGCTTTAAATACGATCTGCAAGACCTAAAACTTGCAAAATCAGTGACTCTAGGTTTCCCTAAAGTTTAGAACCAACTCATTTCCCGTCTGCTCTTGGGAATGAAACGAAACTCGTATTAGGTCTAGACCGCACATCGGGAGTCCGATTAACACGAAGCTAAGGAACTAGGACCGCCTCACTGGGCTTGACAATCATCTCAAAATCCAGATCCAGCCGATGTCCACGGCCATTCCATTCTTTTCGATCGGGAGCGAGGGATGTGAAAAACACTATTCCATTCCAAAATAATATTTGGAATAGTGATCTGGCACCTTTGCTTGCGCATCAGTATTAAGCAACCAGACCGTCAGAATCAGACCAATTAACCCCTCGGATCAGGAAAATTTCAGGAACATTTACATGTGCTTGGAATTTCGATCGTGGCCCACTGACCGTTGAACTGAAAGTGGTCCGCCACGTGCGATCTGGGAATCCGATCGAGTCGAAAACCTAATCCCTCATAGATCCATGTGTGGTGAGCTTAAGTCTGACGTTTGGCTCAAGGAGGGCCACCAGAACCTCTCTTGAGCTGGAAAAGTGACGAAATACCTATATTAGCAGTAACCCTTGAACAGAGGTTCTATTTCGGTGAGTTTTGAGACTATATGAGGACCTTAAACCCTCTCTCATGGCAGCCATACGAATTTGGGTTTTGAGAGAGGGAAAAGAGAGGGGAAGTGAGGGAGAAGTGGGAGAATCTCCCTGCCGTCGTTCCCTACCACCACACGGGCTGCACCATCCCTTTCTTGACTTTCTTTTCCGGCGTTTCCGGCGTCGTTTACTTTCTAGGTAAGAAACCCTAACCCTAATCTGTTTGGGGTTTAGACTGTTGTAGGTTTGTGAAATAGCTAACCTATTTCGTTCTCTAGGTTGCCAAACTGCCGAATACGGAAGCTTAGCAAACCTATCGATTCCGTTGCGATTCTACGACAAAAGTGCGGACTTTAGGTGTATAGGTTAGGGTTTTCAAACGCTTTCAATGTCAGATAATGATAGATTCATGATCTGCATGCAATTGCACATGTACAAAGTGCTTTCCGTTTTCTGTTTCGATTAACGTTGTAGAATATGGAATTTCACATACTCTAGGTATACGTAGAAATACCGTATACGTATTTTTTTTTGGAGAAATGTTTGACATGTTTATTTAATGTATGATTATACTATATATGGATAAAATACTAGTTTGGCGAAAGGAATCGCCGTAATACTGTTCACTTGTAAATGCTACGTATGTTGAAATGTGTATTTTAGAAATACCGTATATGTGTAAGTTTTGGAAATGTATTTGTCATGATTAATTGTTGTATGATTGGGTATACATGGATAAAATACTCGTTTGGCTAAAGGATAACCCTATACATGTTTTTACTAACATACACCATGTATGTTGTAATAGTGTATTCTAAGTGTTGTGTGGAAATGGCTGAATGAGTATAGAATTCTCATTCGTGCTCGCCATAACTAATTGTCATGGATTCATGATTGATGTATTGGCGATACCCCTTTGACGAAAGGATTTGCCCTAAGTCACGCCACGGCCAATATACACTATATATGCTAAAATGTGTGGCCCAAGTGTTTGTGGAAATGACTGAATGAATATGGAACTTGGATTCCTGCCTGCCATGACTATCCGTCTGGGTGTACGCGTGTTATGATTGGGCCAACTCCCTAGTGAAAGGATTTGGCCTAATGCCTATGTGATCGACATATGTCGTGTATGTTGATGTATGTTTGTTTAAGTGTTTCTTGAAATGTCTGAATGAGTAGTAGTTAGCAATTGTAAAGTATAAGGGTGTGAGATATGATTCTCAACCTCTTTTAAACTATGTGTATGATCTCCTTTGATAGTTGTGTGATTCGGAACATTGAAAACATGCTACAAACTCATGTTCTCTGTGTGTTGTGATTCATAACATGCTCAACTGCTTTATGATTTTAACTATTAATGCATATGTTTTAAATCTATATTTACGTTGTATGATCCGTCATGGGTGATGGGGGAGCGGAGCAACGAGTGCGTGCAACAGCCCTGGCAGCCCTAAACGGATAATACCAGAACCTTGAGTGACTGATGATGAGTTGAATCTTGATCCATTACTGCTTTATTTATCTGCAATTGATTGTGTTTGGGGCTATGATTATGGCCCAGGCAATCGGTAACGGGATTGAACTCGTGGCTGAGATTCATTTGCCACGTGGGATGTGTTCGACGAACTCGAGTCGTGCGTTGCCTGTCGGCAGTGGCTAGGCCACACGAAGTTGTTTATGCACTTTATGTCGTGCAGCTCAACGGGCGATCGTGTTAGTCGAGCTCGTCAAGTAACCCGATCTGCCTTATGCATGTTCACCTGTGTTTGGACGCTACTCTGCTTGAACCTAGGGTACCAAACTTACAGTGAAACCCCCTTTTAACCATGGTACCTCGGCGACCTCGATCCGCTAGACGCATGAGCCGGGCATGGTGGTATGGGACACCGTGCGTCGAGCTGTCGGCCTACGCTGGGGCCATGTGCCTCCCCGTAGTGACCATTGCGCAACCAACTCGTGAGCCAATATGGTGGTATGGGACACTGTATTCGAGCTGTCGATACTTACGGCGAGAGCCGAGTACGGTGAGACCTGTACTCGTACTGACGGGCGACGAGTCCTCCGTAGTATCTTCGAGTATACTCCAAGGGTCTGTGATTGGCGACGAGTCTTTCACAGCAACTAGAGTATGAGTTGAGCGAGTACGGTGAGACCTGTACTCGAGCTGACGGCTAGTGATTGAGCCGAGTACGGTGAGACCGTACTCGAGCTGACGGCCAGCAATTGAGCCGCATACGGTGAGATCTGTATCCGCGCTGACGGGTGACGAGCCCTTTGCGATGCCTTCACTATGCTTCTCAAACCATAATATCGTATGAATTAACTAGGATTGACGACCCTAGAATGGATCATGTTTGGGAATGATACAAGGGAGGTACCTTAGTTTTCCAAATTGCTGGTTGAAATGGAATAATACTTGGTAATCATGAGCATCATCGCACCGCATGTGCTTTGTAGATGTGGCGCACTGAGGGAGTTAAGCATTCGCGAACGTAAGATGATGTCGCTTGAGGGTGGTTTTGGCAAGGGCATACAGCATCATGTCATTTCATTCTTGCATTTAATAAGAGTAGTTAGAATGTTGATTTGTACGGCTTTATCATTACGCTTGATTGAATGATAACATGTTAACCTATTTTACTCATTACTGCTTGATTACTTGAGTCTGTTACACCACTCTTTAACTGCTACTGATTGTGATCACTCACTCCCGATGAACGGGACGGTGTTGTACACACCACCATATTTGTTGAGTTTCAGGTGATGACGATGTTTGTGAAGCAGAGCCGACTACTCCTATGATGATAGGAGTTCCTCCTACTGTATTTCTCTGACGGGTCAATGAGACCTGATAGTGTATTGACGGGGTTATGGTACTTGGGATAAGAGACATTACACTTCCTCACAATTGGTATATTTTAGAACTGCACTTGTATTTATTTAACCTGGTAATGTTATCACACTCTGGAGACTCTCATAGTTTATATATTTATCTATCTATCACAGTCTTCCTCTTGCAAGTTTTACTGTCTCTGGAGTATGATATGCTGTTTTGGCTTAATCTCACTCATGTTCAATGCACGAATACATTCAACATTCAATCATCATTCATTTTGTGTTGCATAAGTGATGTTCTGGAACTCGGGAGTTGAGATTATGCTGCCCCCCCCCCGATTTTCAGGGCGTTACAAGATGTATCAGAGCATGATTTTGATTAAACCAGGCCTGGGTTATGGTCACACGACGCACTCTGACGCACTCTGACTTAGGAGGGAGGGGCGACGAACGTAGAAACTGACTTAGGATTTCCAAATTCGCCGAACGGCGAAACCACCGAAATCGACCGTTGAGATTGAGCCGTACACCCCATGATCATGCGAAACAATCCCGAATCACTTCTAGGCCGTCAGTCGACGGGTTTGAGTCATTCCTTAGGGACGAATGTCCTTAGGTTGTGGGTCAACCATAACGCCAAAGCCTAAAACCCCTTTCTATCCATTCCTTCAAACTCTCTCCTTGCACCACTTCATCCTTCATTTTTTTTCTAAGTCCTTTCACACTAGGTATAAGTTCTAACGTATAAATGATGAAGAATAATACTTAAACAAGAAGTTACTATAAATATAAAATATATGTAGAAATTGGACTTTTGGCCATTCAAATTGTTGAATCTGACCAAATAAATGGGTTATTTGGATAGATTAACGTCTCCTACCCCAAAATAATATATTACATGTCCAATAAAATAATTTCAGTTTGCAAATTGGACCCGAAAATGCCTCAAATAGAGTCGGGGGCCAAATCGGACGTATCTTGCAATCCGGAATGAGTTATTTGACGCATAATACTTGATTTTGGGGTAGAACGAGCTAATGAAGCCAACCATGGGGTCTCCCCTCATTTGCTGAGCATTTTTCCAGCGAGGCCCTCGCCAGGTTGGCGAGGCCTCGCTACTTTTGGACTGGGCCGGGGCGGTCGCGGTCCGGGCCGTTTTGTTTGGGGGTTTTATAAACCCCCTGGTATGTGGGCCGTCCATTGAAAACCTCCCAAAATGTTACTTCCTTCACAAACCACCCCCAAGCTCTCTTTTCTCTTTCAAAGTTGAGGTTTTTTTGCCAAACCACCCTCCAATCACCTTCTTCCCCATTTCGTTCACCACCCCATCGTCACCTTGCTGAACACGCTCCACCCTTGCTGCCTACCCTTCCCATTTCTTCTCATTTGAGCCCTCATACCCCCATTTCAAGCTCAAAATCGTGTGAGCTCCACCACCCATTCTACTTCTTCATTTTCTTCTTCTTTAACCTCTAGCATTTGGGCCTTTACAGCAGCTGTTGGGCCCCAGATCCTTGGAGAGCTAGAGACTCCAGCCCTCTTTCTCCTTTCCCTCCACTTTCCCATGGCCTTATTCGAGTTGAATACGGCCTACGTTAGGTGAGTTTCAGGTGGATAGAATTGTATAAGTAATAATAAATATACGTGTAGGGTATGGTTCCTAGATTGGTGTATCCCCCATGTTTTCCAATACCATGTTTGGAGTGTGTGCAATTAAAAGTAAATTCCGAGATTTCCTTTCAACTAACGCTTAGAAATTCCGATTCCTGGATTTGGAAATCCCATCTCACACCTTCCGACACCAGGCTCATTTTTTAAAAGCCTATACCAATAATTTTGATCCCCACCCACCCTCCTACCAACCATGTCCCTCCCATCCCGAGGTAGGATTTAAATGCGGTCACATTTAATACAACTTAGACCACTGGCCAAATAGTGTTGAAGTGATAAAGTCCCTTGATATACATTAACCCACCACACTCTGATAGCTTAGGCTTTTAGAGTAAATGGTTTTTTGACAAATATGGCCCATAGAGTTTGGACCTAGAGCAGTGCTTTGACAGACCTGACGATATAGGCAATCCAACCAGAACACCCCCTTAGTTGGTTTGAGCATATGTGAAGTGCTCGAGCGTAGCTACACTTGTTCAAAACAACTCAAATTCCAAACAAACAACACAAACATTTCCTTTCTTTAAAATGGTATGAAATCATCTAGTGTAGAGCATAGGCTTTTTGGATTACACTAGGGGGATTATGATACTCATACGTTACGACTAGGCACTAAAGAATGTAAAAGATTCATTATGCTAAAAAAAAAAATAATAATAATAAAAATAAATAATAAATAAATAATAAATTTCGTTTGTTGGCTTGATTAGGTTGGAGCGAGACCCGTTCCGTTGTTGAATCCCCTTAATACTTTAGGCTTCCTTAGTAACTCTTAGGGAGCTTGTTTGACGTAGAAACTATTCACATTAGAGAATTAATGTTAGGTCAAATCAATACGACCCTTAGAATTGCCTTCTCAAAGACTTGGTACAATCGGGAACACGAAGTAGAGAACTATCTATAAGCGAGGTATTTGCGGTTTGAATTGAATTCTCAATCCTGGTTGTGACCAATGAACTCTGATCAGAAGGTCGGAATCGACTAGGATTAAGAAATGATATGACAACTTTCTGTCTTCGCGAGGCAGAAGGTCCATGTATCCGATTCTAACCCACTATACAACTTTCCTTCCGTGTGGCTCCGTGTCACGGCAACCAACCAAAAGTTTATAACTTCATCTTTGCGAAGTGTAAGAATATATAGCCAATAGAGATTTTTTCCTTTTAGGCCCAAGGAATTACCCAAATGGGCAACGAATAGTTAGGAATTAGGTCCCAAGTTACATGCCATGTCGGCATACTTTTTGTGCATATGAACGTAGAAAGATAGCCTGCCTCTTAGGCTTGACATGAGTACATAAGGTAGGTCGGGACCGTGATACCCCTTTCTATAATCCTAGGTACCAAGACAGATATAGTGGGAGACCGCATTTCATTTCATGTCAAGGATAAGTCTTAAATTACACCTTGTTCCGACATACGGATCGGGACATAGCTCTTGAGCCTTGAGGGTGAAAATAAAATTTTAAGGGGGGTAGGACATGATGAACCTGCTCTAGTTAGGTCACCTAATACACCTCTTTGACCTGGGTGGCGCAGCAGAAACATGGTGGATCCTACCCCACTGGCCCAGGATCGAAACGGTGCTCGTTGAGTGCGAACATTATAGAAGCCCTAGCAAGTTCTACTATAAGGAACCGTTTTAGGATGATCTAGTACGATATGATTCACCCTTTCCTTGGACATAGATAATATCGAGGACTCTTAGACTCAGACCTAAAGGGCAACCTTAGAATAAACAATTTGAGCCTTTCAATGATGGACATTCCCTACTCTTAGAGATTGATCGGACTACGGAGTTACTGAAATATACAACTGCGAAACATTCGCGGCTTGACCCAATTCTCAATCCTGGGCGACTACCAATGGACTCAGTGCTTGACCGAGCAGAAGACCAGGATCCACCAGGATTCGGAAGTGATACGATGAGCCTTCTACCCTGCTCAGGTAGATGATCGATGTATCGGGATCAAGCCCACTATTATTGTCTCTCCGTGTTGGTCAAATAATGAAAACAACTATCTTACTCTAAATTGTGGAAATTATCGTCCAGGCTCCAAATAGGTAAGAAATAAATTGTAGCAAACCATCAGGGTATGAGCAATGGATAAACAATTAAGTTTTAAGGGGGGTAGACTAAAATGAACCAGCTGGTATATACCCTACCACGCGTGAAAACTCGAAATTAATAAGTCTTAGGCAAATGAAATAATAAAAAATTTTCCTTATTACCCTTAGCCAATTTCGGGGACGAAATTTTGTTTTAAGGGGGGTAGATTGTAACATCCCGGATTTTCGCCAACCTGGAATTAGACGTCCTGGCGATGGGTCAATCCTAACACAGGTTTAACTTCCCAAACGCTCAATTAAAGCCTCAAATCCCTTTTTAAACAATTTTCTTCACAAATCCCACCCTTCATTACCTTGTGTCTTTCAATTTTTCAAAGCACTTTTCGCCCTAGACACTATCTTAAACTAGCTAAGTAGTAAAACTTGGATCACTTTATATACAAACTAAACTGCAAAGGCCTAAGTACCATCTCAACCAGAAACAATTAGGATTAAATCCTTTAGAAATTTAACAAAGTTAACTAGTGCAAAACTCGATTAGCCATGAAATCCGTTGGGATCGCTTTAAATACGATTTCAAGACCTAAAACTTGTAAAATCAGTGACTCTAGGTTTCCCTAAAGTTTAGAACCAAACTCATTTCCGTCTGCTCTCGGAATGAAACGAAACTTCGTATCAGGTCTAGACCGCACATCGGGAGTCCGATTAACACGAAGCTAAGGAACAGGACTACCAGAACCGCCTCACTGGGCTTGACAATCATCTCAAAAATCAGATCCAGCCGATGTCCCACGGCCATTCGTTTCGATCCGGAGCGAGGGAGTTGAAAAACACTATTCCCATTCCAAAATAAATATCTGGATATGATCTGGCACCATTCGCTTGCGCATCAGTATTAAGCAAACCAGACCGTCAGAATCAGACCAAATTACACCCTCGGATCAGGAAAAATTTCAGGAACTTTACATGTGTGCTTGGAATTTCGGATCGTGGCCCACTGACCGTTGAACTGAACGTAAAGTGGTCACCACGTGTGATCTGGGAATCCGATCGAGTCGAAAACCTAATCCCTCATTGATCCATGTGTGGTGAGCTTAAGTCTGACGTTTGGCTCAAGGAGGGCCACCAGAACCTCTCTTTTGAGCTGGAAAAGTGACGAAATACCTATATTAGCAGTAACCCTTGAACATGAGTCTATTTCGGTGAGTTTTGAGACTATATAGAGGACCTTAAACCCTCTCTCATGGCAGCCATACGAATTTGGGTTTTGAGAGAGGGAAAAGAGAGGGGAAGTGAGGGAGAAGTGGGAGAATCTTCCCTGCCGTCGTTCCCTGCCACCACACGGGCTGCACCTCCCTTTCTTGACGCTTTTTTTTTCCAGCATTTCCGGCGTCGTTTCTAGGTAAGAAACCCTAACCTAATCTGTTTGGGGTTTAGACTGTTGTAGGTTGTGAAATAGCTAACCTATTTCGTTCTCTAGGTTGCCAAACTGCCGAAACGGAAGAAGCTAAACCTAGCAAGATCGTTCGTTGCGTTTCTACGACAAAAGGTGCGGACTTTAGGTGTAGGGTTAGAGTTTTCAACGCTTTCAATGTCAGATAATGATAGATTCATGATCTGCATGCAATTGCACATGTACAAAGTGCTTTCCGTTTCCTGTTTCGATTAACGTTGTAGAATATGGAATTTCACATACTCTAGGTATACGTAGAAATACCGTATACGTATTTTTTTTGGAGAAATGTTTGACATGTTTATTTAATGTATGATTATACTATATATGGATAAAATACTAGTTTGGCGAAAGGAATCGCCATAATACATGTTCACTTGTAAATGCTACGTATGTTGAAATTGTGTATTCTAGAAATCCGTATATGTGTAAGTTTTGGAAATGTAATGTCATGATATTGTTGTATGATATGGTATACATGGATAAAATACTCGTTTGGCTAAAGGATAACCCTAATACATGTTTTACTAACATACACCATGTATGTTGTAATAGTGTATCTAAGTGTTTGTGTGGAAATGGCTGAATGAGTATAGAATTCTCATTCGTTGCTCGCCATAACTAATTGTCATGGATTCATGATTGATGTATTGGCGATACCCCTTTGACGAAAGGATTTGCCCTAAGTCACGCCACGGCCAATATACACTATATATGCTAAAATGTGTGGCCCAAGTGTTTGTGGAAATGACTGAATGAATGAATGGGGATTGGATTCCTGCCTGCCATGACTATCCGTCGTGGGGTGTACGCGTGTTATGATTGGGGCAACTCCCTAGTGAAAGGTTTTGGCCTAATGCCTATGTGATCGACATATGTCGTGTATGTTGATGTATGTTTGTTTAAGTGTTTCTTGAAATGTTCTGAATGAGTAGTAGTTAGCAATTGTAAAGTATAAGGGGTGTTGAGATATGATTCTCAACCTCTTTTAACTATGTGTATGATCTCCTTTGATAGTTGTGTGATTAGGATTGAACATGTACAAACTCATGCTTGTGTGTGATTCATAACATGCTCAACTGCTTATGATTTTAACTATGTAATGCATATGTTTTAAATCTATATTACGTTGGTATGATCCGTCATGGTGTGGGGGAGCGGAGCAACGAGTGCGTGCAACAGCCCTGGCAGCCCTAAACGGATAATACCAGACCTTGACTGTATGAGTTGAATCTTGATCCATTACTGCTTTATTTATCTGCAATTGATTGTGTTGGGGCTATGATTATGGCCCAGGCAATCGGTAACGGGATTGAACTCGTGGCTGAGATTCATTTGCCACGTGGATGTGTTCGACGAACTCGAGTCGTGCGTTGCCTGTCGGCAGTGGCTAGGCCACACGAAGTTGTTATGCACTTTATGTCGTGCAGCTCAACGGGCGATCGTGTTAGTCGAGCTCGTCAAGTAACCCGATCTGCCTTATGCATGTTCACACCCTGTTTGGACGCTACTGCTTGAACCTAGGGTACCAAACTTACCAGTGAAACCCCCTTTTAACCATGGTACCCCTAACCATCCTCGATTATCCGCTAAGACGCATGAGCCGGGCATGGTGGTATGGGACACCGTGGTCGAGCTGTCGGCCTACGCTGGGGCCATGTGGCCTCCCCGTTGACCATTGCGCAAACCAACTCGTGAGCCGAATATGGTGGTATGGACACTGTATTCAGCTGTCGATACTTACGGCGGCGAGAGCCAGTACGGTGAACCTTACTCGTACTGACGGGCGCGAGTCCCTCCGTAGTATCTTCGAGTATACTCCAAGGGCCTGTGATTGGCGACGAGTCTTTCACAGCACAGAGTATGAGTTGAGCCGAGTACGGTGAGACCTGTACTCGAGCTGACGGCTAGTGATTGAGCCGAGTACGTGAGACCTGTACTCGAGCTGACGGCCAGCAATTGAGCCGCATACGTTGAGATCTGTATCCGCGCTGACGGGTGACGAGCCCTTTGCGATGCCTTCACTATGCTTCTCAAACCATAATATCGTATGAGATTAACTAGGATTGACGACCCTAGAATGGATCATGTTTGGGAATGATACAAGGGGGTACCTTAGTTTTCCAATACTGCTGGTTGAAATGGACTAATAATAACTTGGTAATCATGAGCATCATCGCACCGCATGTGCTTTGTAGATGTGGCGCACTGAGGGAGTTAAGCATTCGCGAACGTAAGATGATGTCGCTTGAGGGTGGTTTGGCAAGGGCATACAGCATCATGTCATTTCATTCTTGCATTTAATAAGAGTAGTTAGAATTGTTTGATTTGTACTGCTTTATCATTACTGCTTGATTGAATTGATAACATGTTAACCTATGCTTTACTGTTCCACTGAGTTGATCACTCACTCCCACGTTACGGACGGTGTTTGTACACACCAACCATATTTGTTGAGTTTCAGGTGATGACGATGTTTGTGAAGCAGAGCCGGACTACTCCTATGATGATAGGAGGAGTTCTCCTATCTGTATTTCTCTGACGGGTCAATGAAGACCTGATAGTGTATTGACGGGGCTATGGTACTTGGGATAAGAGACATTACACTTCCTCACAATTGGTATATTTTTAGAACTGCACTTGTATTTATTTACCTGGTAATGTTATCACACTCTGGAGACTCATCATAGTTTATATATTTTATCTATCTATCACAGTCTTCCGCTTGCAAGTTTAACTGTCTCTGAGTATGATATGCTGTTTTGGCTTAATCTCACTCATGTTCCAATGCATGAATAAACTGGGAGTTGAGATTATGCTCGACCCCCGATTTTCAGGGCGTTACACCCTGTTTCTTCCTCTATAGGAAACCTGTTAATGATCAGACACAAGCACCTAGAATAAGCATCCAAACAACATCCATATATATACTTTGGTCAAGTTCATAGATGGAGAAGTACAGATTTCAAACCCAATTAAGCACGCTAGAGAAAGAAACAAACCAATCTAATTAAAGTAAATTCAACATATAACCATGGATATTCAAATTAGGGGTTTCATCTCAGCCCTAGCTGAGAGATTAGCAAGCCATGAATTCAAATAAAAAGAAGGTTAAATGAAATATAACCAAAACCTCCTCTTCTCTCTCTCTCTCTCTCTCTCTCTTCTCTTTCTTCTCTCCCTTGCTCCGGATATGGAATTCCAAGCCGAGCTCTCGATCTCCCCCCCTCTTTCTGACCCCAGATCCCCTTTTATAGCTGTTGGAGTCGGTGGAGGAGTTGGCAGTTTCGCAACAGTAGCCACGTGTAACACTTTACGCTCCAATTTCGGGGTATTCGAACTCCCGATTTCCTTGCCTGATATCTGTAAAAACGTCTCCTATGACGTTTTTGACTGATATTTATGATGGACGGATCAGATCTTCCATCTGATCAACGTTGAGACCACACCATAGCCCCAAAACCCGGTCGGTTTCGGACGCTGTAACAGAGGCTGCGGATCTCGTCCGCTGTACCGCTGGTGGGGCCCACTCCTATACTTAAATGGGAAATCCACTCCGTCCATTGGATGGATGGTGAGATTTCGGTCAGGAATGCACTATTTTCTCCTTCTTTTGATGGGGCCCACACGTTATCTTTCTCTACCGTTCAACCTGCTTTTGAACGGTTAGATTTCCATAAGCGCGTTCTTTTAAAATTCGATCACCTACACCTTGGTAACATCGACCTTAGACAGAAAATGGACGGATTGGATTGTCCGTTTGGACAATAGGTGGGGTCCACAACAGCAACCGAAAAAAAAAACTGCGGTGCGAACGTTGTTTCCAAACAGGAGCCTTCCGTTTTTGCGGAAGACGTCGGTCAAACTGACTTTGATTGAGTGTTCTGGTTCGGTGTAGCGCGGCTACACGTGCACTCAGTGCACACACTGATTGGATGGGGTCCACTGCGCGATATTTTGTAAAATCCATCCATCCATTTGCTGTAGCATCTAGTTTAAAGTGTTGACACCAAAGTTGAAGCACTTCCAGAAATCAGGTGGGCCCCACATTATGAATCAGGGGCTGATATGATACCGTCAGGTGGGCATCTTGAGGATCCTGAGGATCTGAGACTGAACTTTGATATGTACGTGGTAATTTTATGTCCCTTAGACCATGTATGTAAGTTTCGGGCCGATCGGATGGTGGGAACCTGCTGTTATCTTTTGCTTTGGGCCGGTTTTTCGGTCCCATTTGATGCGAACGGCTTGATTTCCTCTCGCCTTGATCCATGCGCTTCTGTAAATCCATCGCTATTGGTCCTCTGAAGTCCGTTCCTTGCTCTGGTGACTTTGGAGCGTTAAAACCATACTCTTGTGCTTCTTTCTTCATCAATGCTCCTAATATACCCTAAAACAAAACACCGATTTAAAATATTCCAGCATTATCATGTACGTATCATTAGGCAATTACTGGGGTCCTGATATGAATATCCGACCCTGATCACAACCCCAACACGCATTTTGCTAGTCCCGAGCAAAACATGCGAAAAGTAATTCAGAAGTAAAAGGGTAATTCCTGTAAACCCGAGTGACTTATGAATAAATAGTCGAGATGTGATCATTCTAAGATTCATGCATGGTGACTGGAATTTTCTCCCCCGGAATGAAGTTCACTGTAAATTTCATAATCAAGTTCAAAATTTAAACCATGAATTAGAATAATTCTAAAACATTGAGTTCCAGGTGTATGTTGTATCTCATCTAATCTCTACATACAACCATTAAGAGATCCAATTGTCAACTTTCATGATATCATTGGTAATTAACAACGGAACTCATGACACCCCAACAAACCAAACCAACACTTGCCTTACAGATTAACCTTTCATTCTACTACATCTTCTTTTGATTTTCTTCTTTATGAACAGTACGCCAAGGAGTGGAATCAAATCCTCCCTATAGGGGAGCAAACCTATGGTGAAAAACTTGTTGCCTAACTTTTTCTGAATATCAACCATGGGGGATCGAATATTACACCTATAGGGAGCAAACCTATGGTGAATTCGATCACCCAACCCTTTCAATTTTTCTTTATAACTGATGCTAAAATTTTATTTTTTCAAGCTGGTTCCTTTCATGCTTAGTGCTTACCATAGTTAATCATCAATTATCGAACCGGAACTTTAATGTGTAAGCGAGATGTATCCTGTGAAACCATGACTCAATCAATGTTTACAACTTCTACATCATGGGTTAACAATTCAAACTGAACTGTGAAATCTAACAGACAACCGTATCCAAGAGTCCTTAAGTACCGACATTCTACTGTATCTTGTAACTTTAAAATCACAACTATCCTTCAAAATCACTTTAAATTCATAAGAAATTCCAGAAAAATTTAAAAATGTCACAATTTTTGCTCAAGACCAAGAAAATACTGATTAGGTAACCTAATCTCCCACCCCCAACCTAAAATCTACACGTTCCTCATGTAAAGAAATAAGCATGCAAGGCACATGGGACAACGAACGAAGAAAAAAGAGGAGTGAGGGAAAGATAATACCTGGATGGAGAATCAAGAGACTTTCTAAAAAATCAGTCAAAAACGAATCAGTATAAGAGAGAAATCAACAAAAGCAAAATAAACATAAAATCACAAAAGAAAATCTTACCTATACCACTTTCGCAGGTGCTCTCGATGCATTTATGCGTATGCAAGCGTACCTTAACAAACCCCTAGGTTACCCCTAGTGGACGAGTTGTGGTGAGGGTTTTCGTAGTAGTGTTTATAGTAATTTCTACGTACCCACAAACATTGAACTAAACTAACAAAAAGAATGAAATGGAATAAAAAGCTGTGGTGCCTCCCAGGAGCGCTACAGTTTAACGTCTTCAGCCAGACACAGAAGACAGACCATGCAATAACTAACCTTTATAACCAGGATCCGCCAAAGAAATTCCTGAACAACCTTGATTAACCAATCTCAGATAAGTGATGTGAGTTCCCAGAGCTGTGTACTGAAATGAGTATGACTGACACTAGCGGCCACTAACACAACCTCAATATAAGGACTTCTGTTCGAACGACTTTCTCTTATGTTAGGATCACGCGTTCCTTTGCATTTCACGTGATATTCTCATGCATCCATGATCCATACCGGAGGTGGGGCATAGTCCCTGTCTTTCCCACTATCTTCCGTTCAATTGCTGCCTTATACATACTCTAAGAACATAAGAAATTTGCTCTCCTTTGCCTTTTCAGAGTTAGAAACTGTGCTGTCAGGAAGAGTCTCAGAGGGATGAAGAGGTTCCACTTTCGCTCTCCATTTTTCAGTCTCCAATATAGGAGTAGAGTCGAGCAATGCATTGACTTCGTGGGTAGGACTATTTATGTCAAATCCATGCCATATTTTGCTAAGCATGTCTCAAGTGGATCTTCAGAAGATTTCAGGAAGGAGTCCGCACTAGACTCTCGATCATGTCCGCTTCAATATTCATCCAAATCTGCGGATTGTTATCCTGCATTAAAGACATTGAGTTTAATATTCATGTTACCAAAGGACAACTTCATAACTCCATTCCGGCAATTTATAATAGCATTAGATGTGGCAAAAAATGGACGACCCAAGATGACTGGGATCTGACTATGAGGATTCTAGACAGGCTGAGTATCTATAACTATGAAATCCACTGGAAAATAAAATTTATCAACCTGGATTAACACATCTTCAGTAACACCCCGGGGCACCTTGACAGATCTATCAGCTAGTTGTAATGTTATTTTAGTCGGTTTCAACTCACCAAGTCCTAACTGCTCATAAACTGAATATGGTAACAAATTTACGCTCGCTCCTAAATCAAGCAATGCCTTCCCGATCTTATGGTCTCCTATGATGCAAGAAATGGTGGGAGCTCCTGGATCCCTAAATTTAGGAGGGGTGTTATGTTGATCATGAGCATGAGAGCTTAGTCAAGGAAGCTTGCAAGAAGAACATTCTCTTATAACTACATTCTGCTTACGCTTTTGAGTGCAAATATCTTTAAGAAACTTAGCTTAAGCGGGACTTGCATGAGACGTGTCAATCATGGATGTTGACTTGCACTTTTTTAAACACACCCAGGATTTCATCAAAGTTGTTTCTTTTCTTCATTGGTGCCAGACGTTGAGGAAAGGGTGCTTTGGGCACATAGGGTGGCACATTAGTAGCTCTTGGAGAGTTAGAGAGCTTTTGGACTTTTGATGCATTAGTGTGTCTCTCTGCTTCATCTTGATCTTCCGTTTTGGAATTTGATTCATCCCTAGGTATCTCTATTCTGTTATTAATCTGTTTGCCTGACCTAAGGGTAGTGATTGATTTGGCCTGCTCATGATATTGCCCTTGGTTGGAATTAAAGCCAATCTCGTACTGTCCCTTTGGATTAGCCACAGGTTGGCCAGGGAACTTACCTTTCTCTCTCTCATTCAATGCGGTAGCTAGTTGACCCAATTGTACTTCCAGCTTGACAATGGATTGCGCATTTGCATGTAAGCTTTGCTGGTTGGCTAGTAAGGTTTGTTGGGTGTCTTTTTGGAATTGGAGAGAACTCTGCATAAAAACATTGAGTGTATCCTCAAGAGATGGTTTCCTAGATTGTGGAGGTACTTGTTGGTACTGCGGAAACTGCTGAGGTTGCATAGGAGGATTTCCGGATGGTCCTCCTTGTTGTTGTCCTTTTGCCCAAGAAAAATTTGGATGTCTAGCCCACCCTGGGTTGTATGTTCTCGAGTAAGGATCATTCCCAGGTTTTTGAAAAGTGTTCATAGCATGTACTTGTTCAGAGAGGAATTCTGGAAATGCTGCACCAGATGGACAAGACTGTGTAGTATAGACAGGACTAGAACATATAACACAAGCCTCGGCTTGAGTTGTTTGTGGAGGTCCATTATTTAATACCAGGCATTAACTTTCTTTGTCAGGTTATCAAGCTTGGTGTACAGATCTGGCATGACTCCTATCTCATATATACCACCTTTCTTCTGTGGTTGAGGACCTCTTTCACCTCTATCTGAATAGTCCCATTGCTGGGAGTTTTCACACAAGGTTTCAAAGAATTTCCAAGCTTCGATATCACTTTTTGGTCATGAAGGACCCTCCACTAGTGGCGTCAACCATGCGGCGATTTGGGGTGTCAACCCGTCATAGAAGTATTGCACTTGTTGCCACTTCTCAAAACCATGGTGTGGACATTTAAGAAGCAAGTCCTTCCATCTTCCCAACATTCATGAAAGTGCTCGCCTTCTTTTTGTGTGAAGTTAGTATTTTCTCTACGGAGGGCATTGGTTTTTGTGAACAGGGAAGAACTGTTTAAGAACTTCTAGACAGTTGGTCCCATGTAGTGATAGAACCCAACTTCTAGAGAATTCAACCATGCTTTTGCCTTATCCTTTAAAGAAAAAGGAAAAGACACAAATGGATTGATTCATCTGAGAAGTTTTGGAACCGAAAGGTAGAGCAAATGTCTAGGAATTATTTCACATGATGATATGGGTCCTCCTTGTCTAAACCGTAGAAGGAGGGCAACAATTGTATGACCCCAGGTTTAAGTTCAAAGTGTGCTGCCGTTGTGTCTGGCAACACTATGCATGAAGGTGCATTGAATTGGACAGGAGCTGAATAATCTCTAAGAGCTTTAGTTCCATTCTCATCCGCCATTTCAAATAGGATGTTTCTAAATCTTCTACGAAAGGTTCTTTCTATTTCAGGATCAAAAGGGGCTAGTTCTATGTTCAGAGATCTACGTCCTAGCATAAACTATGTTATTGCAATGTAAGAAAGAAAACTAAACTAAGAAGCAACCTAAGAAAAATAAAACTAGAACTAGAAACTTTGAGATTTCTAAAACAAGTTAAAGCTATGTAAACAAGAATGGGAAGAAGAACCCGGAAAAGGAGATGATTGATGTCAGAAGATTTAAGAAGCTCCTCCTTCACTTAGTCGCTTCCTTCCTCAGTTCCTCTGTAAATAAAAACAAAAACAAATTAAGTTTCCTAAAATGATGATAGAAAAATCCTAAGCAACGGTTAATTTTTAAAAAAGAAAGTTTCTAATCTTAGAAATAACAAGCCAGTTTAGTTTCTAAAAAGGGAAGAATTTCTAAACTACAAAATAGAAAGTTACTTGAAAGAAGAATCTAAATCTAAAATTAGAAACGAAAAAATTTCTAAAATAGAATTAGAAAAAGTAAAGAATTTAGAAGGGATTACCAAATTAGAAGTTTATTTCAGGACCCTACAAAACAAGAAATAAGTTAGTTTCTAAAATAAAGAAAAGAACTCTAAGTCAGTAAAATCCTAAGCTATGAATTATGATAAGAGAGAATCCTAAATCCAATTGTACCGAAACAGTCCCCGGCAACGGCGCAAAAAACTTAATGTTTTATTTAAACCAACATGATTTAAATGATTTTTAAACTCGCAAGTATATGAATTAATTGAGATATGGTACGTATTACAAGATCGTTCCCACGAGGACTGGTTGTCACAATTCAAATCTATGATTCTCCTTAACTAATCCAACAAATAATGGAATGAACTACTAAACATAATTCTATGAAAAACAATTGAGAACAGGGGAGAAAATTCAATCAGAGAGAGAGCACTAGGACCTTCGAATCCACCCCTAATTATCCTAACCCTTGTTTTGTCTATTGATTCACCTTAATCTAGATTGATACCACTTATATAGAGAAAGCACAATCTGTGTCCTTAATCTGGCATACAGAATGTCTAATTCCTTTAAGCAAAGCCATGAATAACATATCCCATGTCCTTGGTCGGGCACATGGGATGTACAGTTCATTAAAGCAACCTGTTTCTTCCTCTATAAGAAACCTGTTCATGATCAGACACAAGCACCTAGAATAAGCATCCAAACAACATCCATATATATACTTTGGTCAAGTTCATAGATGGAGAAGTACAGATTTCAAACCCAATCAAGCACGCCAGAGAAAGGAACAAACCAATCTAATTAAAGTAAATTCAACATATAACCATGGATATTCAAATTAGGGGTTTCATCTCAGCCCTAGCTGAGAGATTAGCAAGCCATGAATTCAAATAAAAAGAAGGTTAAATGAAATATAACCAAAAACATCCTTCTCTCTCTCTCTCTCTCTCTCTCTCTCTCTCTCTTCTTCTCTTTCTTCTCTTTCTTCTCTCCCTTGCTCCGGATTTGGAATTCCAAGCCGAGCTCTCGATCTCCCCCCTCTTTCTGACCCCAGATCCCCTTTTATAGCTGCTGGAGTCGGTGGAGGAGTTGGCAGTTTCGCAACAGTAGCCGCGCGTAACACTTTACGCTCCAATTTTGGGGTATCCGAACTCCCGATTTCCTTGCCTGATATCTGTAAAAACAACGTCTCCTATGACGTTTTTGACTGATATTTACGATGGACGGATCAGATCTTCCATCTGATCAACGTCGAGACCACACCATAGCCCCAAAACCAGGTCGGTTTCGGACGCTGTAACAGAGGCTGCGGATCTCGTCCGCTGTACCGCTGGTGGGGCCCACTCCTTCACTTAAATGAGAAATCCACTCCGTCCATTGGATGGATGGTGAGATTTCGGTAAGGAATGCACTATTTTCTCCTTCTTTTGATGGGGCCCACACGTTATCTTTCTCTACCATTCAACCTGCTTTTGAACGGTTAGATTTTCATAAGCGCGTTCTTTTAAAATTCGATCACCTACACCTTGGTAACATCGACCTTAGACAGAAAATTGACGGATTGGATTGTCCGTTTGGACAATAGGTGGGGTCCACAACAGCAACCGAAAAAAAAAACTGCGGTGCGAACGCTGTTTCCAAACAGGAGCCTTCCGTTTTTGCGGAAGACGTCGGTCAAACTGACTTTGATTGAGTGTTCTGGTTCGGTGTAGCGAGACTACACGTGCGCTCAGTGCACACGCTGATTGGATGGGGTCCACTGCGATATTTTAGTAAAATCCAATCCATCCATTTGCTGTAATCTAGTTTAAAGTATTGACACCAAAGTTGAAGCACTTCCAGATATCAGGTGGGCCCCACTTATTGAATCAAGGGGCTGATATGACCGTTGGGGCACTTCCATAGTGATCTGAGGACTGAACTTTGATATGTACGGTTAATTTATGTCCCTTAGACCATGTATGAAGTTTCGGGCCGATCGGATGGTGGGAACCCTGTGATCTTTTGCTTTGTCCGGTTTTCGGGCCCGTTTGATGCGAACGGCTTGATTTCCTCGGATCCCTGGCGTGTAAATCCATCGCTATTGGTCCTCTGAAGTCCGTTCCTTGATCTGGTGACTTTGGAGAGTTAAAACCATACTTGTAGTGCTCTTTTTCAGTCAACTCTCCTACTTATACCCTGTAACAAAAACACGATTAAAATATTCCATTAAGCATTATCATGTACGTATCATTAGGCAATTACTGGGGTCTGATATGCAATATCCGACCTTGATCAATATCACGGCTCCGGTGTTCGATCTGTTCTGATCAACTCTTTTGGGGTTCAGTTATAAAAGGTCCCATCTTATTTTGGGGCGGGGCTGAGGCCCAGGTGGGCCGTATCATACCTTTCAGGGCTGAATTTGGCCTGAATGATGTGATCTGGCTGTCAGAAGAGTTCGGTACTTGTTTTCAACGATTAAATGTATGTTTGGGACACAGGGGTGCTCCACTGGTTACTCCCTGACTTCGTGGAGTGACTTTCCAGAGTAATGCTAACCCATATGGTCTTAAAAATTGATTAAGCTTTAGGTGATTCGGTCCTGCTTACCTCTTTGACTGGTGTGGGGTGTAGACTGAGCCTCCAGGGTCGTGGTGGATTACCTCGATGCCACTTGGGAGATCCTGTCCTGGAGTGTGTTAAGTCATTAGGTTGAAGGGTCTCGAGTTTTAACATTTGTGGGTTTAAAAGGTAACACCCGAGTACCAGAGGTACGGGGTGTTACAGTATACCATCCTAAAAAAAATATTTCGTCCTTGAAATTACCTGTAGTGTGTTACTGAATAGGTGGAGATATTTTTTCCTAACTTCGGCTTCTCGCTCCCACGTCGCTTCTTCTTCTCCATGGTGTGACCATAAGACCTTGACTAATGGTATCATTTTCGTCCGCAGGACCTGCTCTTTGTGGTCCAAGATACGTATGGGTTCCTCTGTATAAGAAGCGTCGTCGGCAAGTTCAATCTGCTCCCAGCTAACAACGTGACTTGTCTGGCGGTATTTCTTTAACATAGACACGTGGAAGACGTTGTGGATCCCAGTCAGTGTGGTTGGTAGCGCAAGGTGATATGCCACAGCTCCCACACGATCCAAGATCTCAAAAGGTCCGATGAAACGAGTTGCAAGCTTCCCTTTTTGTCCGAACCTCATCAGACCTTCATAGGCGAGACATTCAAAAATACGTGATCGCCTGCTGCAAATTCCAGATCGCGTCGTCGATTGTCCGCATAACTTTTCTGTCTGCTTTGTGTGGTGCGCAACCGCTTCTGAATAACATCGATTACCTGGGTGGTAACCTTGACGAGTTCAGGTCCTAACAAACTTCTCTCTCCCACTTCAGCCCAACACTATGGGGCTCGACAGGGGCGACCATATAGAGCTTTGTATGGTGCCATACCTATGCTGGACTAGAAACTGTTATTGTAAGCAAATTTTGCGAGGGCCAAATGGTCGTCCCAATTTTCCTTGAAGTCGAGGGCATAAGCTCTTAACATATCCTCCAGGACCTGATTTACCCTTTCTGTTTGTCCATATGTCTGGGGGTGAAATGCTATGCTGAACTTGAGTTCCGAGCTGAGTTCCTCCTGCAACCTTCTCCAAAAGGTAGATGTAAAGCGGGAGTCACGATCTGATATGATCTCCCGAGGCACTCCGTAAGATCGAACGACTTCACGAACATAGAGCCTTGCCAGATTGTCAGTCGAATCTGTCGTCCGAATAGGAAGAAATCGAGCAGACTTTGTTAGCCTATCCACAATGACCCAGATCGAGTCATGCTTCCGCTGAGTTCAGGGAAGCCCGACAATGAAGTCCATAGAGATGCTGTCTCCATTTCCACTCCGCCACTGGTAGGGGCTGAAGAAGGCCTGTGGGTTTTCGATCCTCGACCTTTATCTTCTAACACACCATGCACCGTGCTACGAAACTGGCTATGTCCCTTTTCATATTTCTCCACCAGTATTGCCTCTTTATGTTGTTGTACATCTTTGTACTCCCCGAATGTATGACCATTTTGGAGTGGTGTGCTTCGGTCAGCACTTCTTTCCTTAAATCTGCATTGTTGGGTATGCACGCTCGCCCCTGATACCGGAGACCGCCATCAGTGCCAACTCTCCATCCGAGCACCTCCTCGCCCCCGCACCTTTCTTTCATTTTGGCGACCCATTCGTCCTGGTCCTGAGCGGGGATCACATGCGCAACCTGTCGACCCTGCAAGTTCTTAATGACCATGAAAAGGCGTCCATGAGGTATTATAGAGCCATGAATGTTCACTGAGAGTCATCGAAGTCCATACAAACTCCATCTCCCACTCCTTAAGCATAAGAGTGGCTACCAGCCTATGCTTCTTCTTTCGACTCAGAGCGTCAGCCACGGAGTTTGCTTTACTAGGGTGGTACGAGATATCAAAGTGGAAGTCTTTAAGTGTCTCCATCCACCGACGCTGGCGCATATTCAAATCTTTCTGTGTAAATATGTATTTCAGGCTCTTGTGATCACAGAATAGCTGAAAATCCTCACCGTATAGGTATGCCTCCAATTTTTAAGGCAAAGACTACTGCTGCCAACTCCAGGTCATGAGTCAGGTAGTTTTCTTCCTGCTTCTTCAGTTGACGGGAGGCATAAGCGATCGCTTTGTCATTCTGCATCAGAACACAGCCAAGGACCATCTTCAAGGCGTCGCTATACACCACAAACCTTTCTCCTTCTTGCGGAAGGGTGAGTACTGGTGCAGACATCAGCCTCATTTTTAGCTCCTGGAAGGCTGCCTCCGTGTTCTCGTCCCATGTGAATTGGGCATTCTTTTTTGTTAGTTGAGTGAGTGGTTGCACGATTCGGGAGAATTCTTTGATGAAATGCCTGTAATACCCTGCCATGCTTAAAAAGCTTCAAACTTCGGTGTTCACTCCCCAAGTGCAAGGTTGTGATGTAGTAATAAACTCGGTAAGACCGAGGTCGAATCCACAAGGACTGAAACCTGTACGTATTCTGAAACTAAGTAGAACTAGAACTAGACTAAGATGAAATCTAAACTGAATGAAATTTAGAGAATAATTGTGGAATAATTATCTAAAGCGTAGAGAAATTCAGAGGTAGGAAACTAGGGATTTAGAGGATCCACTTGTAGTGATCAGGGAGAACTACTCTTGATTCATAAAAATCAACTGAACTGCCATTGATATAGTTTTTAAGAGATGAAGGGTATATGAATTAGAATGGATTCCATCACCAAACCATGCCTAAGAGGTAAAGCAAACAATAGAATTAAACTAATTACCAACTAATCAACATGCTATGAGGGTTAGGAAAGGGTACCGTCATCCAACCATGCCCAGGAGACGATGGTGAACAACAGGGCTTCCTGACGTCATAAACATAAAAAGGAGAAAGAAATACTCAAAGCCATCGCAGATCTATTGTAATTTTAGTCACAACAAACCATTAAAAACTGAAAGTATTCCCTTAATAATCAACTGAAATCAACTTCAATTCATAAATTAAATTAAATGCATAGAGTAGAATCCCCCATCTCACTACAAGCTTCACCTCTTAGCCCTAGCTAAGAGGTTTAGCCTAGCATGGATAGGTTGAACATCTTACCATAACATAAACAAAGAAATAAAAATTAACGAATACTTCTCTCTCCCTATCTCTCTGCTCCACGTTCTGCCCAAGCTTCCCTGGCAATCCCTTATTTTTCTCTGTTTCCTTTTTCTTTTATAGGTCAGAAAATCGGTTGCTGACCTGCTGTGAGAAGGAGTTCCGCCCTCCTCTTTTCGCAGTGAAAAACGCACAGCAATCTTACGCTGATTCTTGGTGACTTAACTTTTTGATGCCGAAGAAGAAATCCACTCCATCCAACGGTTTCTCCTCACAAAAACGGTCGGACCTGATCGGTTTTAGATCAGATTCGTAGTGGCCCACCAGATTTTCACCCAGCCGTCCGTCTTGCTTTAGAAAGCTCTCTCCCTGCGTGTGCATGCATGGGTTTGAAAGAACCCTTCTTGTATGGTCTGTTCGGCCTTCTGGTGTGACTGGACGGTCCAGATTGATCACTTGCAGCCGTGATGGTGGCCCACAAGTTCCGTCCGCAAGTTGGGACTCGAAATAGAGCCTGCGTAGCGGCTCTGTGATGATTGGTGGGCCCCACCTTGATGTCTATGGAGAAATCCACCCCGTCCATTGAAATCCTGGCGAAAAACTAGTCTAGAAGGAGTATTTTTCAAGTGAAATTGGTGTGGCCCACAAACTTATCTATTCTGCCGTCCATCTGACGTTTAACGGCTATGATTTTACAATGACTTGCATGATCTCAAAAGGCCACCTTGGTGAGGTTAACACCCCCCATTTTCACATAATGGATGGTCCAGATTGAGGATTTGGATGAAGAGTGGGCCCCACTGAGAGTAACCGGCGTCGGCAGCGAAGTCGCTTCTGGAATTTATTTATTTATTTATTTTTTATTTTAAAGAATTCCTCGGTTAGCGCTTGGTGACCGAGCTATTGAAGACCGGCGCGCGGCCGGTGAACCTATACTATGTACACGCATGTGTACATGTGGGGTCCACTGTAATGTTTGTGAGAAATCCGATCTGATCATTAACTTTGTCACCTCATTTTAACGGTTGAGACCAAAATTGAAGCATATCCAGAGATCAGGTGCGCCCAGAATCCAGATTTTGAGGGCTGATCTGTCCGTTAGGCCACTTCAAGGGGGGTCCAACGGCTGAAATTCTACGTGTACGGTTAATTTATGATCTTCAGGCCATGTATATAGTTTCAAGCCGAACGGATGGTGAGAACCCCGTGATCGTGTATTCTGGACAATTTTTGGGGCACTTGAGCTTCAGTTTCTCGATTTTTCCAGATTCCTGGCGTGTAAATCCGTTGATCTTGGTCCCCTGGGGTCTGTCCCTTGCCTTGGTGATATCAGAGTGTCAAATCCACGCGTTTAACACCTTTTTGTAGTCCGTGCTCTCAAATAAACCCTGTATCACAAACACAGTTAAGTCGAGACGTTAAACAGTATTAGGCTTGTAAATCCAGGCAATAAATGGGGTCTGATATGCAATATTTGACCCTCAACATTCGGTCACTGTGGTGGGGTGGTCCCATTTGGATACTACTTCAACTTTAGCGGGATCGACTGCGATGCCTTCTTCTTTCACTACGTGCCCTAGGAACTTCACTTCCCTTTCCCAGAACTTGCATTTAATAGCTTGGCATACAGCTGATTTTCCTTCAGCGTACTCAGGACCGTGCGCAATTGTTGCTTGTGTTCCTCCTAGCTTTTAGAGTAAACCAAGATGTCGTTGATGAACACGATCACAAACCGATCTAGGTATGGCATGAAGACTCGGTTCATGAGGTTCATGAATACTGCCGGAGCATTTGTAAGCCCAAAGGACATTACTAAGAACTTGTAGTGCCCATAACGAGTCCTGAATGCGGTTTTAGGGATATCCTCGTCCCTGATCCTTAGTTGGTGATATCCTGATCGTAGGTTAATCTTCGAGAAATATCTGGCGCCCTTGAGTTGATCGAACAGATCGTCGATACGCAGGAGAGGGTATCTGTTATTTATCGTCACTTCATTCAACCGTCGGTAATCTATGCAGAGGCGCATCGATCCATCCTTCTTTTTCACAAAGAGGACCGGTGCTCCCCAAGGAGAGATGCTGGAGCAAATGAAACCTTGGGTCAGCAGCTCATCTATTTATTTTTTGAGTTCTTCCATTTCACAAGGGGGCATTCGAAACGGGGGTAGTGATATGGGGGCAGTTCTTGGTTTGAGATCGATGCAGAAATCTACTGCTCGCCTTTGGGGTAGTCCCGGTATCTCTTGAAATACCTAAGGGAAATCCCGCACTACTGGGATCTGGCTCACGACGGATTCAACTGATTCTGACTCTTCTAGGGCTTGTAAGATTTCCAACGTACCGCGCTTACTTTTCCTTTTCACGGTGAAAGAGGCCTGCCTAGGGATGGTTATAGTGACCGTTCGATTGCGACAGTCCATCACTGCCTGGACCCGAGAAAGCCAATCCATCCCGAGGATGACATCGAATTGTTTCATAGGCATGAGGATTAAATCCACAACCACTTCATGGTGTGCGAAAGTTAAGGGACAATCTTGACATAACTTGTCTGTTTCGATGAATTTACCCATGGGTGATGCTACCATTAAGGGGGCATGTATGCGAGTTATGTTCAACCTTAGTCTATTTGGATTAGTAGAGTCCATGAAAGATAAGATCGCGCCGAAATCAAATAAGAGGAAAATAGGGGTATCATGGATGTGAGCGGTACCATGAATGGTCTGATGGAGTCCTCCTCAGTGTCTGCAGCAGTTACAGTGAATATGCGGGCGGGGGCCCTCTGGTGGACTGGAGGTCCCGATCTCGGCATCGGTGGCCTGGGTGTTGTCCTGGCAGCAACTGGTCCTGACTGAGGGCAACCTGCTGGTGGAGTGATGCCTTCGTCCCTCATCTTTTTGAAACACGTCCGTGCAAAGTGTCCCGTCTTGTGGCAGTAATCGCAGTTTTTCACGGGAGGCATGGGTGGTGCACCTGCAGTCATGACCCTGGCTCTCCTCTTCGGCACAGATGGGGCAGGTGGCGTTTGTCTGGGCCTGAATAGGATGTCCCTAGGTGAGGGGCGGGTCCTCAGGGCGCGCTCAAAGTCCTTTTCGACTCACATAGCCTTGTCCACTAACTCAGCGAAGTCTTCGAAGTCCCAAGCACACTGTCGCGACTGGATTCCCTGCCTGAGCCCTTCCTTGAATTTCTATAATTTGTACTCAGCATCTTCTAAGGCCTTTGGCACGTATCGAGAGAGTTCATAAAACCAGGCCTCATATTGAGAGACGGTTAGACTGCCCTACTCCAGTCTAAAAAACTGAGCTATCTTCTCATTCCTACATGACCGGGGGAAGTATTTTTTCGAGGAACTTCATTTTAAACCCAGCCCATGTCCATGCATATGTGGGCGAGATGCTTCGTTGTAAGCCTTGCCACCATTTCTCCGCCTCACCTTCCAACAGGTACGTGGCCAGGTTTATCATTTGTGAATCGGTGCACTCTAAGGGCCGCATGATCTTGGAAATCCTCGCTAGCCAACGTTCCGCTTGCATGGGATTCGGTGCTCCTTTAAACGTTGGTGGGTGGAGCTTCAGGAACCCTTCGAAGATGTCCGCGCCTTGACTGTACCTTTCTCGGGATGCCTCCCCGCGATCTCTGTTTCCTAAGGATTCCATCATGAGATTATGCATATCCTGTTGTTGGCGTATGAATACGTCTTGTTGTTGTTGCATAGCTGCAACCATTTGCTCAACGGCTGCAAAGGCTGCAGCCCCAGTCTGATCCCTTGCGGATGCTCCTACGGTTGGCGTCCCTTGTGCGAAGTATGGAGATGGCAGCCCGGTGGTGAAGTCCTGTGGGGAAGGAGAATCCCCCACCGTTTCTGATGCGTTGTCCGTATTTGCGATGCCCGGTGGAGGACCTGGAGTGTACTCCGGGCTGCGCTCTCTTCGGGGCTCACTTGAGGGGATAAGGTGGATATCGACCGTATCAGTACTGCGTGATTGCAGCACAGGCGGCGTGATTCCCTGAGAAGTCAAAATTCAGGGTTCAGTTGTTTGGGGAATGTCCTTAATTTTCCATGAAGTAATGCCAAGGTCAGTTATCTCATTACTTGACTGGGGGATGCCCCTGGTTGAATTTTCGAAGGGGAGGCTATGATTTATGTTTCTAAGTTCACACGACTGTCTTAATATTTCTCAAGGGGTCCTATGTGTTTTTTTTCTATATTTGTTCACCCTAGCTACTTTCTAAGGGGAATCTCTATATTTGTCTTAAGTTATTCACCTAAGGACTTTGTACTTAGATCCCATAGCTAGGCTATCTCAGACTCCGCTCTAATACCAACTTGTAACGCCCCGATTTCTAAAACCCGAGTATGAGATTCGTTTTTAGGAATCCGGGAGTTTATAAATCATAGAAACAACGGAATGAAAACTCAGAGTGCGATAGCCAAAAGAAGCATGTATATTCATCAGAGCCCAATATTTGACTCGCTCAGCTGGGGGTCTTAGTTACAAAAATTCATAACTCCAAAATACCAAACCATTAAAATATAAAGTATCAAACTACTGATTAACACCAAAATACGCCGCTACGTCCTGATGCGGCTCGTCCTCATAATACTCCTCTTTCTCGACTGTGGCATCATCAAGGTCGACACCGACACCCTCTACATCTGTCCTTGCATGTTCTGTACGGTTGGTAGTTGATGGATGAGTGGCCAACTCAGTGTGAATTTCTCTCAAGATTTCACATCTCCTCTTTATCAAGCATAGTTAAAAGAAAAATAAGGAGTAACCCAAAACAAGCAACATACAGTCTTATTAGATGCATGAATGCTCATCGGCCTGGGGATGCACATCCAGCCGGACTTGGGCTCCTCGCCCATGCAATCATCAACCTGGGAAAGATCATCCAGTCGGACAGGGGTTGATAGTCGATGGTTTGGGAGCTAGCGAAATGATACCCCAACAACTCTGGGGCACGTGCTACAACATCTAGAATTAGCCATCTGTCATCGCCAATATGCTATGAATGCATGATTAGCAAGCTGTTATTAATCCAATTGCAATCAAACAATTTAAGCAACTCAATGGTCACTATGGGGATCTCAGAGCCCAGCGTAGGCTGACAGCTCGGGCATAGTGTCCCATTACCACTGTCCCCGGCTCATGAGGTCCTCCACCTTGTGATGTTCTAATAGGGTGCCTTGACCAAAGTGACACCAGTTCAAGGTCCCTATTTCCCACATGATTTGTCTAATTACAATCCCAAGTGTGGCTTGCATACGATCATGGAATCCTCCATGTGTAGCATCAAAAGATTGTGTACAGAAGCAAATCATGTTAACATGTGACAATATATGACTTCAAGTAAAGCATGTAAAGGAGCATCAGGAGTTAACAAATTATGGATATATATTACCAAGTCATGTGAATAGTGATCAAGGATTACTAGCATGAGAGCCTTGCATATAGTGGAAACAAGTATCACAATAATCGTAATCTAGTGCAAACTAGGTTTAGCTAATTAAGAAATGGAAAGCCCAAGGGGAAAGTCATCACCTGTATGGTAGTGTTCTTGAATTCGCCCTGAGTCTTCCTAAGGTCTGGGGTCAGCCAAGAAATCACCTAATATTATAATTTATTTCTGTCAGATATTTATATGGCTTGTACAAAAGTCCAAGGGATTTCACTGTTCATGGCAACATGGTCTATTTTGACACAGATCCAACCTTATCTTTCTCCACAATCCTTAGGACAAGTTCACCAAACGGATGGATGGTTTGGATGAAACACATATGCCAGGGTGGGGGCCCACTGAGGTGGCTCACCAGAGAATTGAATCTGACTTGGTTTGGATGTCATGTAGCATGGTGGTCCACCCATCACAGTCCGATGGGTGGTGCGCACAAAGCACCCACATTACAGTGCCCCTGACTGTTCCGTCCAGCCTATCTGGATGGTATGTATAGGGCATGTACCTCATGGACGAGGACACACATGTGTCACAATGGCCCACACCATTCTCAGTTGGATGGTGTGACGAAAACACACACCAAGGTGGCCCAACGTCCAGGCCTTGGACTGTCTAGATTTAACAGGAGTATCAGGTGGGTTCCACATGGGCCACCCCATACATCAAGTACATATAATGTTATATCATCCTCTCATGTTCCCTGTACATATTTGAATATTACAGATCACATGCATCATATATGTATTTAATTAGTATACATCACATGCATCATATATGTATTATTCAACGTGGGTCCCAAATGGGCTCACCACGAGCATATGTTATAAAAGGCCCAGTGTTGGAGATCATGATGAACAGTCAGGATGTACCTCACGTTGCTTGATGGATCCTATATATTAAAGGTATATGATATAAATTAAGGTTTGCCTACATGCGTAGGTGTACATATATGCATACAGATACTTTTCCCATTTTTTAGTCCAACCACGGCCCGTCCCTGGCCATATTTCCACCCATGTTGGTGGCATGATGGCTACCGCTTTCCCGACAAAGAAAATGACCCAAAACAGGGTCATTCACATGCCAAAAATCGTCCGTTTCTCAGTCATTTTTCAGCTGAGGAACCCATTATTTTCGTGTCTATTTGGAGTCTGATTTTTCTCTCTGCGTGGCCCGTTTTTGGGCGGTGTTTCAGCTCCCAGCAGTGCCATTTATATGTCATTGTTAGGATCCAAACATGGCCTGCACTTGGTCTGTTTTGATCTAGAAACGCAGGCCGTATTCTCCTTCAAAGCAGAGCCTGCCCTTGGTCTTGAGCACAGCCCCAGCCGTTGGCATTTTTTTTTCTAGCCAAGGTGAGATGCAACGGGGCTTTATGCGGGTTTATTTTAGGGTTCTTTAACAAAAGTGGAGGGAAAGGTTCTACCTTTCACCGTTGGGTCTGATTCGAACTCTGGGCTGGCGTGTAAGTACCCACCACTTCCTACTCCTTCTTCCCTCTTCTCTCTCTTTTCCTTCTCTCTGTCACTCAAGTTGTATGGCTGCAAACTCACATTGGCTCGGCTCGGTCCATTTTCCACTGACTGAGTGGGGGCAGTGGGCGTTGAGCTTACCAAACGCTCACCCTGGCACTCTGTTTCCTCTCTCTTTTCTCTCCTTGTTCCTTCCCTTTACTTTTCTTTCTGTGTGAGGTTTGAGAAGGCTGGACCTCACCTTATATAGGCAGGGAAGGGAGGGTTCCATTAGCTGAGATTTGCTCTACAAATCTCCAAGCAACGGCCGCCATTGTCAGGCCCTGATTTCCTTGAATGGCAAATTTGGCGTGCAATTCCTCTCTGCCTAACCATTTTTGGTTTGAGAGAGATCTCTGGGATGGCGTGCGCATGCCTGTAACCTCCCAGGTAAAATGGCGTAGTTCACCTCTTCACGCCAACGGTCCAAACACACCTCACGGATCCAGTTGTCCATGACAAGGGGTATGGACGGCTAGCAGTGATTTCTTTTGTTTGTTTTCGGGGGGCCCCATCCTTATATGGTCTTGTTGGGGTGAACCCCACCGAAAAAATGGATGGTCCGGATTGTTCGGAAAGTGGCCAAGGTGGTCCACTTTGGAGCTCAAAGGTCCTTGTTTTCAAACAAGGCGTTGGCGGGAATGTTCCTGAGAATTTTTGTAATTTGGTTCGGTCAACCATGGTTTGACCTCAAGCATTTGTTCAGTGCACATCGTGCACTAGAATTTGGGGTGGATGTGCACCTGGCTTTGGGGAATATCACGGCTCCGGTGTTCGATCTATTCTGATCAACTCTCTTGGGTTTCAGTTATAAAAGGTCCCAGCTTATTTTGGGGCGGGGCTGAGGCCCAGGTGGGCCGTATCATACCTTTCAGGGCTGAATTTGGCCTGAATGATGTGATCTTGCGGTCAGAAGAGTTTGGTACTTGTTTTGAACGGTTAAATGTATGTTTGGGACACAGGGGTGCTCCACTGGTTACTCCCTGACTTCGTGGATTGACTTTCCAGAGTAATGCTAACCCATATGGTCTTAAAAATTGATTGAGCTTTAGGTGATTCGGTCCTGCTTACCTCTTTGATTGGTGTGGGGTGTAGATTGGGCCTCCAGGGTCATGGCGGATTGCCTCAATAACGTTTGGGAGATCCTGTCCTGTAGTGTGTTAAGTTAAGTCATTAGGTTGACGGGTCTCGATTTTAACATTTGTGGGTTTAAAAGGTAACACCCGAGTACCAGAGGTACAGGGTGCTACAACTACGGAGGCTGTCGGCACCGGATTCGGCGATCGGGATTCCTGTGAGTCTGATATCCGGGTTTGGGGCGTGACTCGTGTGCACCCCTAGTTGTAGGTGTAACGTGTATATCACTATACACTATCATTCCATGGGGCGCATGGCCCCCTAATGATGATCAGCACTGTTAAACATTATCCAGGTAAATCAGCACCATCCAAACATTTCCCATGTAAATCAGCACCATCAAACATTTCCCATGTAAATCAGCACCATCCAAACATTGTCTATGTAAATTAGCACTGTCCAAACATTGTCCAGCACCGTCCAACACAATTTGGACGGTGTGGATGAAATAAATACATCATGGTGGTCCAATGTTGGCAAAACGGATGGACAGTTTGGGTATGACACATACCACATGATCAGACCCTAGAACTTGTGACGTCAACCGGGTGGGCTGCTAGCCCACTGTCCAGATGATGGACGGTGGAGATATAACACATACTGCATGATGGGGCCCATAGGACTGGACAGATGGACAGAGTGGATATAGATTAAATACATTAAGGTGGGTCTCACCTGCCATGGATGGAGCGGATATACAACACATCATCAGGGTGGGTCCCATCCCACACATGTAGCACGTGTGGGGTGGGCCCCACATAAGCTGAAATGGATGGATGGTGGGCATAAGCACCTACATTACAGTGGGATCCATTCCACCGTCCAGGGCAGATGGACGTAGTGGATATAGAATAAATGCATCAAGGTGGGTCTCACCTACCCACACATGTCACACGTGTGGGGTGGGCCCACGTCTAGTACAAATGGACGATATGAATATAACATATACATCATGCAGGAGTCCACGTGGTGGCCCATCTGAGATTTGAATCTGCCTCAGTTTAGGTGAGGTGGGTCCCACTGTCCCAGGTAGTGGATGGTGTGGACGAAGGCATACATCATGGTGGGTCCCACGTGGGGCCCACATAATATAATATTATATTATTAAATAATATATAATATACATACATACATATATATTATATATATATATATATATATATATATTATACTGGGGGGTACGTCCAACGTCTGGCCAAATAGATGGACGGATGAAATACATACATCATGGTGGCCTGTACACACAACACTATCCAGATGGACGGTGCAAATCACATAGAACATGGTGGCCACCCATCGTCCAAAGATAGATGGACGGTAAATGAAATACATACATCAAGCTGGCCCCACAGCACTTGCTGACGCAAATGCAGCAGCTGCGTGTGGGGCCCATAGATGAACGGTGTTGATATTACACCTTCCCATGGAGAGTATCCACCATCCAACATATTTGGACGGTGGAGATAAAACATATATATCATGGTAGGGCCTCACCAACACCCGTCCAGATAGACAGTGATGGATATAGAATAAATGCATCAAGGTGGGCCCTGCACACTGTAGGTGAATGGCCTGCATGAAACACATGCATCACAGTGGCCTGGCACCGTCCGACGGTGTGGATGGAGGGCATAATCACGGTGGGACCTGCTGTCCTAGCCGGACGGCTGGATAAAGTACATACATCAGGTGGGATCCACTGACCTAGTTGGATGGCTGGATGAAACACATGAATCAGGTGGGCCACACGGCATCACAAGAGAGAGGAGAGAGAGGGAGAGAGAGAGAGAGAGAGAGAGAGAGAGAGAGAGAGAGACGAGAGAGAGAGAGAGACGAGAGAGAGAGAGAGAGAGAGAGAGAGAGAGAGAGAGAGAGAGAGAGAGAGAGAGAGAGAGAGAGAGAGAGAGAGAGAGAGAGAGAGAGAGAGACGTTGGATGATGAGGGACCCCGCCACTATGGGCCCCTCTATACAATGCATACATCATGATGGGTCCCAAATCATGTGGACCCTACATCAAAATCAAATATTATGAACACCCGCCTTTGGATCTCCTCTTCCTTCTTCCGCCAATGATGCTAGAGCTTCAAGGAAAGAATTTTAACGGTTGAGATTGATCATGGAGGGTGGGATTGGATGGTAGGAAGGTGGGCCACACTAGCTTCTCTCCCATGAAATCCATGGATGTTTGCTTAGAGAATGAGGGAGAGAGAGATGAGAGAGAGAGGTTGTAAGAGAGAGCGAGATGGGTGAGTGATGGGTGAGTGAGAGAGAGAGTTGACTTTAGAGATGGGTGTTGTACTTGGGGATGGGTGTGAGTGATGGGAGTGTACTTGACATTTGATGTGATGGATTCTCTTGGAATTTGCAATGTGCGGTGTTTTCCTCTAACTGAATGCAGGCCCACATCTCCTGGCTTGGGTATCGCCTCGGTGTGTGAGACGCGGCATCGGAATTGCGGTGACGGCGCGGTCACTAGGGTACAAGTCTCGGGTCGAGCCGACTCTGGAATGCGGGACATGACTCAGGATCATGCGCAAACGCCGATAATAGATCGCGGGTTGCCGAAATCCGACCGGGAGGACCGCGAAATCCTATGAAACGGTACAGGTCATATAACTGTTGTCCATCCTATGGAATGGATTAAATGGTATTAGTTGTAAACTTACCATCCATGTAAATTATTGTGCCCTAGTTGGCTTTGTTAGGTGAAATTCCTTTTGTTTTGTCCTTGAATGGACTTGATGCCTAGTTGGCTTTTGTTAGGAGGAACCCCTTTTTTTAAAAGATTATATATGAATTGGTGATGGTAAGGTCTACTTGTTGAATCAAGGTTGTCCTTTAGTTGTAAAGGTTTGTTTAAATGGGTTTTTTTAATCAGACTATTAAAGGTTGGATTAATCATGCATCTATAGCACGAGGGCATTATCGGGTGGCTAGATATTGTGGTAGCACGTATATTGTTTATTTTCGCTAGTTCCTAATCCATCGTTTGAACAACCCTTTTTGTGTGCTACCTGTTGTGAGCATGTATTATGTTTACTTTCATTGGCTGCTAGCCATAATTATTTTTGGGCTAGATAATGTGGTAGCATGTACATTATTTACTTTCACTGGTTCCTAGCCCCATTTATATTGTATGACGGGTAGTCATTATTGATGCACATACCTAGAGGTATTTTTTCTTGTGACTAACCCCTAAAAGCCAGCTGAATATGCATCCCTAGGATGACGTGCATTCATGCATTTAAATAAAATTGATTGTGATTGTTACCATGTTGTATGTGTTCCTATATGAAACTATACTTGATTAATATGTCATTATGCAATCTCGAAGGGATTTTTTACTGAGTTGGCCACTCACGATTCAAATTTGAAAGCAACAATTAATGCCCGTAGATGGCGGCGTGGAGCTCGAGGGTGTCTCATAGAGCTTGGTGCAGAGTTAGGTGATCGGAGGGCGCAATGCTAGCCTAGCTGAGCTATAGGAGCTCAAGCTAATAAATTCTTAGCCTTTTCCTTTTGGTGTTTGTATGTCTCGTATATTTGGATTGTTTATGGTTTGTGGGGTTATTACGAGCACCTTTTGGATTCATGCATTTTCTTTTGGATATTTTCCTTATAAATTTATGGTTTAGTTATCCTTGCTTATCTCTTGATATTTGCTGTATTGATCTACGCTACTCTGATTTTTGTTTATGGGGAGTTGAGACTCAAATATTGCATATCTTTCCTCTTATACACTATTTTTTCTTACGTCCGACTGTTAAATTGATCTAATTAGATATGTTTTCTTCATGTAGGATGATTTTAAAACCAAAGTTGAATACAAGCTTAAAATATCAAATTAAAGCTCGAAAGAATACACTTTGAAAAGCGGAAGAATTAAAGTTGAAATTGTAGACCTAAAATGCTAAAGATTCAAGGAAATCAAGTATTGATGCTGAGGAAAGCAACTAGGGAACATGAAAATTGAATGGAGAAGTCAAAGCAGAGTTTGAGCGATCGAAAACATGGCTCGATCTATTGAGGATTCCTCGATGCATCTCGATTGATCGTGGGAAACACTCGAAGGAATTCAAAATTATGGCTAGAATTTGTTGGACAAAATTTTCCATGTTCGATTGATTGACATAGGGAGTTCGATCGATCGACTGTATAATTGATTTTTGAATTCAGTCGTTGGATGTTATTGGGAATTTGATAACTTGATTGATCGATTAACGGTTCGCGCCGCCATGTAAATTTTAAGTCGGTTTGGAAATTTATTATATAAGGAGGTGTTTTAAGCTTTTCTAGATGAATTGGGTCTTGGGGGGAATACCAAATAAAGGCAAAGTTCTTTTGGCGTTGTTCTTCTTCTTTAATCCTCACTTCCTAGTTTGTTGCTCGTGTTTTTTTTTTTTTTTTTTTTTTTTTTTTTTTTAAATTTTTATTTTTAAATGTTAGCCATGCTAGGCTAACCTCTTAACTAAGGCTAATGAATGAACCTCTTGATGAATTCTTTTATTTAATTCTTTTTTATTCAAGTAATTGATTTTTAATGTTGAATTATGATTGTTTTGATTGAATTCCTTGATTGGAGAAGGAATTAATCTGTAAAATTAATTGAATTATTGTGAACTTCAGGTATAATAAATACTTTTGATTCTTTATGTTCAATTGGCTAGATCTTTATGATAGATCAATCTATCTTGATTCACATATCTTGTAAGATATTTGTGATTGAATTTACAAAGTTACTTTCCAATTAGAATGGATTAGAATCCAGTTCTAGTTGAGTTATCGACTTGAAGAAAATGAATTAGTTTTAAAATTTGTTAAGTGGGGATTATTGGATCCCTAATTATTTTTAATTATTGTTTAAGCCCTTTTTTTCTTCCGCTAGATTAAAAACGTAGACAATCTATTTAGTTCTAATTATGTTCTTAACCACAATCCCCTATGAAATGATCTCGGTCTCACCGAGTTATTACTATTGCACAGTCTACACTTGGGATTGTTCAACAAGTTTTTGGCACCATTACCGGGAAATTTGTTGTGTTGAGAATATATTAGGGTTTAGTTTCTGAATTTTTGCTATAACCTAGGATTTATTTAGTTCTAGGGTTTTAAATATCAAAATTTATAGTTTTAAGTTTTTCCAAAATTTTTTAGAATCCTAACAGTGTTTTTTGTTTTCTATTTTTTAGGATCTTTTAATTCTAGCTAATCCAGTAACTTCGTTCATCTCTTCTTCTACTTATTTCTAGTGATTTATTCTATAGGATTGTTTTTATTGCCGTAGGATTTTTAATTCTAGGGTTAGGTTTAGAACTTAGTTTTTGTGTGTGTGGTTCAACCTTAACAGGGTAAGGGATCATACACTTCGGCTTTTAGTAAATGAGGTTTGGTTAAAGGGCTCTCAATACATCGACGAGTTAGAAAACATATGAATACTCTTGAACCATCTGGAACCATGGATGAGAATGAGCTAAATTATGATGAGAATGCTGAGCACATTATGCCGCTCACTAGGATGATACATGATGAGAACATGGCGCACTATGTTCCTCCGGTGTTGAATGTGAAATATTACAATTTACCCTCAATTGTGTATTGGTTTTATACACATAGATGTGTCAATATGATCTAATTATGTACATTTTTCTATGTGAAGTGATTTATGAAAGTGCCCTTGTTTGTCAATATACGTGAGTATTGAGTCAGTCAGTCAAGTGAGTCCCAAGATGAAGACATCAAGCTCAAGACTCATCAAGATGAAGGTATACAATCATTTTTAAAAGGTAAACTAAGCCTCATCTATCCAAAACAAACCCTGACAGGTATATGCCCCTAAAAGAACCTAACTTACCCTTAACTACTTTGAAAATCTTCTGGTAAGATTGGGTTGCTAGCACTTTGAGTATTAGAGGAAGGATGAACTGAACATGTAAAACAAAGGTCTTGACGATTGCATCGAGATGCAATCGAGGACATCTTCGATGGAATTGAACTTGGTTCGATTGCATAAAAAATAAGCCCTCATAGTCCAACAACAAACTAAATAAATGCTGAGAATTATCAATTACATCGAATGTAGTTCGATGAAATCAAAACTTAAGTTTTGATGGCATCGAACCCACTTCGATTGAATCGACCTTGGGCTTATTTTCTCTAGAATAAAAAATACTATAAGTGCTCCTCGATGTAATCGAAGTTCCTTCGATATGATCGAGAGTAAGTTATTGATGGCATTGAAATGAGGACCAGTTCATTCACATCAAAGATCGTTCTATTGCATCAAAATTCAAATTTCGAATGCATCGAAGGACTGATCGATTACATCGAACAAGGGATAAAACTATCTAGCAACTATTGTGTATTTTTCAAAGGGAATCCTGATGGCATCGAAACACCCCTTGATGACATCGAAGTGTATGTCAGTGACATCGAAGGGTGCTCGATAAGATCGGACAGAATCAACCCTACACCCAACTAAATATCTTGTGTAGAAGGTCAATGCAATTGGAGAAGGTTTGATGACATCAAAATTCAAATTTCGATGGCAACGAATACCCTTCGATGGCATCGACAATGTCAAATTTTTGCTCATTTTTTTACCTTTGGGATTTCAACTTTATAAATACACATGGCTTGCCTCTTGTAAAAGCAGCTAGAATTTAAGAGAGTTTGAGAGAGTTGTTGCAAGAATTAATACCCACATCCTCATTTCCTCTTTCCTGTTAGAGTTCATTATTCAATCCTTTGCATAAGCATTTACTCATATCTACATTGCTTGGATTCAATCATGAACTCTAACATTCATTGAGTTTTCTGTAGCACCCTTCATAGGCAAATCATTGTACTGAAACTCTTGAATGCTTAGCTCATGGGAATATTCTCTATGTATTTAAATTATATTATTTAATAGAGAAGATCAGACAAAATCCTAAACCTCACAACCTCGGAGCATTGATCGAAGCATCGGAAGCAATTGCAGTTCAAGGGTGCTAAAGACTCTTTGTCAACAAGAGATCATTTGCAGATTGTGCTCGAAAGAGACTCACTCACTTACTTGTAAGTATATAGAATTCATTGAGTCTAAAGCCATTTCCCTATGTAGGATTATGATTCAGAGTTTGAGTTAACAAACTCGTTATGACCTTTCGTAGGCCTTCGACGGAAGAATACGTTGTCCTTGTATAGGACATGTTGTCCTTGTGTAGGCATTTGCCTTGTGAAGGCATAGGTTGCCTTGTGTAGGCTCCTAGTTATGTCCTTGTGTAGGACTTGTCGCCTTGTGTAGGCATCTAAGGTTGCCCTGTGTAGGCTCCTTAGTTAACCTTGTGTAGGTTGTGAAGGTTGGTTAACCTAATTTAAAACCATTAGATAGTGAAATCTGATACACTCTAGGAGAGAGTGTCTCAGCCGGGAGTGGAGTAGGCAAGTAGCCGAACCACTATATATAATTGTGTTTGGGATTGCTCTTTGTGCATTGATCTAATTATGCTTATGTCTATCAAATGATTATTATAATGCATGATTAAGTAAATGTCTATGCATTGATATGAATCACATCCCACACACTTTCACATACACTATCTCCATAGGCTAGTTGCTTTACATGTAAATCTTGAGTAGCCTATGTGTTTGGACCCTCTATTTTCTTGGAAGCCATAGTGTTACTTTGTTTTACTTATCTTTCTTAAAGTTAGGCATTGTTTGGTGTTATAAGAAAATAAAATTTTGAAAAGTCCTATTCACCCCCCTCTAGGACACTTGGACTAATTCCATACTTCTATTAAAGCGGTTATACCACAATTTCAATTTAGAGAGCTAGGACAAAAAGATGATTAAAGTAATAGTTTAAAGTTTAAAGGATGATCAAGTGGAGTATTGGATGTTTAGAGGATAGTATTGAAGAATTCAAGTGCCAAAGATCCCAAGAAAACTAAGTGTTAAAGGTGAAGAAAAGTTTTAAAAATCACACAGTCAAATAACAAAAATAATAGACTGTTCGGTCCCACCTGAGGTATGTTCGGTTTGACTGAAAGTGCCAAGAACAGTCCAACAATAAACAGTGATTTCCAAGGCAAATTTGGCTCGACCCTTTAGCATGACCAAAGGTATGTTCGGTTCGACAGAAAGTAGGTTCGGTCCGACCAAAAGGAGACGGAGTTCAGTGCAAATTTTAGAGAAATTTGGCTACAGGCGAATGGATTTTTGGCTCAATTTGGTGCAACCGAAGGCCTTCGTTAATGCAACGTAAGAATAACAAAAGTGTATAAATTTGAAATCAGTACAAATTCAACATGAAATTTTCTTATTTAAAGTGGTGATTTAAGCCATTCTAAACACAAATTAAGGTTTGAGAGAGAGAGAGAGAGAGAGAGAGAGAGAGAGAGAGAGAGAGAGAGAGAGAGAGAGAGAGAGAGGTGGCAGAGCTTCTACGGAGTCATTCTTATTCTTTAATGTTTTAGTTTACATTGATTCAAGTTTTATGGTTTGAATGTTGAATAATCCATTGATTTTAGTTTGAATAAAGCTTTAGTTTTAGCTTACTTTGATCTATTGTCGATTCCGGGCACTTTAGATGTTTAGGAAAGCTAAGATTGTTTTCTTATCTATTTCGCAAGGGATTGATCTGTAAAATTCACGGATTTATCTTAGACTAAGGGCACAATAGGCACTTTGGATTCCCTGCGATCGATAACTTGGTGCTTCATCTGGGAAGTGAAACAATTGAAGTTCAAGTTTATTTTTGTTTGTGAATTTTAAATTAATTGCTCTATTACCAGTTGGATATAATAAAATTTTGATTCCAGCTGTGTTATGTAATTGAATCATGTGAATTAGGCATTGGGAATGGCTAGAAGTGGATCCTTGACACTCTAATATTCATCTTATTGATTTTCTTTTTGCAACATCTACATTTCCATCATTGCTTTACTTTAATTCAAAGTCTCATAGTTCTAGTTTTAATTCAAGTTCTAAAGTATTTTGAGAACATAACAACATAAGGGATTCGATCTCAGTCTCACCGAGTTTAAAGTACATCGTAGCCCTGCACTTGGGGTTGTCAACCTTTTGGATTGATTAAGTTTTTGGCACCGTTACTGAGGACTTTGGTTACATTTTTTTTCTTTTGAAACACAGTTCATATAAGTTAAGAATCATCCATAATTATATGTTAGAATATAATATCAATGGAACAAAACTGCTCAGGTCATTTAAAATTTAAATTTATTTTGAAAAGCATTACATAAAATTTTCATATATCCTATAATTGTCAATATTTTACAATTATTTTGAAATGTCCAAAGCTAACATGAAATTCTGCAAATTTTGTTTAAATTGGACTTAAACTACAACAATGTTGAGCTTGGCCTTAATGTTGAGTTTAGCTTGATCCAAATCACCCATGAGCTTCTTCAAGCTCAGTTATACCAACATTCTCAGCAATATCGACCCTAATCTTGCTTGGCTTCAATTCTTCAGCTTGCTTCTGGGATTTAAGATATAAAATCAAATGATTGTATCATTTGATTTGTTTTTTGAATTCACATTGCTTATCTATTATGGTGTTTATTGTTGTTTATAAACTATCTTGTTGGGTGTGGACGTAGCCTTATATAAGAATCAAATAGGCAATAAAGAAAGAAAATTTTAAGAAAACATATAGAACACACGAGATTTTACATGGAAAACCCTTGTGGGAAAAAAACTACGGCATAAAGCGACGATCAATCCACTATAATTAAAAAGTTACAAGAGATGGAAGTGGAATAACTTACAGTAGAAAATCTTAAATCCCCTTCAAAACCCTTGAGTCTCGTATCTACATTACCCTAATCATAATAAGAGAGACACATATATACTCCCAAACAATATTAGGAAATAAACCTGCACTTACGTATTCCATTTGGTTGGACCGAGTCGAACCAACTCACATATATTTGGTCGAACCAAAAATGTGTAAAACATCACAATGAGCGATAGTGTCAAATATGGAATTTTCAGTTGAACCGAAAATTGCCTTCTCTGCTCTATAATTAAAGGCACTCGATTAACAACCTCCACCATGGCTTTAACCCTCCATCTCCACTGCTCTAAGCTGCTATCACCATCTCTAATAATCCTCATAGTAACGTTATCATCGCTTTATGCATACTTTGTCTTCATTTCTTCTTTGCCAAGCCTAGAGAAGTCGACTAAAACTTGAACTTCTCCATAGGAACAACCTTTGTAAGCATGTCCGTCGAATTCTCACTGGTGTGAATCTTCTCAAGAGTAAGATCTCGTTCCTCTAGCTTTTACCGGATAAAATGATAATGAACATTAATGTGTTTAGTCTGGAAGCGACACACCGAGTTCTTTGCCAAATTGATCGTGCTCTCACTGTCATAATGCACATGCATGGCTTCCTACTAAAGCCCTAACTAATACATCAATCCTTTCAACCAAACAACTTCTTTGAATGCTTTTGTCACTATCATATATTCAACTTCAGTTGTGAAAAGTGTAACCACAGACTGAAGCTTCGACATCCAACGGATAACTCTACCCATTAACACAAATGAGTAACCGAAAGTCAACCTTTTATTATCCATATTCCCTACATAATCCACATCCACATAGCCTACAAGTTTTTTCTCAGAATTTTTAAATGTCAAGACGTAATCCGTCGTACCTCGTATGTAATGAAGTAACCATGTCACTGCTTCTCAATGTTGATTGCTAGGGTTTGACATGTATCTGCTCACAATGTCAACCACGTGTGAAATTTCTGATCTCGTACAGACCATGACATTCATAAGACTGTCAACCGTGCTCAAGTAGGGCACACGAGACGTACCGTTTTTCTTCCTCTGACTCAAGACATAGCTCTGAAGAAAAACAAAAGTGAGTAACGCTGGGAGTGCTAACCGGTTTAGCCTTTTATAGTCCAAATTTAACTAAGACCTTTTTAAGATATTCCTCCTGAGATAACCATAACCTGCTTCTTTCACTATTTATGTGTATATCAATACTGAAAATCTTCTTCGTAGCCCTCAGATCTTTTATCTCAAATGTCTTGGATAACTGAACCTTTAATAAGTTGATTTCAGATATGCTATGACTGACGATAAGTATATTATCAATATACAATACTAGAATCATGAATTTCACGTCACTCAGTGATTTAAAATAGATACAATGATCGAAATCACTTCTAAATTAGATAAATTGAATTCTCCTTTTGTAAGGCCCATATCCTAGACCGTACCGTTTTAGACTTCCACAATCCTCCCCGTCGAATTTCGGCAACCCGCGATCTGTAATCGACATTTACGTATGACCCTAAGTCACATCCTGTAAATCTGAATCGACTCGACCCGAGACTTGTACCATTGCGACCACACCGTTGTCGCGGTTCCAACGCCACGTCTTCCGCACCGATGCGATGCCTAAGCCAGGAGTTGTGGGCCTGTGTTTAATTCGAGGAAACGCCTTGCGAATTCTGAGAGAATCTCTAGCTAAACATCACATCAATCAATCAAGTACACATCCCATCACAACCCATACCCAACCCATCCCCCTCTTACACAAGCCTTCCCGAAGTCAACACTCTCTCTCTGCACCCATCCCTTTCTTACATCACCCATCCCTTTCTTACACCACACCATCCCTCTCTCCCATCTATCATTCCATCCCATTCCACTTCTCTACCCATTCCAAGCAATCCAAGGAGAGCAACCGTCCAAGCATTTCCAAGAAGAGAGCCAAGTGTGGCCCACTTCCTACCCCCATCATCTCTCATCCTAACCCTTTAATCTCCATCATCCTCCATCAAAGTTGAAGCTTAGGAGCTCGAGAGATCAAGGAGCCTAGAAGAAGTGGAAATCGATGGGTGTTCATAGCACTAGATAGTGATTTTGATTTAGGGCCCACATGATTTGGGACCCATCTTGTTGTATGTGTTGTTATGGCCCACCTAGGGCCAGGGGAGCTCATAGTGGCGGAGCTCCCCCGCCTCACGTTTTTTTCTCTCTCTCTCTCTCTCTATCTCTCTTTCTCATTTTGATGGCCCACCTATGACATATGTATTTTTATCCATGCTATCCACCAAGTGGGACGCACTCGTTGCCATGTTTGGGGCCCACCCTTATTGTCCGTTTTGGACCGGCCCGAATCGAAGGGAAAACACAAATATTAGCTTCATCCCAGCAGTGGGTACCCCACCTGTGTGGACCCCACTTTGATCTATGTATTTTATCCCCCACTATCCATCAATGAACGCTGCTGGACTGACGTCCAGCAGCTGTGGGACCTGCCACGATGTATGTAGGACGGTGTGGCCACTAGGCATATGCATCATCCACCCCGTCTGTTCGTTTGTCCATTTGACGGTAGATCCCACCATGATATCTGTGTTGTATCTCCACCGTCCAGCAAGCTAGACGGTGGAACGCCACCATGATATATGTGTTTTTTTCACGCCGTTCGTCCATCTGGACGAGGGTCCTGCGTGAGGTATGTGTTTTATCTATACCGTCCATCTGATGGGGTGTGGAACCCCACACGTGTGGTCCCACCTGATGAGATCCACACCGTCCAGACCTTGGACGGTGGGTCCCACGTAGCCTCATAACTTTTGTCTGACATCAACAAGTTTTGTGTCCCATCATGAGATATGTGTTATATCCTTACCATCCGTCCACTTGGCAGCTGTGGGGCCCACCCCACACGTGCAACACATGTGGGGCTGGGGCCCACCTTACATGTATGTAATGTATATCCAGGCCGTCCGTCCTTGGACAGTGCAGTGGGACGCACCATTATGTATCTGTTTCACCCATACCATCCATCTATTTGGCAAGCCATGGGGCCCACCCCACACGTGCCCACCTTAATGTATGTATCTTGTATCCACACCGTCCAGAGTGCTGGACGGTGCTGCATGTGGGCCGACTGTGATGTATGGGGCTTATCCACGCCGTCCATTTGCTGGACCGGTGAGGCCCACTTTAAATATATATGTTTCATCCCTGCTGTCCATGTGGGACCTAGGCGATGTATGTGCCTTATATCCTGACCTTCCACGTGGGATGTGGACCCCACGATGATGTATGTGTTGTATAATCCACACCGTCCGACCATGAATGGTGGGCCCACCTGCTATGTAATCGCAGGGCCCACCATGTTGTACGTGTTTCATCTATGACATCCACTTATGTGGCCCACCTTGTGATATGTTGTATATTCGCACCGTCTATCCACGTGGCCCCCACGTGGTGAACGTGTTTGATCCAAGCTGTCCATCTGGTGGGGCCCATTTGGAATGTGTAAGGCCCCCCCAATGTGATATATATGGCCCATTTGATGAGGCCCATGTGATGTATTTATGGCCCATTGATGAGGCCCAATGTGATATATTTGTGGCCCATCTGGAGAGGCCCAATGTGATGTATTTATGGCCCATTGATGAGGCCCAATGTGATGTATTTGTGGCCCATTTGATGAGGCCCGATGTGATGTATATGTGGCCCATGTGTGAGGCCCCAATGTGATGTATATGAGGCCCATATGGTGATGCCCGATGTGATGTATATGTGGCCCTTAAGTGAGGCCCTTGTGATGTATATTAGGCCCTTGTGTGAGGCCATGGGCCCGCTATATGTTAGGCTTTATGTGGGCCACTCCTTGGGAGTAATGTTGGTTGAATGTCCACATTGATGGGCAATGATGGTTAAATGTCTACATTGTGACCTTCCCTTAGGCCTTTGTTAGGCCCATTCTCATCCTTCTCTAAGTGTGTTGACCCTAATCATTGGGCCCCATTGATAATTGCATGATCCATCTATTCTTATTGGGCTAACCCAAAATGTTGAGCCCCCATTGGTTGCTAGTAGGGTTGTTTTTAATCTTGAAGTCCATCTAGGACTTATTTGGGACCCTTAGGGCATCTAGCGAGCCATATGATAGTATGGTGAAGGAAGCCCGTTCTGAATCCTTAGGATTGTAGGTAGGCCACATAGGCCTAATGTAACATCCCAGATTTTTTCCAACCTGGAATTAGACGTCCTTAGGCAATGGGTCGATCCTAACACCTTATTAACTTGTCAGAACTCAATCCCAAAGTCTAAAACCACTTTTGAACCCATTTCTTTCACAAATCCTACCCTTCACCACCTTGTTCCTTCAATTTTTCTAAGTACTTTCACCCTAGACACTATCTTAAACTAGCTAAGTATTATAACTTGGATCACTTTATCTACAAACTACAAAGGCCCAGGTACCACCTCAGACAGAAATCATACAGGACTAAATCCTTTAGAAATTAGGCAAGAATTAGCTAGTGCTAAACTAGAGTACCTGTGAAATTAGCACTAATCACTTTAAATACGATCTGCAAGACCTAAAACTTGTAGAATCATTGACGCTACATTACCCTAAAATCTAGGATCAATCTCATTACCCGGCTGCTCTCGGGAGCATCTCGAAACTCCGTATCAGATCTGGACCGCACATCGGAAGTCCGATTTACACGAAGTTAAGGAATTAGGACTGCCTTGCTGGGCTTGACAACCATCTCGAAAATCAAATCCAGATAGTGTCCCAGTGCAATTCGCTTGAGTCCGGAGCGAGGAGTGTAAGAAACATGAAAATAATTCCAAAATAAATAAAGATTTATGAAATCTGGCATGTGACGCTTGCGGGTCAGTATTAAGCAACCAGACCGTCAGAATCAGACCAAATTACACCCTCGGATCAGGGATATTTCCCCAAACATATCCATGTACTCGAAATATCCGATCGAGATCCACTGACCGTTAAACTGAAACTGGTCCGCCATTTGCGATCCGGAATCCCGACTGAAATGAAAACTTAGCCATACCTAGATCCAGTGTTAGTAAGCTTAAGTCCGACCGCACACAGAAAAGGGGCCACCAGAAGTCCTCCGTTGAGCTGAAACTGGCCCACTTTGGATATAACCTAAGTATACCTTGACCTGGAGTCTATTTTGGAGAGTTTTGGGCCTATATAAGGACCTTAAAACCCTCTCTCATTCAGCCATACGAATTTGAGAAAACCCTAGGAGAGAAAAGAGAAAAGAGAAAGAAAGTGTGAGAGTAGTGGGAGAATCTCCCTGCCACTCTACCCTGCCGCTATACGTGTTCAACCACCTCGTTCTAATCGCTTTCCCGGTGATTCCGGCTCCGTTCCTAGGTAAGAAACCCTAACCCTAAACTGATTTGCGGTTTTGATAGTTGTATGTTATGAAATAACTAACCGAAAGCATGCTATAGGTTACCAAACTGCCGTATACTAAAGTGTTGAGATTCTATCGACTTCGTTACGATTCTACGACAAAAGGTGCGGACTTTAGGTGTATAGGTTATGGTTTTCAACGCTTTCAATGTCAGATAATGATAGATTCATGATCTGCATGCAATTGCACATGTACAAAGTGCTGTCTGTTTTCCGTTTCGATTAAATACGAAGAATATGAAATTTTGTGTATTCTAGGTATTTGTAGAAAGTACCGTATATGTATAAATTTTGGAAATGTGTTTGCCATGATTATTTGCTGTATGAACATATTATATATGTGTATAATAATTACTTGGCGAAAGGGTTCGCCCTAATACATGTTTTTGCTAGTATACGCTATGTATGTTGAAATAGTGTATTCTAAGTGTTTGTTGAAATGACTAAATAAATATGGATTTATGATTTATGCCTGCCATATGTATTGAATGTAAGAACATGATTGATGTGTATGGGACAACTCCTTGATATGAGGATTTGTCCTATTTATGTTGAAATCAACATACATCATGTATGTTGGAGTGGTGTAGTTTAAGTGTTTGATAAAATGCCTGTGTGAGAAATTGTGTGATGAACTAAATTTAATAGTGGTGTTGAGATAGGATTCTCAGCTACCTTAAAGATGTATATGATTTCCTCCATGTTGTTTGTTTAATTTAACCGCTTACTTATGAAATATATGTGTTTGTATTTCCTGTTTATATTGTGCTTTATAACATGCTTGAATTACTTTGTTTATTCTGCTTTACTCTACATGCTTCTGGTCGTGGATTGATTGTGTTTGGGGCTATGATTATAGTCCAGGCAATCTGTAACGGGATTGAATTCGTGGCTGAGATTCATTTGCCACGTGAGATGTGTTCGACGAACCCGAGTCGTACTTCGGTTGGCGATAGTGGTTGGCCACACGAAGTGCTTATGCGCTTCATATCGTTCAACTTGTTGTGCGCTTGAGATAGCCGAGCTCGTCAAGTAACCAGATCTGTCTTATGTATGTTCGCCATGTTTGGACGCCTCTGTTTGAACCTAGGGTACCAAACTTACCAATAAAATCCCGTTAACCATGACACCTCGATCCCCTAAGACTCATGAGCAGGGCATGGTGGTATGGGACACCGTGGTCGAGCTGTCGGCCTACGTTGGGGCCACGTGCCTCCTCGTAGTGTCCATTGAGCAACCAGACTCGTGAACTGATTATGGTGGTATGGGACACTATATTCGAGCTGTCGGCCTACACTGATTGGTGATGAGCCCTTTGTAGTGACCACGAGCATACTCTGAATTTGCGGTGAGGCGACGAGTTTTGCCGCGGTGTATAGAGTATGAACTAGGCCTGTATCAATTTAGTGATGAACCGTTAAAAAGGTGATGGGGGAGTGGTGTAACGATTATGTGTAACAGCCCTGACAGCCTTTGCAGCACCCTAGAACTACACTATCGTATGAGATTATCTAGGTTTGATGGCCCTAGAATGGATCATGTTTGGGAATGATACAAGGGAGGTACCTTAGTTTCCCAATCCTGCTGTTTGAAATGGACTAATAACAACTCGGTAATCATGCTCATCATCGCACTGCATGTGCTTAGAAGATGTGGAGCACTGAAGAATGCAAGCATGCCGCGGACGTAAGATGGTGCCGCATGAGGGAGTATGTTGGTGAGGGCATGCATCATGACTGCATTCATACTTGCATTAATAAGGGTAGTTAGGAGTGTTTGATTGTACTACTTTATCATTACTGCTCGACTGAATTAATAACATGTTAACCTATGCTTTATTGTTCCACTGAGTTGATCACTCACTCCCACGTTACGGGACGGTGCTTGCAACACCAACCAGACTGTCTTAGCTGCAGGTGATGGCGATGCTTGTGAGGCGGAGCCGGACCTTTGCATTGACTATGATGCTTGCTCGTATTGGCTGTTTTCTGGCGGCTTCATATGAGCCGTGACTTGATCGATGGGGTTACAGGGATGTTGACTAGAGGACCTTACACATTTGGTATATTTTAGAATTGTACTTGTAATTATTTAACCTGGTAACATTATCACACTCTGGAGACTCACCACAGTTTATATATTTTATATATCTATCATAGTCTTCCCTTGCAAATTGAACTGTCTCTGGAGTATGATATGCTGTTTTGGTATAATCTCATTCATGTTTCAATGCTCTCATCATAATCATCATTATCTGTGTTGCATAAGTGATGCGTTGGAACTCGGGAGCTGAGCTTTACTCGACCCCCGATTTTCAGGGCGTTACATTTTTGATGACAACTTATTATTATTATTATTATTATTACTTTTTAACAAGATGAAAAAATTCCCCAAGGGGTCAAACTCAGCCTAGCTATGCCCCCTACTCTCGAGCGGGTAAGGCCACATCCCCTCCCAATCGACTATAACACTGTGGGAGACACGACCTCCTGGTATTTAGTACTCGTGCGCTCATGTATCCACTCGATTTTGACGTTGGGGCATCTCCTGGCCTCGGAGGTTTAGGGATTTTCACCTAGGGCCATCTATGGCAACCCGATGTTAATAATAGATTTCTGGTGTCCCATCTGGCCATCCACGATGTGCCTGTGGAGGCTACGACCCTGATGTCGCTAGAGTGTAGTAATCATAATCACACAATGCAAGATGCATGAGTCATACAATCCAGTCATGCATCAATCCTGCGCATACCCTACGCTCATGTGGAATAACTCCACCTATCAGGGAGTCCCATAAACCATTTGTATTATGACATATGCAATGGTCATTCACATCTCATAACAAACATGTAGATGATGCGTGTGGGCATGAATCATGATGCTATGCTGTCACATACTCATAATCGTATCAATAACCGGCACCAACAATCGGTTTTGACAATGTGGACATTTAACCAACATTGCCTCCAAGTAGTGGCCCACATAGAGCCTAACATATAATGGACCTATGGCCTCACTCAAGGGCCTAATATACAACACCATGGGCCTCACTCAAGAGCTTAATACACATCACGATGGGCCGCTCACATGGGCCTAACATACATCACAATGGGCTCCATCGCCTGGCCCTCAAATGCATCACAATGGTTCTCATCACATAGGCCTCATATATATCACAATGGGCCTTAAACACGGGCTGAATACACATCACAACGGGCCTCAAATACCTAAAGATACATCACATATCAGGCCTCGATATCCGGCATCGACAATCGGCCTCAACAATTAGAATCAGCCTCGACAATCGGAATCGATATCGACAATCAAAATCGGCCTTGATAATTGGCCTCGACAATCGGAATCGGAATCCACAATCAAATCGGCCTTGACAATCGGAATTAGAATCGGCCTCAACAATTGGCCTCGACGATCGGAATTGGCCTCAATAATTGGAATCGGTATCGACAATCGGAATCGGCCTCGACAATCGAAATCGGAATCGGCCTCAACAATTGGCCTCGACAGTCAGCCTCGATAATCAGAATCAGCCTCGACAATCGAAATTGGTATCGACAATTGGAATCGGTATTGACAATCGGAATCGGCCTCGACAATCAGAATTAGAATCGGCATCGACAATCGAAATCGGCCTTGACAATCAGAATCGGAATCGGCCTCGACAATCGAAATAGGTATCGACAATCGGAATCGGCCTCAACAATCGGAATCAGAATCGGCCTCAACAATCGGCCTCGACAATCGGAATTAGCCTCGATAATCGGCCTCGACAATCAAAATCGAAATCGGCCTCAACAATCGACCTCCACAATTGGCCTAACAAAGGGCCTAAGGAAAGGTCACAATGAGGACATCTAAGCATCATTGCCCATCGATGTGGACATTTAACCAACGTTGCTCCCAAGGAGTGTCCCACGTAGAGCCAAACGTATAGTGAGCCCATGGCCTCACACAAGGGCCTCATACACAACATAATGGGCCACATATCTGGGCCTAATACACATCATAATAGGCTGCATGATATAGGACCAATACACATCACAATAGGCCACAACCCATGGGCCACGAATACACCACAATGGGCCTTGCCCATAGGCCTCAGATTCAAACAGGTGGGCCCCATCATATGAGCTTTAAATACAAGGTAGGTGGGCTCTATCACATGGGCCTAATATACATCATAGGTGGGCCCTGCACATGGGCCTCATACTCATCAAGTGGGCTACATCAATGGGCCGCACTAATGGGCCTCATACATGTCAAGTGGGCTGCATCAATGGGCCACACTAATGGGCCTCATACACATTAAGTGGGCTGCATCAATGGGCTGCACTAATGGGCCTCAAGTGGGTTACAAATATATCAAAGTGGGCCCCACAGGTGGGCCACAAGTATATCAAGGTGGGCCTCAAGTGGGAGTTTGGATTACATCTAAAATCATTTCAATAGTTGCAAGTGCAACATGTGTATCATTGTACATTATCATTCTATGGGACACATGGCCCACTAATGATGATCAACACTATCTAAACATTATCCATGTAAATCAGCACCATCTAACCATTATCCATATAAATCAGTACTGTCCAAAAATTGTTCAGCACTGTCCAGATGGTCTGGACGGTGTGGATGAAACAAATACATCATGTTCGCCCTTGCACAGCAGATGGACACCATAGATGTAACCGTCTAGATCTGCTAGACGGTTTGGATGGAGTCATACATCAAGGTAGTCCCTACGTGGGACCCGTGGACCGACAGCATGGGTAAGACTTGTACGTCAGAGGTGGGTCCACACGTGTGGCCCACCTCAGCCCGGAATGAAGCTGATATTTGCTTTGTCCCTACATCTAGACGCTGTAACGGTGAAGCCCACATGTGCTGGATCTCGGCCGTTGAAGAGGGACGGTGTGTATTCAACACATGCAACAGGTAGGGCCCATCACCACCGAATGATGTGGCAGGTGGATCTCCCAGATGGACGGTGAGGATAGAAATACATACGTCATGGTGGAGTCCTCACACTGATGGACGGTGTAGATGTGAAACACACATCATGTGGGCCCACCGTCCAAAAATGCTAGACGGTGTGGATGTGAATCATGTACATCAAGGTGTGTACCACCGTCCAACTATTGGACGGTGGATACACACATTCATCAAATAGGCTCCACTGTCCAAGGACGGTGGATGGCATGGATGAGATGCATACGTCAGGTGAGTCCACACGTGTGGCCCACTTGCTTCAGACAAAGCTGGTATTTGAAGTTTCTCATCGTCCAAACCTGCTGGACAGTGGATAACAATATACATCAGGGTGGGGTCCACATGTATGGCCCTACCAGCTTTGAATCAAGGTGATATTTGTATTTTCCTTACATTAGGGTCTGTCTAAGCCGGCAGCAAGGGTGGGCCCTGGTTGGATAGCGGGAATGGCCCACTGGATGGATGGGCCGGATATATTGTACATTAAGGTGGCCCACAACAACGAAAGGAGAGAGAGAGAGAGAGAGAGAGAGAGAGAGAGAGAGAGAGAGAGAGAGAGAGAGCCCCGCCACTATGGGCCCCTCTAATACATAAATCAATACACATATCAAGATGGGTCCCAAATAAAATCCATATCATCAATCGGTAGGCCCCACTTGGTCCATAAAAAATAAACAAATTCTAAGCCTATAAAATACCCACCTTTGATATTCTTGGACCTCTTCTTCCATCAACGCATCCTAGAGCTCCGAGGGATGCATTTCAATGGTGGAGATGATCATTGGAAGGTGGAGATGAGAGGTAGGAAGGTGGGCCACACTAGTTCTCTCATGAGAGCCATGGACATTGGACTCTCATGGAGTTGCTTGAAAGGAGAGAGAGAATGAGAGAGAGAGGGGTGATGGGAGGGAAGGATGGGTGAGTGATGGGTGAGAGATGGGTGATGGGTGATGGATGTGTACTTGTGTAAGGGAGAGAATTGACTTTAGGTAAGGTTGTGTAAGAGACGGATGGGTTGGGTTGCTTGTACTTGATTGATGGATTGATGTGACATTTTGTAGAGATTCTCTCGGAATTGTAACATGCGGTATTTTCCTTGAACTGAACGCGGGCCCACATCTCTTGGCCCTGGTATCGCCTCGGTGCGCAAGATGCGGCGTCAGAACCGCAGCGACAGCGTGGTCGTAAGGGTACAAGTCTCGGGTCGAGCTGACTTTGATATACGGGACACGACTCAGGATCGCGCATAAATGCCCATAACAGATCGTGGGTGGCCGAAATTCGACCAGGAGGACCGCGGAGGCCTACGGAATGATACGGGCTACGATACAGGTCTTACACCAGCCTTATGTATAGGCCAATTATCGATGTTGACTATGAGTATGTGCTAGTATAACATCATGATACAAGCCATTGAGATGGTATGAGGCCTATTGTGATTGTATTAAGCTCATTCTCATTTCCCCTTAGTGGGCTAACCCAAATTGATGGGCCCCTATTATTATTAGTATGATCCATCTCGCCCTACCGGGCAAACCCAAACCTTTGGGCCCCCATTGATGCAGTGATACCCATCTTTCCCTTATTAGGCTATTCCAAACCTCTGGGCCCCCATTAATGATACTCATCTTACCATACCAGGCAAACCCAAACCTTTGGGACCCCATTGATGCTAGTGATACCCATCTTTCCCTTGATTAGGCTATCCCAATCCGTTAGGCCCCCATTTGATGATGGTGCTTTCCACTATACTTTATAGGATTATTCAAACCTTGAAGCCCTCCTTGTGTTCACACCAGGCCTTCCATAGGAATTGTGGCCCATTTAGATACTTGTGTTTGCCCAAGTTTAGTGACCATACCCAAGGTCCACTTAGGTGTTGGACGGGCTACCCAATATGCTTGGAAGGACACATAGCCCTAAATGTATTGACCCCACCAAGCCACCTTGTGTACGTATCAGGCTCCCCGTAGGAAAGTCCAATTTATTACATGTTAAAGAGGGTGAGGAAGCCCACTTGTTGTATATAGATTCACCCTCTTAACTCACCTTGTGGTACACCCACTTGACTCACCCCATGAGACATATCTTATCCTTGTATCTAGTTGCTAGGACCTCAGTGTCACGTATACATCAGCCACACCATCCATTTACTTCTTTGGGACAAGTGTGAGGCTTATCCTTGACGTTAGTACACCATCACCTCTTGCCATAGATGAAAGAATATGTGGTACCAGATTTAGTATATCTACTGTGTAGAGCCTATCTTGATGTATGGGTTAGATCCGTCGTCCTTCCAGTGGATCCCGTCTTGGAATATATGATATATTAGTACCTGGGAGGCTATGTTAGTCTAACTAGGACATACCACATGGACTCCTATAATTGTAGAAGGGGCATGTCGTTTAACTCCTACTTTTTTTTTGTGATATACTGGTTAAAACCGATTATTGTTTATATCTGATAATCATGCTAGTGTACATAGTCTAGTAGGACACACTGAGAACATGCTTAGTATTACCTCATGACACATATTCATAGTATAATTTGTATGCCTGTTGTGAGGAATGTTTGATCATAACATTACCGATGATCTAAGATATTTAGGGGACTCCTTGCGAGACGGAGTTGCCCCACATGAGCGTGCGATATGCGTAAGATGCATGACTGGATGGTATGACTCATGCATATCGCATTTTGTGATATGACCACTATTCACCCTACTGACAGAAGGGTCGTGGCCTCCACAAGAATGTCATGGATGGCTAGACGGGACACCAAAAATATTTGGTTCGAGCATCTGGGCACGTTAGTTGTCCCTGGGTGAAAGTTCTTAAACCTCTGTGGCCAGGAGACGCTCCAACGTCTAGACCTAGTGGATATATGAGGTTGATGGTATTATGGACTCACTAGGATTGCATATTGCATTAAATCCGTGACATATGGCATTTGGGTTGCTATGTTTTTGCATTTATATGGCCTAGATGAGGCTGATGGTATTCATGGCTCTTCAGAATTGCATATTGTATTGCATCCTCGGTATCTGATATTTGGCTCATTATGACTCCGTATTGCATAGTCGATCTGTATTGCATACTCTGATATTGAATGACTTATAGCCTTGCCAGAATTCCACTTACGCTGATATTTGTGTGCTTGACACTTATCTTGCGTATACACGTACACAACCCTCTAAGCTTTCAATAAGCTTATGCAAGCGACGATAGGACACAGTCGAGCTGAGGTAGGAGCGTACGACAGAGCTTCTGGAGCTTTTGGAATTTATCTTGTATTTCCCCTTCATGTATTATACTCAAGTTTTTGATATTAGTGGATATGTGATGATGATGTTGCCTTTGTGATTTGGGTACACTTGTGGTTATGCTCCATTATTTACAAAAAATTTCACATTGAAAATCTTCCTTGTAGGATCCCAGGATCGGAACCTGGCGTATGGGCGCTGGGAGCCGAGAATGGGGTACTACAGAGGCTGTCGGCACCAGATTTGGCGATAGGGAATTTTGTGAGCCCGTTTTCCGAGTTTGGGGTGTGACACCTTTCCCTTCACCTCGAACCTTTCAAGTTGTTTTATGTATATCTGCTCTTCTAATTCCCTATGTAGAAATGCAGTCTTCACATTTTGGAATACCCTAAACTTTTCAATACCCGAGTATTGAAAGTTCTCGAGTATTACCATGAAATTTAATTTAGTATATACATGTGTATGTCACCAATTTAGCCTATCCTAACCTTACATCTATTCTCTAACCCGAATTTCACCATTGGGAATAATCTTCATCAATAGATCAAGTCATTCAATCGTTCATTTTTAGGACAGGATCCATTATATATCCAACTATTCTCACTTGTTCATAATAACCAACCGTTCAATCAACTATTCACCGCTAGGTAAAGATATCTGACTGTCCACTTTGAGTTTAAACCACCCGATCATAGTAAACTAACTACCTGATCTCTACATCCGCTTGTACACGTATTGAATTGAGATTCTAATCCATTCATCTTGATCACCACCTATGAATATACTTAACCCACCATCAAAACTACAATCTGAGAAACTTACACATGTGAATAAGTCACTTGAATCTAATAATATACATGTTCTGCCTCTTGATCACTCCAAAAACCCACTTGTGATCATCCATTTACAAAACAGATCATACACTGACTTACATACATGATCAGAATACTAGCCATCAAGTTTTTCTATTTTTAACATGCCATTTGACCATCCATTATGTTGGTTGATATATGTACATTTGCTTAATTAATTTGGTGAATAATTCTTTATTCATAATGATTTAGATATAAGTCTTTTTTATAAGAATTACTTAGAAACGTGCCTATAACCATGTGGAACCATTAGATTTCCTAAAACTCTCATATTAGCAATAATTACGAAAATGCCATTAACCTAGACCTTTGAATTCTAGATCACATGGTTTTCACGATCCGTTTGATGTGAAATTTTATACCATGACTATGTATCATAAATTAATCATACATGTCAAATTTCAGCCCTAAAATCATTGTAAAAGTGACCCAATTGACAAATCAGCCCCTTAACCGTTGATTTTGATGTCCATCGAGTGAAGAAACCTCGTGGGTAATCGTAGTAGGATATTTCTCTTTATACGAACGACTTAGATTGCATATAATATGGACCAAGTGTGACTTATGAAGACCCCACTTTGATAGGCATTTCCTTAGGGGCGAAGTTATCCTTTCGAGGTTATCAATTCCTTATAAATATAGATCTTCTGATTTAACCACTTTCTGCTATCCATCGCAACTCAAATTTGGATCACACCTTGGTCTCATATGACTATGAGGTTATGCAAAATTTAGACCTTGATATATGATCATACACCATTGCATGTTGAAGCTAGTTCCTTCCTTTTGGTACAAAGGGTGAAATTTTAGATTTAGGCTTTTTCTACCATCGATTAACCATCAATTTTGTCTAACCGTTTGCTTATCTTGAATACACATTTCTCCCAAAATTGGGCCATGATCATTAAGTGTGGACCATTAATTGAGATCAAGTCGTTTTGGCACCCATTAGGAGAATTTTCAAGATAAGCCAATCTAAATTTCGGATCACCAAGAAAATCATATACCCTGACCCTATTCGATGACCCCGACACACTGGATGAATTGGATTTAAAGAAATATCACTAAAAAAGATTTTGGACAAACCTTATCCAAGTGGGATGTGAAACACACCTCCTCTAATATTTCCACTCCTTTATAAAAGGAGGAGTGTGTCCCCTTCTCCTCTCACACGCCTATAATCCCATGTCCAAGAAAGAGAAAGAGAAAGAGAAAGAGAAAGAGAAAGGAAAAGGAAAAGGAATAGGAAAAAGGGAAATATAAAGAGAAAGGAAAAGGAAAAGGAATAGGAAAAGGGAAAGAGAAAGAGAAAAAGAAAGAAATAAAGAAAGAGAAAGAGAAAGCCTAGTCGCTCATCATCCTCCTCCTCCACACATATGGTGTCTCCCTCTTGTTCAAGCGATGCCATGATTCATATAGAAGCTTGCCTACATCAAGATCTACCTAAGGTTTAGATCTAAGGCTAAGGTGAGGGATTCATTTAAAGCTTACACTAATTTGAGTTGATATGATTTATCTTATTTTTACATACTTTCATATTACTGTGATTTTTCATGCAATTGATTGATTTACCATTATCAATTATTTATCCTTTTGGGAATTATGGTTAAGGTATGATTTTAATTATACGTGATTTTTATAAATTTATGTGGGGTGATGGATACAAGCCTTACCCTTTGCCAATTTTGAGAGCGCACGTGTTTCCACTATATATTGAGTTGGCTTTTTGCTCATCTCCCCTTGTTTTTGTTGAATTACCTTATTTGTTACTCTTCTCTTTTGTTGAGTTAGCCTATTTGCTCTCTTCGCTTTTATTGATTTAGTTTATTGCTACTTTTCTCATTTATTAGGTCAGCCTTGTGCTACCTCCCTTTATGGCTTGGGCATGTGTCTTGGAATTCTAAAACTCCCATGGTTCAATTTATTTTTCCTTTGGTGCAATCGATGTGTTAGAGGTCTCACATCTAGTGATTTATATATTTTATCATGGACGTAATATGTTCTGGGTAGTGACCCTCTTGGTCAACACGTAATTCCATGGATTTTGAATACTGGGGCACAAATCGATGTAAGTAATTCGTAATGCGTGTTACATCACTTTCGGGATTGGATGTAAATTTATACAATGAGTAGCTCTACCAGCTTCCACGTTTGATTTTTATATAAAGAATCCATATCATCATGCATTGCCACCATCTACTTCTCTATATCTCTATCTTCGAATGCTTCTTGAAAAGAAGATAGATCTCCATCATCTGTAATGAGAGCAAATGCGAGTCAACCTTATATCTTAACGATAACCTGCGATCCCTTAGCAGATGTCTCTTGACAAGTGGTACAATTACCTCTTCCGTTTGTGACTGAGGTGGATTGGGCCCTTTTTAATATTAAACATTCAAATCTAAAGTCCCCAAGATCTCCACAAACATGGCACATAAGAAAGGCTCTCAAGCGATTTCCCAAGTAGATGAGTCCCTTTGAATTACCAGAGGGGTACTGGTAATGATGTGACTATCAAGTTTAAATCCTCTATTATCCCCAAAAGGCTTACTCATAATAGATTTACAAATTTGTTCATGATCTTTAGTAACTTTAGCTTTCCCCTTACAGGAGGACATCGTTCCGAGGCTCGTACGGATCTCACTCCAAGTGGTTGAGCCTTTTAGGAGGAACCCTCTTTGATACCAATTGAAATTGCATGAATTGTCTATTACGACACACGAAAGCTTGGTAGAGTTATAAAATGAATGGCTATGTCTTGGAGGGAGGGGGGTGAATAGGACTACTTAAAAATTCTACCAATTAAAAGACAATTGCCTAACTTAAACTAAGTAAAACAATTTAACACTAAGGCTTCCAAGCTAATAGTGGGTCCAATTACATAGACTACAATAGATATGCCAATGAAGCAACTAGTTTATAATCGATAGTGTACTTGTGTATGCTTTACAAGTTAAGTGCCTAGCATACAATTCAGTTGAAGCATTTAAATGATTTACCTAATCAAACACATAAGCATGAATTAAGCATGTACCCAATTCACAATCCTAACACATAAGCATGTATAGTGGTTCAGTTTCCCTTTTCCACTCCCGGCGGACACACTCTCCCGAGTGTAACTATATTCACTATCTGAGGTTTTAAATCAAGTTCACCTCTAACCTTTACAGCCCTACACAAGGACCTAATATACACTCCCACCGAATGCTTCCACAAGAGACTTTAATTGATTTTCTATCGGCTAACCAACAACCTTGGTCGTAGTCCAAGGACCTATGTTTACTCCCGTAAGAGGCTCCCATTAAGATTAACATGTAAACACTCATGTTCGGTGAATTTGGCCCTACATAAGAGACTAGGTCCTACAAAAGAACCTATTAAGTTTAGGTCACAAATCTTACTCATGGACTCATTAATTGACACTCACTCGTCAAATTGAGCTACTTTGATTCGTCGTGCTCGATTCACTTCTTTAAAGGTCTCCCGTGCTTGAATCCGCTCCTCAATTATCCTCATGATCGTTGATGTTAATGCTTGCCAGTATTTCAGAACCAAGATCAAACACCTTGTATGCAATGCTCTATTTAGGTGACCAAGGTGATAAGAGGGTGGTAGAATCTCTTAAAACTAATGAGATAGTTAAAATCCTAGGGGATTCACCTTGAAGGGTCTTATAGAGGATTTATACAAAAGATATGTCAATAAGATTAGGTCTAAACTGTAGAAAATAGTGGAGTTCAAGATCATCTTCAAGGTGGATGTTGGAATCCTCATTGGAGTAAAAATCTCAATGAAGATGATTTGAACTAGGATATGTGGTTTGAGTGGGAAAACACCTAGCCTTCTATTGCGCCATGTTTGATCGCTTGAGATTGATCGATCTTGATCAATCAATCAATCAACTGATTGGAGATCGATCGATGACACAATTGATCGATCAACTGACCAGACACTCGAGGTGCACCAAACATTGCGTTCACGGTGCACCAAACATTGCGTTCACGGGCTCGAGGTGCACCAAACAAGTCCAAAGTTCGGATTTTTGTTTTTGTATGGTTGAGGTATGGTGGGCCTTAGAAGTTTTGAATGGTAAAGGATACCGTTTCCTACGGTACGGCCCGCTGGAGTATCGGATCCACGCCATTTTTCGGCTCAACGCTTAAATCGAGCCAAAGAATGAGATGGATGGAGTGGATTGAATATATATGACAAGGTGGGGTCCATATATGTGAACACAGTTCATTACCTTATTACATGTTTAGTATAGTTCCATGACTCATGATCATACGCATCATATGTGTGTTTGATATGAGAGGTGACTGATTATAGCATATGCCTTCGGGCAGATTGATTAGGGGCTCCCGGTTAGGTGGTGTTGCCCTACATGAGCACACGAGACGCGCAAGATTGTTGCATGATTGGATAGTGTGATTCATGCATTCACATTGTGTGATGTAGTTACTGTACGCCCTAGCGATATCAGGGCCATAGCCTCCACAGGCGTATCGTGGTTGGCAGGATTGGATACCGGAAATCTTGTTCTACATGGGGTGCTATAGATATCCCTGGGTGAAAGTCCCTAAACCCTTATGGTACCAAGAGGTTGCTCCAACGTCTAGACCGAGTGGGTGCATGAGCGCCGATGACCGATTACCAGGAGGTTGCGCTTTCCACTGTGTCGTGGTCAGTTGGAAGGGGGTACGGCCTTACCCGTCCGAGAGGAGGGGGCAATGCTAGGCTGAGTCTGACCAGCTCGAGGAATGGGTCCGCTATCGACGAGCCGAGCCCGATATTGGCAGGCGGGTAGTGAGGTCTCTTCCACTTACCTTATTGCGCGCGATGGGGCGGCAATCTGGTTTAGAGTGTACTAGACCCCGGTGATATCTCAGATTTGAGCTGTATTGATATGTGGATATAGATGAGGATTTGTATGCTTGAGTTGCATCTCGCATTGCATGACCTTGGTATGGCCAATATCATTCATGCCTCGCATCGCATAGCCTTGGTACGGCTAGTGGTATTCATGGATTCACCAGCATGTTCTGCATTACTCTGACACTGCATACTGCATTACTACCTTGCGCACACACTTTCACCACCCTCTAAGCTTTCTATAAGCTTATGCACGACCGTTGCGTGTAGGTGACGCGAGGACGCAGCAGCGCTGAGGCAGGAGTGCAGAGCAGATCCTTTGGAGCTTTTTGTCCATTCTCATTGTATTTCCCTTCATGCTCATTGTACTTGTAAAGTTTTTGATCATAGTGGAAATGTGATGGAGTTTTTGGTTGTTGTTTGTGGGTTATGCCTTTGGTTATGCTTATTACGATTCAAACTGATATTAGAAATCCTCCTCGTAGCATCCCAGGATCGGAACCTGGCGAATGGGCGCCGGGAGCCGAGAATGGGGTTCTACGGAGGCTGTCGGCGCCGGATTCGGCGATCGGGAATTTTGTGAGCCCGGTCCCCGAGTTTGGGGCGTGACAATCCACTTCTTATAACATACACCACCTTCCACCTCACTTTTAGCACCAATAAGACCCTACAAACTTGCCACCTCAACCCCCATTTCTCTATAAAAGAATAGGAGTTCTCTTACACTCATACTTTTGCTACACTTCGAAATTTCTAGAATTTTAAGAGAGAGTGAGAGAGAGTGGGGCCAAAGTATGGCCCACCATTAAACCTAGAGGGAGTGGACCACACGTCATCGTCCACACGTCCATCCATTTGAGGTGAGTCTACATCCCCTCATTCCATCCTCCTCATCCTCCTCTTTCTTCATTTTATATTTTATTGATGTATGTGAGTTCTGCTGATTTAGATCCACTCTTTGCATGTATGGCTGGCCATGGTGGTGAGCAAGGTGGCCCACGTCATTGTGGCCCACCATGATGAACATTATATTATCACATTTCACATGTAATCTCATTTTCATATCTAGACAACAACTTGTAAAAATTGTATAAAATCAACAATGTTAAGATCTTAACTGAAACTTGGTAATAATAAGAATCACAGTATGAGATAACTTTGGACCAAAATTTGTGGCTATCTAACGGTCCAATCTTCTGTACCATCAATTTTACTTGGCTGCTATCTAGCAGCGCATCAATGGTTCCGATTTACCAAAAATGAACCCCTTTTTATTCCCTCTATTAAAGTCAATAGAAAGATATATTCCGTTGGCTTTGTAGAAAATCTAAGTAACTTTCCAACGGTATATAATAAGCCTCAATCGGATTTCGGATGACTGTAATCTTGGCCTTATACAAAAATATATCTGAGAGCTTGTTGTGACTATATATTATGTGGGCCAAATCCATTATTCCAACGGTCAGATGCATTTGATATTTTTTTCTTAATATACTTAAAATAGTTAATAATCATATGTATGGTCCCTGTGGTCAGGTTCTTTCATGATAGAATATAGGAAACTTTGGACCAACAGATACTTTTGTAAGGATACATCTTGAATTATTATGTGTGGTCCAGATGGATCCAAGTCCTTATATGCATCAAAGTCCCTATATATATATATATATATATATATATATATATATATATATATATATATATATATATATATATATATATCTCTTAAATGATGTATTCCCAAACCATCCATTGGCTCGGATTTCCCAACGAGAATATGATCGTAGAGATTTAATCAATATATTTCATGTGCTACTTGATGTGTATGTTGTATATATGTTGTCCATAACATTCATCCTCTTATTGACCCACTTGGGAGTGGGACCACTTGTGATGTATGTGTTTTATTAGTTTATCTAATCTGGACACCTATGTGCACTTTTGTGTGCCTTATCTATGGTTTGCCAGTGTGTAAGCCCCAGTTGCCATTAGATCTATTTCATTCCCTTTGCACATTCTATTTGTTGGAATTTTTCCAAGTACCCAAATGTGTTGCATGTAGGCCTCTTTGACACCTTGTGGTGGGCCTCACACTCTGTAATTAAGGGTCTGACTATGTGGGATATTTAATCCACATATCAGTGGGTTGGGATGTCCTACCTTTTTGTCAGAAATGATCTCCAAATGTTTGGAAAGTGGGCCCACTGTCTTATTAATTGTGTTTTGTACAAACTTTGGTCCTTTGTAGTGGACCCCACACATGAGATATGTATGGACCATGTCACGCCTCAAACTCAGAAACTGAGCTAACAAAATTCCGGATCAGCAAATCCGGCGCCAAAAGCCTCCGTAGTACCCCATTCTCGGCTCTTGGCACCCATATACCAGGTTCCGATCCTAGGATCCTATAAGGAGGATTTTTAACATAAATTTATTTCATAAGAAGCATAACCATAAGCATAACCCACCAACAATGACCAACAACATCACCATATATCCACTATGATAAAAAAAACCTTTGAGTACAATGCATAAAGGAAAATACAATGGCAATATGGAAGGCTTTGAAAACTCAGCGGCACGCTCCTAACTCAGTGCTACTGCGGCATCCTAGTGTCATCTGCACACAACGATCGTGCATAGGCTTATAGAAAGCTTAGAGGGTGGTGTAAGTGTGTGCTAGGGTAAGTGCCAAGTATGCAATATCAGAGCAATGTGGAAATATGCTGGTAAGTCCATGAATGCCATCAGCCATACCAAGGCTATGCGATGTAAGGCATGAATGCTATCGGCCATACCAAGACTATGCGATGCAAGGCATGAATGTTGTCGGACATAGCAAGGCCTACATGGCCAATGTCATATGCAAGATGCAACTCAAGCATACCAATCCTCATCTGAATCGACATAACAATACAGCTCATCTCTGGAATATCACTGGGGTCTAGTATACTCAACACCAGCTTGCCACCCCATCTAAGCACGCAACTGGGTAAGTGGAAGAGACCTCACTATCCGCTTGCCAATATCGGGTTCAGCTCGTCGATAGTGGACCCATTCCTCTAGCTGGGTTAGACTCAGCCTAGTCATTACCCCCTCACTTGGGCGGGTAAGACCATACCCCCTTCCAACCGACCATGACACAGTGAGAGACGCGGCCTATTGGTATATGGCCCTCATGTGCTCATGTATCCACTCGGTCTCGATGTTGGACCATCCTCCTGGTACCATAAGGGTTTAGGGACTTTCACCCTGGGACATCTATGGTACCCTTGTGCTAGAACAAGTATTTTTAGTATCTAATCCTACCATCCACACTATGTCTGCGGAGGCTACGACCTTGATATCGCTAGAGCGAACAACAATCGAATCATACAATGCAAGGTGCATGAATCACACTATCCAATCATACATCAATCCTGCGCGTACCGCGCGCTCATGTGGGGCAACTCCGTCTATCAGAGAGTCCTATAAACAATCTGCCCAATGACATATGATATGATCAGTCACTCTTCATAACAAGCATCCAAATGATACGCATGGGTATGTAACATGATGTTATGCTAGCCTATACTCAGTATGTCCTACTAACTCAAGTACACTAGCATGATTAACAGATATAATATCAAGATAAGTTCTCAACAGTGGATATACCAAATATGATACCACAGATTCTTCTATGTACGGTAATGATGTACTCTCCTCATGACAAGGATGGGCCTAGATGGCCTACTCATATCAAGAATGGGCCTAAGAACAAGGAGTGGGCTTCCCCACCCGCTCCGTCATGTAGTAAACTAGGCTTCTTAAGGGGCCCAATAGACATAAGATGGGCTTAATAACTTGGATAATCTACAAGGCATGATGAAAGCATCAACAATAATGGGGGCCCAACGGTTTGGGGTAAGCTAAATGAGGTGGATCATGCTAATGTCATTGGGGGCCCAATGAATTGGGATAGCCCAATAAGGTAAGATGAGAATGGGCCTAATCAATGGGCCTTAGGGAGATTACAATGTGGATATTTAACCACCATTGCTCTTACAATGCAGACATTTAACCATCATTGCTCCCAAGGCATGGCCCATTTAGAACCTATCCTATAATGGGGCCCATGATCTTTATGCTAACTAGGAGATGGATGGGCATCATAAACATTATCACATACATCGTGGTGGGCTCACATATCACAATGGGCCTTATCACATAGGCCTCATATGCACCACAATGGGCCTCATCATAAGGGCCTCATATACATCACAATCGGCCTCACACAAGAGCTTCATATACATCACCATGGGCCTCATACAAGGGCCTCATATACATCACATTGGGCCTCATACAAGGGCCTCACACACATCACATTGGGCCTCATCGTATGGGCCTCATATACATCATTGTGGGCCTATGGGGTAGCCCATGATTCAGCAAAACGGATGGGTAGCATATATGTACAACAAGGTGGCCCTGCACATGCAGTAGGTAGGCCTTGCACATGCCATATGGGCCCCACCATCCCAAACAACTGGACGGTGAGGATGATACACATACATCATTATGGGGTCCACATCCCACGTCCAGGGACTGGACGACGTGGAATAAAACACATTCATCCAGGTGGTCCCACGCCCAACCCATCTGGACGGTGAGGATACGACACTTACATCAATGTGGTCCAACACCGTCCCACACATCTGGATGGTGTGAATAAAACACACACATCACATGGGCCCCACAGTCACTGGACAGCGTGGGTGCAATACATGCATCTCGGAAGGCCCCACCGTTTATGTCCAGGGACTGGACGGTGGGGATGAAACACATTTGGTGGGTCCCACCGTCCAAGCAATGGACGGCGTGGACAGACACATGCATCAAGGTGGGTTCCACTGTCCAGAATGCTGGACGGTGTGGATGTACAGATACATCAGGTGGGGTCACTGGATGACCTTGGATAAAACACATCTATCATGGTGGGTCCACTTGGTGGCCCACCATCATTTTGATCAAGTTGATGTTTGTGTTTTCTCTTTTGTCCAGGTCTATCCAAGCGGACAGACAGGTGATCTATCTCTGGACGTCAGCAAGGTGGGCCCCATATGTGGATGGCATGGATATACTGCATAAATCATGGCGGGGCCCATGGATCAAGCTGATATTTGTATTTTCCCTTCATCAGGGCCTATCCCAAATGGTCCAGGCAGAGCAATGCTGTTGGACATCAGCAAGGTGGGCCCACGTGCCATCACAATGAGAGAGAGAGGAAAACGTGTGGAGGGGAGTACTCTGCCATTATGAGCCCTCCCTTTACTCAATATAATGCGTACATCAAATGGGTCCCACCACATGTGGGCCCTCAAATCATCAAAATCAATGGTGGAAATTCCTTTCCTACCAACAATAAAGATTCACCCACCGATTACACTTCTTCTTGGTTCCTTGGGATGCTAAGCTCCTTGGCTTCTTCTTTGATGGAGGATGATGAAGATTGAAGGGTTAGATGAGAGATTTGGGGTAGGGAGTGGGCCACAAACTTGGTTATCCTTGGAGCTTCTCTTGCTTGGACGGTTGCTCTCTTTGGTTGCTTGGAAATGGTAGAGAGAATGAGAGGGAAAGGGGATGTGATGGGATAAAAAGGGATGGGTTGCGTAAGAGAGGGATGGGTGTGCATAAGAGAGAGTTGACTTTGGGGATGGCTTGTGTAAGAGAGGGATGGGTGTGATGGGTGGAGTGATGGGTTGTACTTGACTTGCGCTTGATTGATTGATGTGATAGATTGGGTAGAGATTCTCTCGGGATTCGCAACGCGCGATGCTTCCTTGAAATATATGCGAGCCCACTACTCTTAGCTTGGGTATCACATCAGTGCGCAAGATGTGGCGTTGGAACCACGGTGATGGTGCGGTCGCTAGGGTATAGGTCTCGAGTCGAATTGACTCAGATCTATAGGATGCAACTTAGGGTCAGCACAAATGCCGACTATAGGTCACAGGTTGCCAAAATTCAATGGGGAGGATCGTGAAAGTCTAAAGAACGGTACAGACTAGGATACATGCCTTACAAGCCACCACTTAGAATCTTTAACCTATACCAATGAATAGAGAAATAATATTTTACTTAGGCTAAATCAGATCCCACATGATTGGGGAGTGGGTCCCAAAATGGGGCTAGACATGGTTGTGTAGAAAATTAAAATACCCATATTTGGCCCTCTACCAAATATTATGTGTGCACAACCAGTTAGTCCCATCTTTTATTTTTTGAAGTTCATATAGAGGAATACCAAGGGCACCTGACTTCACGCTGAAAGGTGGTCCCTCGTGATCATGGGACGTACTCAAAATTGGGCCAAAACTAATTATGCACTATGTTTCCTGCACATTTTCTTCCAGTACTCATGTTTGGGCCATCACCGTAAATTGTCTATACTCAACCAATGAGGACCGCCTTATAATTTTAAAGCCCATACATAGAGCCACCAGGTGGCTATTTTCTTCCACCATATATGGCCCCCACGTGATCATGAATCTAACTTGAAAATGGCCCAGAACCAACCTTGCACCAAAAGTCTGTTTGATATAGAATTCATGTGGGCCACATCAATGGGGTCCATAACCTTCCCAGGGCATTTAATGCAACATCTAAACCGTGGAAAAGAACTCGTTGGTGCTGGTGAGCTCAAAACCATTTGTAACGACTCGGAATTTTCCGTACGAAGACACGAGTACCACCTCGACCAGAAATCACTTGGGATCAAATTCTTTAGAAATTAGGCAAAGTTAACCAAGTGCTAAACTAGATTAACTACGAAATCCGCACAGATCACGTTCAATACGATCTGCAAGACCCAAAACTTGTAGAATCATTGACGCTAGGTTATCCTGAAAGCTAGGATCAAACCCATTACCCGGTTACTCTCGGGAGCACCTTGAAACTCCGTATCAGTCTAGACCGTGCATCGGAAGTCCGATTAACACGAACTTAAGGATCTAGGACCGCCCCACTGGGCTTGACAATCATCTCAAAAATCAGATGATTCCGATGTCCCATGGCCATTCTTTTCGATCCGGAGCGAGGGAGTGTGAAAAACACAAATTCCATCCCAAAATAAATATCTGGAATAGTGATCTGGCATCATTCGATTGCGCGTCAGTATTAAGCAACCTGACCGTCGGAATCAGACCAAATTACACCCTCGGATTAAGAAAAATTTTAGGAACATTTACATGTACTCAGAATTTCTGATCGTGGCCCACTGACCGTTGAACTGAAAGTGGTCCGCCACGTGCGATCTGGGAATCTGATCGAGTCAAAAACGTAATCCCACGTAGATCCATAGATCGTGAGCTTAAGTCTGACGTTTGGCTCAAGGAGGGCCACCAGAACATCCCTTTTGAACTTGGAATGTGGCGAACTGCCTATATATGCAGCCACCCTTGAACCTGAGTCTATTTTGGACATGATTTTGGCTATAAAAGGGGCTTAGAATAGCCCCTCTCACAGCCATACGAATTTGGGAGCAAACCCTTAGAGAGAGAGAGAGAAAAGAGAGAGAAAGGCTTGGAGTTCTTAGCCGATCTTCCTCCTGCTGCTTCCACTCATCACACGGCCTACACCGCCTTATTCCAGGTGTTTTCCCGGCGGTGTCCATCCCATTTGAAGGTAAGAAACCCTAACCCTAGGTCTGATTTGAGGTTGGATAGTGGTAGGTTATGAAAAAGCTAATCGGTTGCGCTCTTTAGGCTAGGAAACTCCCGTATACGGAAGCTCCAATACCCTTGCTGATTCGTTGGAATTCTAAGGGCTGAGGTGAGGACTTTAAGTGTATAAGTTACGGTTTTCAACACTTTCAATGTCAGATAATGATAGATTCATGATCTGCATGCAAATGCACATGTACAAAGTGCTTTCCGTTTCCTGTTTCGATTAGCGATGTAGATTATGGAATTTCACATACTCTAGATATACGTAGAAATACCGTATACGTATTTTTCTTGGGAAAATGTTTGACATGTTTATTTAATGTTTGATTATATGATATGTGGATAAAATGCTAGTTTGGCGAAAGGAATCGCAAAAATACATGTTCATGTGTAAATGTCATGTATGTTGAAATTGCGTATTCTAGAAATACCGCATACGTGCGAATTTTGGAAATGCAATTGTAATGATTATTCGCTGTATGATTGTGTGATACATGGGTAAAATACTCACGTGGCGAAGGGACAGCCCTAACACAAATTTCGTTAACATACGTCGTGTATGTTGAAATAGTGTATTCTAAGTAATTGTGTAAACGCTCGTGTGCGCAAATGTTCATGTATTAGTGCCTTAGAGAGGTGCTGATATGGAATTCTCGACTACCTTAGAGACATGTAGGATTCCCTCCATGTGGTGGTTTACTCTAACCACTCACTTGTGATGTATATGTAATTGTATCCCTAATTGTATAGTACTCTATAACATGCTTTACAACATGCTTTACTTCATGCTTTATAACATGCCTTATGACATGCCTGCTAACGTGCTTGTATTACTTTGTTTATCATGCTTTACTCCACATGCTATGGATGAAAATTGATTGAGGTTGGGACTATGTCTATAGTCCAGACATTCGGTACCAGACTTGAGATTGTGGCTGAGATTCATGTCGCCACAAGGGATGTGTCTGACGAACCCGAGTCGTACTTTGGTTGGCGATAGTGGTTGGCCACACGGAGTGCTTTTGCACTTCATATCGCTCAACTTGTTGTGCGCTCGAGCTAGTCAGGCTCGTCAAGTAACCCGATTGTCGAATGTGTGTTCACCATGTTTGGTCATTACTGTTTGAACCTAGGGTACCAAACTTACCAATGGAATCCCGTTAACCATGGTACCTCGATCCACTAAGACTCATGAGCCGGGCATGGTGGTATGGGACACTGTGGTCGAGCTGTCGGCCTACGTTGGGGTTTCGTGGTGTTGCGATTGCGTCAGCCCGAGCCTCCCCGTAGTGACCATTGAGCAAATAGACTCGTGAGCCGATTATGGTGGTATGGGACACTATATTCGAGCAGTCAGCCTACATTGATAAGGTGATGGGGGAGCGGTGCAACGATTGCGGGTAACAGCCCTGGCAGCCCTTTGTAGTGACCTCGAGCGTACTCTGAGTCTACGTGGAGGCGACGACCCTTCCGTAGCAACAGGAGTACATACTAGGCCTGTATCAGCTTAGTGATGAACCGTTAAAAAGGTGATGGGGGAGGAGTGTAACAATTGCACGTAACAGCCCTGGCAGCCTTTGCAGCGACCTAGAACTACACTTCGTATGAGATTACCTAGGATTGACGACCCTAGAATGGATCATGTTTGGGAATAATACAAGGGAGGTACCTTAGTTTCCCAATCCTGCTGTTTGAAATGGACTAATAACAACTCGGTAATCATGTTCATCATCGCACTGCATGTGCCTGGAAGATGTGGAGCACTGAGGAATGTATGCATGCCGCGGACGTAAGATGGTGTCGCATGAGGGAGAACGTCGGTGAGGGCATGCACGCATAACTGCATTTCATACTTGCATTAATAAGAGTCTTTAGGATTGTTTGTTTGTATTGCTTTATCATTACTGCTTGACTGAATTGATAACATGTTAACCCATGCTCTATTGTTCCACTGAGTTAGCTACTCACTCCCACGTTACGGGACGGTGTTCTAGACACCCATCAGACCCGGACCTAGATGCAGGTATAGACGGGTCGACGGAGACTGAGCCTGATTTCGAGGATGATCAGGAGGAGTACTCATACATGCAGTACGCTGGTGGCTTCTTATAGGCTGGCCAGTGATCGCGGGACTTCGGGATCGATGTTTCCAGTTGTATATTTTGATATTTTGTTTTAGAAACAACACATGTATATGTATACTCAGTTAGTGTTCATACTCTGGAGGTTGAGATGGTTGTTATACCTTACATATATATGCATTTTCAGTCTTCCGCTTGCCTTTTTGAAATTGTTCTGGAGTATGAATTACTGTTTTGGATTAATCTCATTCATGTTTATTGTACTAACACAGCCAACATTCAATCATACTCATTTATGTTGCATAAGTGATGTTTTGGAACTCGGGAGTTGAGTCATGCTCGACCCCCCGATTTTTAGGGCGTTACAAGTTGGTATCAAAGCATGATTTTGATTAAACCGGACCTGAGTTATGTTCCCACGACGTATGCTGACGTTTTTCAACCTAGGAGGGTGCGAGAACATGTAGAAACAGTCCTAGGTTTCCCCGATTTCGCCATTTGGCGAAGTATATCGAAAACGAGCGTTTTGATCGAGTTTGTACTCGACCTTGATCGCACAAATCTATCCCAAATCACTTCTAGACCATCCCACGACGTGTCTAGATCACAATACAACCTCTACCCCCGGCACAGTAATCGCAGCGAGTGTACACGACTCATGGTAGACTTTCTGTATCAAGTGGAGCAGAGAGTGAACTTATGCGTGCCTACATACGTGTTGCGACAGATAGTGGACATGGCACGCTCCACTAGAAGCTCTGGTTCGCTTCCTTTCGGCCGACTCGTATGCAGGATCGCACGGGAGTATGGCTACAGTCTTGGGATGGAAAGGCCGGCACCGATTCATGAGATCGACAATAGTACTCTCCATCAGATGGAACTCGGGGCTCGGCGACGACGAGCCCGACATGAGGAGAGTGAGGATGAAATAGAGAGTGAAGAAGGAGAGATTGGGGAAGGAAGCGGAGATGAAATAGAAGAAGAAGAGCTAGAGGCCTAGGACACTGAGGAGAGCTCTCCTCCTGTAGCACCAGATCAGGACACCGATCGGGCTACCATAGATGCACGTTTAGCCCGTCTCGAGGCGGGCCAAGCCGCCCTGCAACAGGAAGTCGGGCGGGTCCGAACCAAGCTCAGAAAGGTGTCTCGCACCTTGAAGGCCATCCTGTGCTGTCTGCAGGATAAGAATGCGCCTCCTCCATCGCCCGACTTGGACGCTTAGTCGTCCATGATGATGTCCTGATGCTTGTTTTCTTTCTGCTTTTGGTTGTGCTTTCAGGTTGATGGATGTAGTAGTTAGTAGTATGTTTTAAGTGTTTGAAGTTCTGGATGTAATTGGCTCACATGTATTTTCTGTCATGATTCATGTAACTCTGTATTCCATGTATTGTGACAATTTTGGGTAAATGAAATGCATACAGCCATTTTTCTATGAAGTGTGTGGAATGCTTAAGTGCTTGTGTATGGTGCTGCTATGCCTTGTCTTACGTGTGTTGTACCTTATATTGTATAGGGCATGCCACGATATTATACGAGGCGCACGACACCCCTCTTGCTCACTGACTCTATGGATCAGACTCCTTCCCGCAGGGGTGGTCCTGCTGAGCCGGGTTCAGGCTCAGGCCAGCCTCCTGCTGGTTCTTCTGGTGGACTGCCACCGTTTACACCCCCGGTTCGTGAGCAGAACCGGGCATCTTCTTCGGCCCCACATGAGCCACAGGCTGCTCCACCTCCTGACAGGTTTGAGCAGATGATGTTGCTGATGCAGCAGCAGCACCAGCAGCTCATGACAGTCTTATCTCAGGGTGGCAGTGCGGCTCCACCTCCACCACCTACACGCCCAGCCGAGACTGTTGAGCCTCCTGCTCAGGCTGAGGTCGCACCTCCGCCTTCACCTGTTGCGTACCATATTGGAGATGTTGGTACGCGTGGATTACTCGAGCGATTTCAGCGCTTGAGGCCTCCCACATTTACGGGTTCTCATAGACCCGAGGAGGCTGAGTACTGGCTTGACCGCATCTCTAAGATGCTACGGATGCTCCACTGTACGGAGCAGGAGCAGGTCGAGTTGGCCACCTTCATGTTTGAGAAGGAGGCCAGTCTATGGTGGGATAGTGTGCTGCGTTCTGTCACAGTAGGGTATGTGTGGACGTGGACAGCTTTTGAGTTCAGGTTCCACGAGAAGTACTACCCGCAGACGTACAGGCATGAGCGGGAGAACGAGTTTCTACGCCTCAGGCAGGGAGGCATGTCAGTCACAGAGTACGAGCACCGCTTCACAGAGTTGGGCCGCTATGTGCCGACTATACTCGCAGATGAGCAGATGCGGATTCGACGTTTTTCTGAGGGGTTGCGACCGGACATTCGGTCGAAGATGTGCTGCGTTACTATACCGTCCTATGCCGATCTGGTACACATGTCGATGAGGGCCGAGCAGGACGTTGATCGACTGGCACGTTCCCGCGGTACTGTGGTTACGAGACCGCGGCCAGATGTGCAGAGCAGGCCTTTCCTCGGCAAGAGGCCTCGTGCTGATTCACCGCCCAGGAATGCAGCGCCAGTATTCCCGATGCGGCGCCCAGGTGTGACCTACACATACTGTGGGAAACCGGGTCACACAGTCGAGAGCTGCTTCGGTCGGATGAGGGATAACGGTTTTTCACCACCGTAGAGGATAGATCGCTCACGTCCTCAGGCCTTGACAGTCCCACCTCTGCGGGCTGCCCCAGCTCATCCATCATTCAGGCCTCCTGCATCACACTTCAGGCCGCCTCAACGGCCCATGGTTCCACAGCCGAACCGCCAGCAGCAGGCACGTGTACATGCTCTCACGACAGAGGAGACAGAGGCAGGACCTTCAGCACCTATGGCCTTTGAGGTCACTGCGCATGTTCGAGGTATTCCAGTTTTTTTGTTGGTGGACACAGGGTCCACTACCTCCATCATTTCATGCTCGGCGGTTAAGCGCCTAGCTTTGCATGCGACTCCTACGAAGGGATTGCGCCTTACTACGGCTACGGGGACCTTTTCAGATGTCACACGGATGTGTGAGGCATGTTCGGTAGACTTGGGTAGCAGGACAGTGTTGGTTGACTTCATCGTCGCTCCATTGTGGCACTATGATATGATTCTCGGTATGGATTGGCTCACGGAGTGGAGGGCAGAGATTGATTGCGACAGTCAGGTCGTGACAGCCTATGGACCTGACGGCACAGCTTTCACATTCCCCGTGCAGGTCAGTTTACCCTATCGCATCAAGTGCTACACTACTCTGTTGGAGCATGTTGATGGGCTGACGCTAGGAAACACACCAGTAGTCAGAGATTTTGCGGGTGTGTTTGCGACGATCTCGGGATTGCCCCCACGGCGGGAAATCGACTTCACTATTGACCTTACGCCTGGTGCGACACCTATCTCGTTGCCGACTTATCGCATGCCTCCATGTGAGATGGAGGAGCTGAGGGAACAGATCGACGAATTGCTTGAGAAGGGCTTCATTCGACCTAGTGTGTCTCCTTGGGGTGCACCCGTGTTGTTTGTGAAGAAGAAGGATGGTTCACTGCGATTGTGTATTGATTACCGCAGGTTGAACCAGGTAACGGTGAAGAACAAGTATCCATTGCCCAGGATAGACGACCTATTTGATCAGCTGAGAGGAGCACAGTACTTCTCGAAGATTGATCTGCAGTCGGGGTATCATCAGTTACGCGTCAGGGATGAGGACGTGCAGAAGACAGCTTTCAGGACCTGTTTTGGGCACTACAAGTTCCTCGTGATGTCGTTCGGCCTTACGAACGCACCGGCCGTGTTCATGGACCTGATGAACAGGGTATTTCGGCCGTTCCTTTACCGATTCGTCATCGTATTCATAGATGACATCCTGATATACTCCACGAGTCGGGAGGAGCATGAGGAGCACCTGAGAGCCGTGCTTGATACCTTGAGGAAGAATCAGCTATATGCGCAGTATAAGAAGTGTGACTTCTGGAAGGAGGAAGTCAAATTCCTCGGACATGTGGTGTCCAAGGATGGGATAGCAGTGGACCTTGCTAAGGTAGTCGCGGTTCAGGATTGGCAGCAGCCTGGCTCGGTTAGCGAGGTGAGGAGTTTTCTGGGCCTAGCAGGATACTATCGACGCTTCATTCGAGACTTCTCGAAGATTGCCAGGCCGTTGTCACAGTTAACACAGAAGGACCTGAGGTTCGCCTAGAATGAGAAGGCGGAAGCAGCTTTTAAGGAGCTGAAGGATAGGTTGACATCCGCCCCTGTGCTAGTATTGCCAGAGCAAGGGGTTAAGTACACGATATATACTGACGCGTCTCGCGTTGGTTTGGGTTGTGTCCTTATGCAGAAGGACAGGGTGATTTCGTATGCCTCGAGACAATTAAGGAAGCACGAGGAGAATTACCCTACACACGACCTTGAGTTAGCAGCGGTCATCTTTGCATTGAAGCTCTGGAGACATTACCTCTACGGAGAGGAGTTCGAGCTTTTCTGCGACCACAAGAGCCTTAAGTATATATTCACGCAACGAGACTTGAATATGAGACAGCGCCGGTGGATGGAGACCTTGAAAGACTTCAAGTTTGAGGTTTCCTACCATCCTGGCAAGGCGAACCTTGTGGCAGACGCGTTGAGCCGCAAGAAGGCGATAGCATTTGCGGCTCCGCTGATGATAGCTGAGTGGGACATGGTTGAGTTCGTGCGGGACTTTGAGCAGAAACTCACCGTGGAGGAGCCATTTGAGTGTGTCGCGCACGTACGGGTGCGACCACTTATTGATGATCAGATTATCGAGGCCCAGAAGGGCGATGCGCGTTCGATTGAGCTTCGGGAGCAGGCTAGCGATGACGAGGACTCCGAGTGGAGAGTCGGTACAGATGGGGGTCTACGATTCCGTGGTCGCCTGTGCGTTCCTGATATTCCTGACTTGAGACAGGAGCTTCTCGAGTCTGCTCATAGTTCGAAGCTCGCGATGCATCCTGGTAGCACGAAGATGTACCAGGATATGAGACGGTCGTACTGGTGGGATAACATGAAGGCCCACATCGCTGAGTTCGTTTCTCGTTGTCTTACATGCCAGCAGGTCAAGGCAGAGCATCGCCGACCTCCTGGGCTTCTTCAGCCCATGCCTATAGCAGAGTGGAAATGGGACTTCATTTCCATGGATTTTATCTCGGGGCTGCCAAAGACGAGGAAGGGACACGATTCCATCTGGGTGATTGTGGACCGGTTGACCAAATCGGCCCATTTCCTCCCTATCAGAGTTACGAACTCTGCAGACGAGCTGGCTAGACTGTACATCAGGGAGATCGTCCGTCTGCATGGAGTTCCACTAGAGATCGTGTCGGACAGAGACGCGCGATTCACATCTATCTTCTGGACTCGTATCCAGGAAGCGATGGGTGTGAAGTTGAAGTTCAGTACGACGTTTCATCCTCAGACTGATGGGCAGACAGAGCGGGTAAATCAGGTTCTGGAGGATATGTTGAGAGCATGTGTGTTGGACTTCAAGGACAGTTGGGATGACTGTCTTCCTTACGCAAAGTTCGCCTACAACAACAGCTTCCAGGCGAGTATTGGTATGGCACCATATGAGGCCCTGTATGGTCGTCCTTGCAGAGCACCGCATTGCTGGGCTGAGGTTGGCGAGCGTAGCTTGATTGGCCCAGAGTTGGTTCAGACGACCTCAGAGAAGATCGACATTATTAGGCGTCGACTTCTCACAGCCCAGAGCAGACAGAAGAGTTATGCCGATACGAGGCGGCGACCGCTTGAATTCGAGGTCGGGGATCATGTGTTTCTTCGAGTTTCCTCTATGAAGGGAGTCCTTCGGTTTGGGAAGAAGGGGAAGCTCACACCGAGGTTCATTGGTCCGTTTCAGATACTGGATCGAGTGGGTGTTGTGGCATACCGTCTCGCTTTGCCCACACCACTTGCAGCTGTACACAACGTATTTCATGTTTCTATGCTGAAGAAGTACGTTCCTGATCCTTCGCACATCATCAGATGGGAGCAGGTGCAGCTGAGTGAGGATGCTACATATGAGCTGCGTCCGACGCGTATCCTTGACAGGAAGGAGCAGGTACTGCGCAGCAAAGTGATTCCGCTCGTGAAGGTACTATGGACTCATCATACTGAAGAGGAAGCTACTTGGGAGACCGAGGCCGAGGTTAGAAAGAACTACCCTCAAATTCTCGAGGAGTACGAAAAGGTACAAATTTCGAGGATGAAATTTTTGTTTAAGGGGGGTAGATTGTAACGACTCGGAATTTTCCGTACGAAGACCCGAGTACCACCTCGACCAGAAATCACTTGGGATCAAATTCTTTAGAAATTAGGCAAAGTTAACCAAGTGCTAAACTAGATTAACTACGAAATCCGCACAGATCACGTTCAATACGATCTGCGAGACCCAAAACTTGTAGAATCATTGACGCTAGGTTATCCTGAAAGCAAGGATCAAACCCATTACCCGGTTGCTCTCGGGAGCACCTTGAAACTCCGTATCAGGTCTAGACCGTGCATCAGAAGTCCGATTAACACGAACTTAAGGATCTAGGACCGCCCCACTGGGCTTGACAATCATCTCAAAAATCAGATGATTCCGATGTCCCACGACCATTCTTTTCGATCCGGAGCGAGGGAGTGTGAAAAACACAAATTCCATCCCAAAATAAATATCTGGAATAGTGATCTGGCATCATTCGGTTGCGCGTCAGTATTAAGCAACCTGACCGTCGGAATCAGACCAAATTACACCCTCGGATTAAGAAAAATTTCAGGAACATTTACATGTACTCAGAATTTCTGATCATGGCCCACTGACCGTTGAACTGAAAGTGGTCCGCCACGTGCGATCTGGGAATCAGATCGAGTCGAAAATGTAATCCCACGTAGATCCATAGATGGTGAGCTTAAGTCTGACGTTTGGCTCAAGAAGGGCCACCAGAACATCCCTTTTGAGCTTGGAATGTGGCGAACTGCCTATATATGCAGCCACCCTTGAACCTGAGTCTATTTTGGACATGATTTTGGCTATAAAAGGGGCTTAGAACAGCCCCTCTCACAGCCATACGAATTTGGGAGCAAACCCTTAGAGAGAGAGAGAGAAAAGAGAGAGAAAGGCTTGGAGTTCTTAGCTGATCTTCCTCCTGCTGCTTCCACTCATCACACGGCCTACACCGCCTTATTCAAGGTATTTTTCCGGCGGTGTCCATCCCATTTGAAGGTAAGAAACCCTAACCCTAGGTCTGATTTGAGGTTGGATAGTGGTAAGTTATGAAAAAGCTAATCGGTTGCGCTCTTTAGGCTAGGAAACTCCCGTATACGGAAGCTCCAATACCCTTGCTGATTCGTTGGAATTCCAAGGGCTGAGGTGAGGACTTTAAGTGTATAAGTTACGGTTTTCAACGCTTTCAATGTCAGATAATGATAGATTCATGATCTGCATGCAAATGCACATGTACAAAGTGCTTTCCGTTTCCTGTTTCGATTAGCGATGTAGATTATGAAATTTCACATACTCTAGATATACGTAGAAATACCGTATACGTATTTTTCTTGAGAAAATGTTTGACATGTTTATTTAATGTTTGATTATATGATATGTGGATAAAATGCTACTTTGGCGAAAGGAATCGCAAAAATACATGTTCATGTGTAAATGTCATGTATGTTGAAATTGCGTATTCTAGAAATACTGCATACGTGCTGATTTTGGAAATGCAATTGTAATGATTATTTGCTGTATGATTGTATGATACATGGGTAAAATACTCACGTGGCGAAGGGACAGCCCTAACACAAATTTCGTTAACATACGTCGTGTATGTTGAAATAGTGTATTCTAAGTAATTGTGTAAACGCTCGTGTGCGCAAATGTTCATGTATTAGTGCCTTAGAGAGGTGCTGATATGGAATTCTCGACTACCTTAGAGACATGTAGGATTCCCTCCATGTGGTGGTTTACTCTAACCACTCACTTGTGATGTATATGTAATTGTATAGTACTCTATAACATGCTTTACAACATGCTTTACTTCATGCTTTATAACATGCCTTATGACATGCCTGCTAACGTGCTTGTATTACTTTGTTTATCATGCTTTACTCCACATGCTATGGATGAAAATTGATTGAGGTTGGGACTATGTCTATAGTCCAGACATTCGGTACCAGACTTGAGATTGTGGCTGAGATTCATGTCGCCACAAGGGATGTGTCTGACGAACCCGAGTCGTACTTCGGTTGGCGATAGTGGTTGGCCACACGGAGTGCTTTTGCGCTTCATATCGCTCAACTTGTTGTGTGCTCGAGCTAGTCAGGCTCGTCAAGTAACCCGATTGTCGAATGTGTGTTCACCATGTTTGGTCATTACTGTTTGAACCTAGGGTACCAAACTTACCAATGGAATCCCGTTAACCATGGTACCTCGATCCGCTAAGACTCATGAGCCGGGCATGGTGGTATGGGACACTGTGGTCGAGCTGTCGGCCTACGCTGGGGTTTCGTGGTGTTGCGATTGCGTCAGCCCGAGCCTCCCCGTAGTGACCATTGAGCAAATAGACTCGTGAGCCGATTATGGTGGTATGGGACACTATATTCGAGCTGTCGGCCTACATTGATAAGGTGATGGGGGAGCGGTGCAACGATTGCGGGTAACAGCCCTGGCAGCCCTTTGTAGTGACCTCGAGCGTACTCTGAGTCTACGTGGAGGCGACGACCCTTCCGTAGCAACAGGAGTACATACTAGGCCTGTATCAGCTTAGTGATGAACCGTTAAAAAGGTGATGGGGGAGGAGTGTAACGATTGCGCGTAACAGCCCTGGCAGCCTTTGCAGCGACCTAGAACTACACTTCGTATGAGATTACCTAGGATTGACGACCCTAGAATGGATCATGTTTGGGAATAATACAAGTGAGGTACCTTAGTTTCCCAATCCTGCTGTTTGAAATGGACTAATAACAACTCGGTAATCATGTTCATCATCGCACTGCATGTGCCTGGAAGATGTGGAGCACTGAGGAATGTATGCATGCCGCGGACGTAAGATGGTGTCGCATGAGGGAGAACGTCGGTGAGGGCATGCACACATAACTGCATTTCATACTTGCATTAATAAGAGTCTTTAGGATTGTTTGTTTGTATTGCTTTATCATTACTGCTTGACTGAATTGATAACATGTTAACCCATGCTCTATTGTTCCACTGAGTTAGCTACTCACTCCCACGTTACGGGACGGTGTTCTGGACACCCATCAGACCCGGACCTAGATGCAGGTATAGACGGGTCGACGGAGACTGAGCCTGATTTCGAGGATGATCAGGAGGAGTACTCATACATGCAGTACGTTGGTGGCTTCTTATAGGCTGGCCAGTGATCGCGGGACTTCGGGATCGATGTTTCCAGTTGTATATTTTGACATTTTGTTTTAGAAACAACACATGTATATGTATACTCAGTTAGTGTTCATACTCTGGAGGTTGAGATGGTTGTTATACCTTACATATATATGCATTTTCAGTCTTCCGCTTGTCTTTTTGAAATTGTTCTGGAGTATGAATTACTGTTTTGGATTAATCTCATTCATGTTTATTGTACTAACACAGCCAACATTCAATCATACTCATTTATGTTGCATAAGTGATGTTTTGGAACTCGGGAGTTGAGTCATGCTCGACCCCCCGATTTTCAGGGCGTTACACCATTGGTGGGCCATCTAGTGTGGGCTATCTTGTATGGGCCTTACCCTTTATGTAATGTGGCCCACCTAGCATGTTTGGTAAATGAGTGTTATCTAACTTGTGAAATGTGTAGTGAACTGATCTTGCTTACCAATTTTTTTCTTAAGATATGAATGACCTTGGGCCCATCTAAATGAGGCAACCCTAAGGCCCAAGTGGGCCCAACACTAAGAGAAATCATTGGGAAGTAAGAAACCCACCCTGGTAGCCTTCCTTGAGCCCGTTGGGTAGGCCTATTGCCTAGTGATCAGTATGCCTTACACACTACCTCTAGTTAAGTGGACCAAACTTAGCGATGTCTATTTTAGAATTAATAAACTGGATAATTGGGCTTTTTCTTGGTTTGCTTATGCATGTGGCTTGTGGGCCCAATATGATGTATGACGTGAAAGAGTTAGTATGTTGCCATTATGTTTGAGATTGAGCATTGTTTCTAGTTGATGGTGGGATGTGTTGGGTCCATTTAGTTGTGGAGTTGGATCCACTCCATTGAAGGCCTTGTGGTCGGAAGTTTATCCCTTGAAGTTGGCTTAGTGGTTTGCCAAGTGAGACTCACGCTTGACTTATGGCACTACGTGCCTTGCACATAGTCCAAAGTCGATGAGGTTGTCACACCTAGGTGGGACGCGTCTATTATTGGTTGAAATGATATATATGATCTAATTGATGGTGATTATGGTAGGGTTAATATCAATTATGGTGATGATTTAATGGATGGTGAATTGATGGCATTGCATTGATGATGAATGAGTAGTTGTTTGTGGTAGTTGTGAGATTACCTATGTTAATCATGAAGTGGAAGCGATCTTCATGCTAATGAAGATGATAGTATGTACATATATGTGATGACAAAATATGCTAGTTGATCACCATGCTTTACTTGATGAACGTTACATGGGTGATGAGGTTGATATCCTGGTTGATAATCATGCATGTGTTGATGCTCATGATGATGATATGTGTATAATCACTGTGCTTTACTTGATATTGGTTATATAGGAGATGATATTGATATCCAAGTGATAATAATGCACACGTTGATCACATGCATGTGATAACCTCATTTTACTTGATGCCTGAATGATGATAAATAAATGATGTTGGTGAACATAAGGATAACCTCACGCATGATAGACGCCTAATGCCTAGGGCATGTATGATGCTAGTGTTGGATGATGTCCATGATATTGATGATGCATGTGAATCCTTGTTTGCTATGTACTCCATGAACATGCTTGCATGACTTGGATAATTCAGTGTATAATGTTGGTATGACACTTGATGACTTTTGTGCCGTTACATTAGTGATTGGTGAGAAGGTTACACTGATGTTTGCTAATAGCATTTTCTTTATGTTGATATGACACTTTCTTTATATTGACATGGAACTTTCTTTATATTGATGTGACACTTATTTTATATTAGAGGTAGCATTGCTTTTCTACATTTAAGTTAGTATTTACTCTTATATTTAAGTTAGCATTACTTTATATTGATTTAACCCTACTTTATGCTTAATGCGGTATTACACGTCTCATGTATAGTGCTTATGATTGTACCTTATCATATCTCATTCGCATCATGTTTACATGACTTGGATAATAGCTAATTCATGATTTTTGGCTTGCCTATATGTGGCAAGGCCGCATTGATGACCCTACGACTTGAGACACTTTCAAGAAACCCATAAGAGATAGGGCCATCCTACATGTATGTATGGCTTGCATGACATGGTTGCATGACTTGTATGATGGACTCACGCATTCACACATTGTATGATGCATTAGCATCCACACCCTAACAACATCAGGGTTGTGGCCTCCACAGGCATAGCGTGGATGGCCAGATTGGACATCAAAAATATTTGTTCTAGCATTATGATGCTATGGAAGTCCTTGGGTTAAAGTCCTTAAACCCTTTTGGTATTAGTAGGATGCTTCAACGTCGAGACCAAGTGGATAACATGAGCGCCAGGTGCCAAATACCAGTAGGTTGCATCTCCCACTGTGTCGTGGTCAGTTGAAAAGGGGTGTAACCTTATCCGCCCGAGGGTAGTGGGCTATAAATTAGATTGAATTTGACCAGCTCGTAAATGGGTCCGCTATCGATGAGACGAGTGGGCATTGGCATATCACTGGTAAGGCGAAAGCGAGGTCTCTTCCACTCACCTGGTCATGCGCATGATGGGGCGGCAGCCAGGGTTGGAGTGTACTAGACCCCGATGATGTTTCCAGATATGAATTGTACTGATATGTGGACTTACTGAGTAGGACTTGCATGCCTACATACACCCAACATCCATTTTCATTTGCATCACTTGCACTTCATCCCGCCCTCTCGGCTTCACATGGCATTACATTATCACCATGCTCTAGTTATATGCTCCATAGATGTTGGGTTGCACGATGTAGATTGATTAAGATTTGGGTGAGATTATGTCAGGCAGTTTAGAGTATGCCCCTTCGCACGGCTAAGATTTCAGTTAAGTATGGGGCTGATCTGGATAGAAGCTCCTCACGTTGGATGGTATATTGTGCATAACTGATTGAATACCTTCATTGACACCGTTATCCATCTATCATCCTACCTTGGTTACTCTATGCAACACTTACTCATGAGAATGTGTTTTATGATAAAACATATAAAGCTTAATTATTATATGATGGCTTGCTGCTCTCATGACTCATGATCACATGTTTTATGCCATGCTTAGTAACGACAATATGCTCATCTACGAAAAATCTATTGAACCATGATTATTTGCTCATTTATGGTAACATGTCTACTCATGGTAACCTGCTCGTCTATAATGATATGTTTAGCTGTGGCAATACATCCATCTGAGAAATATGCTTAGTTGTGATAACATGTTTATCCTTGATAACATGACTATCCGTAATAACATGCTCACCTATGATAACAACTCATATGTGATAACATGCTTATTTATGATTACATGCTTGTTTATGATAACACGTTGATGGTTGTTTTGTATGTTTTCATGGGAGCACCTTGACAAGCTGTGTTTTACTCCTGGCACGTCGTAGACTCATTGAGCCAAGTTTTTGCTCATACTGAAATACCTAAAAAAATTTCAGATTGAATTCAGCCGCATGTTGCATACAAGAGTTGATGGAGTTTTGTTATAGTTTCCTTCATTGCTATTAAACTGAATATACTGTTTTGTTTACGATGATGGAATGGTCTATGTAACAAGTCTTCCTCTTGGATGTATTCGTTAATTTCATGTATGTGATGATATTCATTTTTAGATTCGTATCTTCAGTAGTTTCAACTCGCTTAATTATATAAAAAAATTCAACCCTAAAAATCCTCCTTGTAGGATTCTAGGATCGGAACCTGGCGTATGAGAGCTAAGAGCTAAGAATGGGGTAATACGGAGACTGTCTGCATTGGATTCGGAGGCCTGAAATTTTATGAGCCTGGTTTTCGAGTTTGGGGTGTGACATAAGTCCACTCGAAAATTGTTGTTTTGTGCATATGATTTCACAACAACTTTGCACCTCTTATAACCCTTACTTATCATGTTCCAATTAGGCTCCTAATGCTAAGGGATGATCAACAAGTTTTACCTATTAGGTCAGGATCATCTAAAGGTTCAATGGGTTGTTTTGGGTCAAGGGTTAGGGTCAGCAAGGCATTGCATTTACCTGTTCTTTGTTCCTTGATTCTCATGTCCTCTTTTGTAAGTGCTTGTATTTGAAGAATACTTAGAGTTGTCTAATTTCATAGACAAAGTACCAGATTGATCATAAGTACACTTCAATCTTCTTTGGCATCTCATGAAGATAAGCTCAATATCGGCTCAACATCTCAAGACTTAAAGACATCGTATGGTTTCAAGATTAAGATCTATGTATATGCCAACCATCAGGTGGTATGACCCTAGAAAGACACTAGGTTATGTGTTTTTAAATAATGGCAGTAAATATAATATGTATAATGTAAAATCACTGAAGTTCGGCCAACCCAACTTCATGTTTGGCCAACCTGATAAAATTCGGCCAACTTAACAAAATTCGACCAAGTATACAGCAACATTCGAAAAATCTGTTGCAAGTTTAGTCAACCCAACTTTGGATTCGACTAGCCCAACTTGACATTGGGCGAGCCCGAAGGATTTTCGGCCAAGTTTCTAGCAATGGAATTCTTTGGAATTCAGTGGGATTTGGCCAGTCGAACCCCGTATTCGGCCAGCTGAACTGGAGATTCGGCCAACCGAATTTTTTATTTATCTTATCCCGCAAAATCTGAGTGTTGTTGGAATGCAATCATTGGAATTTGGCTAGGCGAACCGAATTTCAGGTTGCCCGAATTTTCAAATCTTTTGGCTATAAATAGAGGCATTCTCTCATTCATTTCATTAACAAAAATTAGAGGAAATCCTTCTTAAAGTCAGAGAGAAATTCAGGTCCCTCTCAAGCTATTTGTGTGGTAATTCTTATTCTTATTTATCTTATTCCATTCTCTTTCTCAAGTTAGCTTTAAACGTATTTAAGAGAGTAATCTAAACTCTACTTGAGATTTAGAGAATTGAATTTGTAGCAGTTAGGGCTTCTTCTATTCTTTGAAAATACATTAGATCCGTATACTCTTTCTGGTTGAATATATAGTGCTTCATCAAATCCCAAGAAAGAAGATCGCTGCATCAAGCTTCAGTTACATCTTCGAATCGACATTTGAAGATAAGTACCTTGTTATTATTATTATTTTATTTGGGTTTTGTAGAGATAGTCTAGAAATCTCTGTAGGTTGATTTGTGATAGCCCGTGAAAATCACAAAAGGGGTTTTATTGTGGTGAGCCCATGAAAATCACAAGAATTGTATAAGGTTGTTAAGGTGAACCTGTGAAAACCTTGAAATAGTAAAAGACAAAATTACGAGGGTAGTAATTTTGGAGTGGAGTAGGTGTGGGTTTAAGCATCAAACCACTATAACCCCTTGTGCATTGGTTTTGATTGTTTTATTTGATTATTTGTCTCTTTCTTGTTTGAAAGTTTGATTTCAAAGATGTCGTGAAATAAGGTTGTCTTACCTAAAATTTTAGGTGAAGGTTGTTGTTGAGTGTGAAATATTGCATATTTTCCCATATTTATGCCTTGGTTTTATAAACATGATAGTGCTTAATCGATTTAATTATGTATGTTTTCACGTGCGAGGTGATTTCGAGAGCTTAAGGTGAAATTGATGCCAAAAGGAAGATTTATGCTCAAAAGTTTACTAAATGAAGATTTGGAGATTTGAAGGACATTAATGAAGAATTCACATGCCAAAGATCCAACGAAACTAATTGAGGAATGAAGAGAATCAGAAATTTGAAGTGAAAAAAAAAATCCTAAAAATTTGCTTGAAAAAACATATTCTAGAATTCTAAGTCTAAGACAGAAAATTCTTGAAACAGACCTTCGGTTCTACTGAAGTACAATTTTGGTTCAACTGAAATTGCACAGAATTTTCCAGCAAGAAAGTGCAATTTTCAGCCTTAATTCAGACCGACCGAACCCAACTTCAGTCCGAACGAAGCGTAACTTTTTACGCAAATTTGAGGCAGTTTTAAAGTCAGTCCAAACAAATACTATAAATATGGGTCTATTAATTGTTTCTAGGCATGAATTAGGGTTGGAAGAGTGAAGCAAGGTGTTGGAGAACTTCAATGAGTCCTTCCTTCTTCCCTAATCTTCTTTTTCTATTTAGTTTTTATGTTTTCTTTAAGAGTTTTGGTTTCAATCATGTATTTGGTTGGCTAAACCTCTTAGCTAGAGCTAAGAGGTGAAGCTTGTAGTTTGTTTAGATGATTATCTTACTTCAATTCACGTTTATATTGAACTTCTATTGATTTATGGTTGAATTAAAGAATCCTTTCAGTTTTCTATGGCTTATCGTGACTCCAATTAGAGTAGATGTTGTGAAAGCTTTGAATATCTTCTTATATGTTTTGATATTGTTGGGATTGGTAAAATTCGTGATTCACTATCGTCTCCTAGGCAGGTGGATGGTTGAATTCCCTTCCAATCATCACAATAGTGCTTCATGTGGGAACTAATTCAATTGAAAGTTCTGGTTATGGATTAACTACTTTATCTTCCAACTGGATAGGATAGGACTTTGATTCCAGTTGTGTTTGTTGGATCAAGTAAGGTAGCATCTTAATGGCTACAAGTGGATCCTTAGCACTCTAGTGTTCCTTTTCTTATTGATAGTTTATTCACAATTAATCTCTCTTATTCCGGATTTTAGTTTACATTCTTATTCTAGTTCTAGTTCTAGTTTATTTCAAAATACATACAAGTTAAGTCCCTATGGATTCGACCTCGGTCTCATTGAGTTATTACTATAGCGCAACCTGCACTTGGGGTTGTGATCAAGTTTTTGGTGCCGTTGTCGGGGCTTCGGCTGCGTTTTTCTGAGATTGATTAGTATTGAAATTAGTTTAGGATTAAGGCTAACTTTTTTATTTTCTGTGTTTTTAGGTTAGGTTTTTCTCAATTTTTTTTTAAGAAACTAATGTTGTTTTCTGTTTTGTAGCAACTTACATATCAACTCCAATCCGGTAACTCCTCTCCAACTCTTTTCTTTTCAGATTTCTAATTTTCATAGTTTTCATTTTTTTTCTTCTTAGGTTTTAGTTGTTTAAAACTTGAAGGTTGTGAGTGTTTCATGCCCAAGTGGGTTCGTGACAACACTCAGATACTTTTGAGTGAAGGAAGTTTGGTTGAATGATTCACAATCCATTGATGAGTTAGAAAACCCCTAAATATTCCTAAAACATCATCGGAGATCATGGCTAAAGAACATTATGTTGATGAAGATCCTGTGCATCACACACCACCAGTTAGGACGGTGTGTGATGAGAATGAGGTGCATCGAGTTCCACCAGCTCAGACCCTACATGATTATTTATAGCCGGTGAGAACAAGTACACCCTCCTGCATAATTTCCCCGACCAATGTAGGAAGCGTGGACTTTAAACCATAGATAATTCAATTACTTCCTAAATTCTATGGACTCAATTCAGAAAGTCCATACCTGCATATCAAAGAATTTGAAGTGGTTGTTATAACATTGCACTTTAATAATGTCCATCCTGACACTATCAAACTCTAGTTATTTCCATTCTCTTAAAATGAGAAGGCCAAATCATGGTTTCATTCATTAAGGCCTAGATCCATTGGCACATGGATTGAGATGAACTGAGAGTTCTTTAAAAAGTTCTTCCCGGCACATAAAACCAACACTCTTAAACGAAACATAATGAACTTTTCCCAAGAAAGAGATAAGACTTTCTTCGAGTGTTGGGAATGGTTCAAAGACCTTCTCGGTTGCCCACACCATGGTTACGAAACTTGGCAAACAATTGATTTTTTTTTTTAATGACAGACTTGGTTCAAATATACGCCAATTCGTACAGATGATGTGTAATGGCGAGTTCATGAATAAGGAACTGGAAGAAGCTTGGGATTACTTTGACATGCTAGTTGAAAACGCCCAATCATGGGACACATCAAACCGAGCTAGTAATCCAAAGGAAGTGCCAAGAGAGAGACGAGTACATGTATCAATGAGAAGGATGACATTAGTGCACAATTGGCTAACCTCACACAAAAAGTTGAGGACTTGGAATCTAGGAAGGAATCAACTCATCCCAAAACAGTTATTGAAACTGCATGTGGAATTTGTGAGAGCGATGTACACCTAACCAAAGATTGTCTTACAATCCCAACTTTTCAAGAGGTGTTGCACGTTCAAGCAAACGTTGTAAACGCGTACCAACAACCCTTCTGTGCACCTAATTCCAACACATACACCCCTGATTGGTGGAACTTTAATTGGAGGAATAGGCTAACTACAACCAATTATCCCCAAGGGCCATCTAGTGGACCTCCACCCAGGAGAACCCTTGAGGATCATTAGATGCATTCATGCAAGGGCAACAACTGGCCATAAATGAACTCAGAACTTCGGTTGCAAGACATGAGACACGACTAAATGTTAGGGAGACTGGGACCTTTCCAGCCTAGCCTCAGCCTAACCCAAAAGGATAAGTTCAAATAAGTGATCTCAACTCTTCTACTCAACAGTTTTTGGAGTGATCAAGAGGTAGAACATGTATATCGTTAGATTCAAGTGACTTGTTCACATGTGTAAGTTCCTCAGATTGTAGTTATCATGACGGTGGGTTAAGCATATTCATAGGTGGTGAACAAGATGAACGGATCAAAATCTCGATTCAATATGTGTATGAGAGAATGTAGAGATCAAGTAATTAGTTTATTATGATCGGGTGGTCCAAACTCAAAGTGGACGGTTAGATATCTTTACCTAGCTGTGAATAGTTAACTGAATGGTTAGTTATGATGGACGAGTTAGAATACTTAGACATATGATTATCTTGTCTTAAAAATCAACGGTTGGATGACTTGATATATGAATGAAGATTATTTCCAACGGTCATATTCATGTTGGAGATTAGATGTAAGGTTAGGATAGCTAAATCGGTATCGTACACATGTACATACTAAGTTAAATTTCATGGTAACACTCGAGAACTTTCAATACTTGGGTATTGAAAAGTTTGGGGTGTTACATAATCATTTCCCATAAGACCCAAGCCACTATCATGTTTGCTATATGTGGGGAACCAATTCCGACGAGGACACATATGGTATAATACCCTCGTATCCAAAATCCACTTACGATAGAAGCAACCAACCTTGGACATTGACAACACATCTGGAACATCTCGAATTTTCAAGACCAGAGTTTATACTCATGCTCGAGAAAACCGGGTGTTAATAATGTATAAATCGGATGCTTTAAAAATCGCACCATATTTATTTATTTATTTTCATTTAGATCACATCCAGATACATTTTTGAATGTAACATTCACAAGAATAAAATCAACTATATTGATTATTTCATCGGAGTAAAAGAATAATCAAACGCCCTCTTAATGGGAACTTATTACATTTATCGAGTTCATAACGGAAGTATAAGGGGTCGTTTGGCACCATGGATTAGAGGGGGTTTCAAATCCCCTTGGTTGTTTGGCGGCATAATGTAACTAGGGGTTTCAAATCCAGGGGGTTTCTAATCCCCTCTTTGAGGGGGTTTGCAATCCACGATGAGAACTTGGATTACACCTAAAATCATTTCAATAGTTGCAGGTGTAACATGTGTGTTATTGTACACTCATTCTATTGGGCGCATGGCCCACTAATGATGATCAGCACCGTCCAAATATTGTCCATGTAAATCAGCACCGTCCAAACATTGTCCATATTAATCAATGATTAAAAATCGTTGGTTAGTCACTCAGACATGATCTTATGCTTGCGGTCCATCCAAGACTTGGAATTTCATCATTTTTAGGAAAACATATATTTCAGCAGGCTTATCCCAACCATAGTGTCAAAAATTATATATCTCACTAATTAGAGATATTAAAGTTGATTTAGTAATTAAATTCAAACCCCTGTAAATATACCATGCATAGGTATTTTTGGATTAAAGTTGATTCACACTCTAGGGTGCCAAACACACTAGGTGGATTACAAATCTAGGGGGTTTCCAATCCTGGGGGTTCTGAATCCAGGGGGTTCCAAATCCACGCTCCCAAACAGGCCCTAAAACAAAATTGTAAAACTATCTTCTTATTCTTTCAGTATAATCTTCCATAGAGAGATGGTCCTTTAGGTCTTCAATCTGTACATCACCTGCATCATCTGTATGGTTGGAGAGGGTCAACACCCTACTCATAGTGATGGTCATCCTTTAAGATTAATAATAATTCAAGAGATTCATAAAAGAAATGTAAGGGTTCTGATACGTCCCGTACTCCACTAATACGAGGGTATCAACATGTGTAAACAACCTACGTGAGATGCATGCCTAGCAAAGCGTGTGCGGCTCATCATATGTAGTGATCATCACAATGTGGAATATAATTCATAGAAAATATGACTCGACCCGCATTCCATAACTACGGATATTGGCCGGCATGACCAACGCTACCGTGAATTTATGTGAACACCTTTAGGCTGCACAACACATGAGTCGGATAAATTACGTGACACGATTTGTTCGTGGAGCGACTATTTGTGACATCTAATCCTGGAAGTGATGTGACACTGCATTTGCGAATTACACACATTGATTTGTGCACCACTACCTAAAATCCATGGAATTAATTGTTGACTAAGAGGGTATTTACCTAGAGTGCATTACGTCCATAATAGAGTATTTGAATCACTAGTTGTGATACCTCTTATCACTTGCATCATTACATAACGTAAACTAAATCATGGGGGTTTTGGAATAACAAGACACATGCCCAAGCCCTTTAAAGATAGATAGCACAAGGCCAATAACATAAAGAGAAGAGTGGCAATGGTCAACTCAGCAAAGATAAAAGTGGCAATGGCCAACATAATAAAGAGGAGAGTAGCAATGGCTAACTCAACAAAGGGGAGTGGCAATGACCAACTCAATAAAGAGAAGTGTGGCAAAGGCCAACTCAATAAATAGATGAGTAGCAAGGCTAACTCAACAAAATTGGTAAGGGCAAAGGCAAAGCTTATATCCATCTCCCCACATAAATTTATAAAGATCACTTGTAATCAACATTATACTGTAACCCAAAAGGGCATATAATTGCAGGGAGAATTCACAGTAACATGAAGGCATGTAAAAGGCAAGATAAATAAAACAACTTAAATTAATGTAATCTTAAAGGATAAAACCCTCACCTCTAGTGTTGTTTCCTCCTTGAAGGTGGGTATACGTAGAAGGATTAAACCCTTAATCTAGAGTTTAAAAACTTTCTAATGGTTAGCTTTGGTTTTTAGTTAGTTGGTTTAAATCAAGTTATGGAAAGAAGGGAGAGAAGGAGTGTAGAAGGGAAGGTTGGGCGTGGTTTACCTTGATAGATCAGTGGATCACTGATCTTCTAGCGTGCTGGTTTCTTTCTCTTTTCCTTTCTTTCCTTTACCTTTCTTTTCTTTTCTCTTTCCTTTTCTTTCTTTCTTTCTTTCTTCTGCTACTGTTACTCGGCCGAGATTTTCTCTCTCACGTTTCTCTCTCTCTCTCTCTCTCTCTCTCTCTCTCTCTCTCTCCTTTGTTATGTCCTTAAGACGGTGGAGTGGAGAGCCTTTTATAGGTGTGAAACCCCTGAATTTCCCTTACGTAAACATTACACAGTCCTCCTTCCGCAGCTGGACTTGGCTGGGACTTACACAACCCGTCTTTGCAGCAAAGAGAATCGGAGGCGGTTTACGACGAGTTACCATGTTCCCTTCTCCCTCTCGATTCTTCCGGATGACGTGGGTGGTGTAAGACCCGTAGCCTTAGTAGCCGTTTTGTTCCGTTGGGCCGTGCGGTCCTACCGGTCGAATTCTGGTGACCCGCGACCTACGATTTGCATTTGCGATGATCCTTAGGAACCATCATATAAACTCGACCCCGATCGACCCAAGACTAGCACCATAGCGTCCGCATCGACGCCGCGGTTCCAATGCCGCGTCTTGTGCGGCAATTTGAGCAGTACATCAAAAGTTGTAGGCCACGCAGCTTTTAGGCCATTGATCATGATAATGGACCCACCTTGTGATAGAGCACAAATCCCTAGGTGATAACATCACCTTATCCATCATAGCTAGAGCCTAGCCTACCCTAACCCCTAGTTAACCTAGCCTAGCTATCATAGGTTTTCTTTTCTAAAGAGGCATGCTAGCCTCTCTCCCATGCCATCATTTCTTTTTCTTCGCTAAGCACATCATTACCCCATAAACCATCATTGTTTTGCTAGAAACTCCCCCTCCCTCTCTCTTTCTCCCTCATTCTTCCTTCCCTCCATGGCAATCACCCCTTAGATGTCCCACCTCTCCTCCATTCTCCAGCCCTCTTTCTCTCCAATCCCTCTCAATCCACCCATTACAACCCCATCTCCACCATTGAAAACCTTTCCTTGGAGCTAGAAGGTCATTGTGTTGAAGAAAAGAAGAAGGATCTTGAGGTGGGTGCTCTTGTAGTTAGGATTTTCTGATTTTCTTGATTCCATAGATGCTCTTTCCCTCTTCTTCCATCTTAGAAGCATGTGGGGCCCATCAAATGATGGTGGAGGCCCCCATGTCTTTTGGGTGTGGCCAATGGCCCACCCCTTTGTGCATGCATGATCCATGCTTGGGGCCATCCTCCATGGACCCCATCATGGTTTTCTCTCTTATGTTTAAGGATCCTTGGGTCATCTAGACCCTTGATCCTTAGAGGAGATGGCATCTCCACCATAAATCTTAAGTAGGAAGAGTTATACTCATGTAGATCCGTGTAAATCATGAAATAGTGAATGTGTGTGGTTGTGTGATGAGGGGAAGGGCCTCAATGTGACGTAGCCCCTTCCCTTGTGGCCGAATCCTTTTTATTCATTTGTTTCTGATGTGTGTGGCCCACCTTGTGACCTAGAAACATCCAGACTGTCTAAGGAGAGTGGACGCCCATGGCAGTCCACTCTATGGATGCTAGTACCCAAATTGCCATAAAATGGGCACATGCAAAGAGTTTTTAGTGGTGGGAAGGGTCTGGATATTTGTGGGGCCACTAAGGTGTTCTATATCACAATTTTTATGGGGTGATTTCCCCTTTTAGTAGTGTTTATATTTAATTTATTTCAGCTATATTTTGCTGTCCAAAATTTCTAGACAGATTTTTGGGCTATCTTGAGCTTAGATTTTGGAATATTTTGAGGGGTGTTTGATCCCCATTAATAGGATATTCTTGGAGATGTGGACCCCATGTCACGCCCCAAACTCGGAAAACGAGCTCACAAAATTTCTGATTCCAGCGCGACAGCCTCCGTAGTGCCCCATTCTCGGATCCGGACACTCATATGCCAGATTTCGATCCTGGGATCCTACAAGGAAGATTTCAGAATGAATTTTTTTGTAATGAAGCATGATCACAAGCATAACCAAGTCACAAAACAACATCACCGCATATCCACTATATCAAAAACTATAAGTACAATGCGGAAAGGGAAATACAGGGTGATCGAAAGGCTCCCAAAATAGTCTGATACGCGCTCCTGTCTCAGTGCTGCTGCGATCCAACGTCGCCTGCACGCCACGGTCGTGCATAAGCTTACAAAAGCTTAGAGCCACCTAACTGGACCGAGTCAGCAGCTCGATGGGTTGGGTAGCATCATGGTGCAACTGCACCACACGCACCCTCCCACTTTCTGACTCTCTCTTCTTTCATTCCTTCTACTATCTTCTCCATTCTCTCTTTCTGTTTTCCTTCTTCTTTCCCTGCTCTTTCTCTGCTGTACCCAACTCAGTCTAGACTCGGTCCAAATTCATCAGTCGTCAAGCCCAGCTCGGTGCAGCAGCAGGGTCACACCTCCCCTTTCTTTTCTCTCTCGTCTTTCTCTCTTTTCTTTCCTTCCGTTTCTTCCCTTCTTCTTTCTTCTAACATGTCTAACAAGCTCAGGACTCGGTTTAACTGAGTCCGAGCGAGCCAGTAACTTGGTGAAGATAATCATGGCCGTTAATGGCGGATTTGGACACGATGCTTCAACCTCTAATTTGCCTCCTTCAGATGATTCTTATGGGCCCTAGAAAGCTCCCAGACAAGCCTTTTCGAAGCTTGGGGAAGGTTTAGGTGGTGGGTTCAGAGCTAGGAAGAAATGGAGGGAGACCTAATGCCGACTGATGATCTGGTTTAAATGGATCCCTAGGCTCACCTAGAGACGTCAGATGGGATTGGAAGGCCATGATTTAATCCTGCAGTTGTTTGGTTTTCTCAAAATTATGGGAAGGAATAAAACCGGATGTGGTTTTACTTGGGAAAGCCCTAAGCGAATGGGACGGCCGAGATGACATTGTGTGGATGGCTGGGATTGGAGGAATCCTCCTCTCACGTTGATCACTCTGCTGGCAACAGCAGATAGTTTCCATTTTTGAAAACTTTGTGCTAAAAGGGTCTGTTTGCGCTGGGGATCGTGTGCAAGAACATGTGCTGAATCACGTGAAATTTGTAGGTTTTGGTCGAGCCCACGATGTTAACATGATGGCCGGTCTGGATCATCAAGGTGGGGCCCAGGTGGTGGGCCACTGATGTCTCAAACGGTCGTCAGACCGTTGGTTGCTGAAACACACACACACACACAGAGGGAGAGAGAGAGAGAGAGAGAGAGAGAGAGAGAGAGAGAGAGAACTCTCTGCTTTTAGAAAGAGTGTGGGTCAGCCCGTGCTGACCGGTCTCCCAGGACCAGTGCACCGCGAGTGCAAGTCTACCTTGTGCATACACACCTCGTGGTGGGGCCCACCGTGATGTTTACGAGAAATCCACACCGTTCATTCTATTTCTGGGTTCCCAAGAAGGGTCCCTGATCAAAGATCAGACAGATGGGATGCCTAGGTGGGGCCCACAATTTGATTTGGGCCCCATATATGGATTTCCCACCGATCTAATGGTCGGATCTTCCCAGGATTGAGCGCCAACAGTTAAAAGGTCCTAAAGGGTCCTTTTTAAGGCTTTCCTAATAGATTACCAATTAAATACTAATATTAATGCAAATTTTATTACTATTGTATATTACATATAATTTCAATGATTAAAATCTCATACCTATATATAAATGAACTTTTAATATTAACATACTACCACACACATGCCATTGGTCACATATATAATTCATACTATACGATATCATGTTACACATATATATATGAATTGAAATTTGTACTATATCATATTTAAAAATCATGTTGTTAAATAATATACTATCTTATTAAAATGCCTAATAATTTTTGTATACATATTTATAATAAAAAAAATGTTTATTATCGTGCTAATATTTATAGTTCAATTATATATATTGTAAAATTATTATTCATTATTATTATTATTATTATTATTATTATTATTATCATTGTAATTATTATTATTATTATTTTTACTTCACAAATTCATATTTTCTTTTATCATGCTGTGGGTCCTGCTTGGTAGGTTATTGAATATTTAATTATCGTTATTATTATTATTATCTTCGTTATTTTTCTATGTCATTTATCATGGTTTGCATTTTGTCCAACGCCTTCTATTTACTGTAGGGCTTGGTAGGAAGGTTAAATTATTTTAACTTTGTAAGTGACTATATCAAGTGATTCCAAATAAATTAGTGATTCCTACTAGTCCGTCATTCTGATGGATTTCCAAGTCTGGTCCGTCCTAACTAATAGGTTTCGCGTTTCAAGTTGGGTCCCTTGTCCAGGATGAAGTAGGTCCATAGCTCAGGTGGGCCCCACTACTTAATTTAAGTCGTAGTTGTTGGTTCTCGTTAATGCAACAGTTGGATTGATTCTGATCCGAACTTCAATGGCATTGAAAATCATTCAGATGATTGGGGCCACCTTTACGGTCGGATTTAGGCTAGAATGCACGTGAGTGTTTACTTAGGCTAGGTTTGTATTTATGCCAATTTTGGTTACATGGTAACACTCGAGTACTGAAAGTACGGGGTGTTACATTACCCTCCATAAAACATTCATAATCATTCATTGGGCCCACCAATCTGTAGTTCATAAATCCAACCCATCCATTATGTGTGTCCCACTAAATTAAGGGATCAGACCAAGTTTCAGGTGCATCCAGACCTCAGATGGACCCCAACAAGTGCCTTCATATGTTTTAACATGTCTTCACATGATTGAAGATGGTGTAGGCCACCTGAGTTCTGTATACGACTGATATTTAGGGGCACCCCATATATAAAGGGGACCCATCAAATGCATGGTCCTGATGTTCCACACGCATCACTGTGGGGCCCATGGGGCATATGGCTGGTATCCACGTCCCTGCCCATTCACACCACAGCGCAGCGCAGGACGCCACTGCGCGTCCTCTGGACGGTCAGCAGCAGCAGCGCCTGCGGCTGCTCTCTCTCTCTCTCTCTCTCTCTCTCTCTTTTTTTTTTTTTTAAAAAATTTTCTTTAGGTTTTTCTTAGGTGGGGCCTGCATCAGTAGAATTCATCCCACCTATTGGACTCTATGGCTAAAGACGGACCAAACGAGCCCAATATTCGATGTGTTTTGGTGTGTAGAAACCTCAGAGTGGATTTTAACAGTAAAACCACTGTTTTCAAAGATATGGCCCGCCAGATAATCAGATTTGCTCCATTTTTCGGCTCAACGCCTAAAATGAGCTGGGGAATGGGATGAATGGCGTGGATTAAATCCATACATTAAGGTGGGGCCTGCATGAGTGGCCCACCCAAAAGTTTAAATCAAGCTAATATTGTTATTTTTTTTTCTTTTTGTTAGTACATCCATTGTCTGTTCACACTTCACTCGACCCATGTCCAGCGTCCCTGGACACTGGACGGACGGTGAATACATTTCATCAAGGTGGGTCCCACATGGATGTGGCCCACTTGATTTAGATCAATCTGATATTTGTGTTTTCCCATCATCCAAACCCTCTAAGAGGGGTAGCAAAGTGGGTTGGTCCCCATGTTTGGACAGCCATGGGGTCCATTTGATGGACGGTTTGGACACCACATATACTCATTAAGTGGGCCACCAAAATAAAGGAAGGGAGAGAGAGAGAGAGAGAGAGAGAGAGAGAGAGAGAGACGTGATGATGGAGGGCTCCGCCACTATGAGCCCTCCCTTTCTATGCATTCAATCATACATTAAGTGGGTCCCATACATGTGGGCCCACCAAAACAAAAATTAATGGTGGAGATTCCCTCTCCACCAAAATGGAAGGTCTAAATGACCCCTTTCAAACTAGAAAGTAAACATCATGATGGGGTCCATGGAGAATGGCCCCATCATGGAATGATAATGAGAATCAAGGCGGGCCATCAACCACATTTAGGGTCTAAAAGTGAGATCCATATCATCAATCGATAGGCTTCACTTGGCCCATCATCAAAAGAAATGAAATCTAGGCTTATAGAAGCACCCACCGTTCAATCTTCGTAGTCCGATGGAATGCTGATCTCCTTGTGCCTCTCTTTAATGGAAGATGATGAGAAATGAAGGGCTATGATGTTGGATCTTGGGGTGAAAAGTGGGCCACACACAACACCTTTTCTCTCTTGGAATCACTTGGACGTCCACCACTTTGTTGCTTGGAAAATGTGTTGAGAAAGAGAGAAAGAAATGGTGGTTGTAAGAGAGGTGATGGGTGTGAGTGATGGATGTGAGTTGATAAATGTACTTGACTTAAGAGTTGACTTAGGGTGGTTGCTTGATTTGGGGAGAAAGAAAGCATGGGTGTGTACTTTGATTGATTGATTGATTAATTGATGGGATGGGCTGTAGAGATTCTCTTGAGTTTACAAATGTGTGGCGTTTCTTCAAAATCAACGCGAGCCCACATCCTTTGGCCAAGGTATCGAATCAGTGCATAAGACTCGACGTTAGAACCGCGGCGACGGTGCGGTCGCAATAGTACAAGTCTTGGATTAAGCCGACTCAAATCTACGGGATACGACTTAGGGTCGCGAGAAAACGTCGATTATAAGTCGCAGGTTGTCGAAATTCGTCAGGAAGGATCGCAGGAGTCGACGGAATAGTACGGACTAGGATACGGGCCTTACACCCCACCTAGATGCATGTCAAGTTTCACTTCCATCTGACCTCATTTGCGCATCCAAAAGAGTGGGCCAAGAGGGTTGGATAGTCCAGCAATACTGTCTAATGAAAACTTAAATTCATAAATTTTTCTGGAAGGGTTGGGCCACTTTTCTGGACCCCACCTTGATGTACACATGTTAGGAGATCTTGGCCCCCTATTTTCCAAATTTTTGGAGGTCCTGGATCCACTTTAATGGAGTGCACAAGATGAGGACAACAATATGTAGTAGCAGATTTTTTTTTTTTTTTTTAGAAAACTTTGTTGTCCATTATGTCATTGTAGAAGTTTTTGGGCCCCAACCCTTTATTCATTATGGCCATCTTATTGGGGCCCACTAGGCCATGGTTTTGGGGGCCACTAAGCTGGGCCAGCAGCCCTGCTCAACGTCCTAGCTAGGTTGACATTTGACATGGGCTGGCCGTCCCCAACTCTTAGGCCCATCATGATGATGTGTTTCATCCAACCGTCCCCCTATTTGGTGTGGCCCACATGGGAGTGTTCACCCCTGGTGGACGTCCACTGTGGAACCCACCTTATTGTATGTGGAGCCCACCTTAATGTATGTATGGTCCAGGCCGTCCAGGCCTTAGACCGCCCAACCATGGGGACGCCCACTATCTTGGGCTGCTGCTGGACTGCAAGTCCAACAGCAGGCCCACTTGATTTTTTTTTTTTATGATGTATACATACTCTCCAACTGGTGGGGCCCCCTGTGAGTATTATTGGCCTTCATGAGATTATTTTCCACATTGTTTGACCAATTTCTGGACTTCAGCAAGTCCAGGAAGTTGGGTGGGCTGAAAGTCTAGCAAGGGGCCTTAAATGTACATTGTTGTGGCTGAAATTTTATTGGATGTGGGGCCCACCATATTGAGAAACTTGTGTATATGTTGCATGCTTATATTTTTAGAATTTTTAGGCTTAATTAGTGCATTTTTGGGTCACCTTTAGTGATCATATGAGGACCCCAACTTAGATCAGATTTTTGGGACATCTAGCGGGTCCAGATTGGGCTGGGACGTCCCAGCTTGGCCCAGCCATGTGTATAGGCTATTTTCCACCAATTTGCTAAACTTGTGGGCTGAGATAAGGGTGAAATTAGGCCCTTGATTGCCCACTTATATTACCAATTCTTGGGCTGATGTTGTGAGGCCCATTTTACCCAACTTAGACTTGACTTTGGGCCATGTACTTGTGTTCATGGGCTGCCCACCAAGTCCAACTTAATGCATGAATTCGGTGGCCATTGAGACTTGGGCCTCGATTCCCTTCTTTTGTCCCATATTGTTATATGAAGATTGGACCATTTTTCTTATGGCCCATTATGTGGGATATATGTATGTGGACACCTATTTTTATCTTGAATGTGGGCCTTGGGCTGTGTATCTATATAGTTTATTGTTGGAATGCCTTTTGGGGAAATGGTAGTTAAATGTCCCCATTATGGACCCCTCTAGGCCCATGTCCATCTAAGAGTGGTTGAATACCCACCTTAGACTCTCGTTAGGCCCATCTATATCATTTAGGCCCATAGCTTTGTCTACTTAGTCTTGTGGGCTACCCCAAACTATTGGGCCCCCACTAGTAGTATGTATCTTTCACATTTTGAGGAATTGTCTAAGTATCTAAGTTAATCTTGATAGAAGGAGAGTACGACACTGTCACATGTCATACCTAGTTACCTTCATGATTCATCCATATGCATCATATGTATGCTTGGATCATGGTATGATTGATCATGACTTATACCGTTGGGCAGATTATTTTATGGGACTCCATGGGTAATGGAGTTGCCCCTCTTGAGTGCGTTAGATGCGCAGGGTCAATGCATGTTTGACTGGTGTGGTTCATGCATCTGACATTATCATAGCACATTGTTATCCGCCCTAGCTTCATCAGGGCCGTAGCCTCCACAGACATATCATGGATGGCTGAGTTTTGGACACCGAAAATGTTGTTTAGGCACTTAGGGTATATAGGATGTCCTTGAGTGAAAGTCCCAGAACCTTCATGGTACCAGGAGACGCTCCAACGCCAAGACCGAGTAGAAATCATGAGTGTCGATGCCTACTACCATGAGGCTACGTCTTCCACTGTGTCGTGGTCGGTTAGAAAGAGGTGTGGCCTTACTCGCCTGAGTGAGGGGGCAATAGCTAGGCTGAGTCTGACTAGGTCGTAAATGGGTCCGCTATTGTCAAACCTTGTTGGTGATTGGTTGTCCAGAGGTGGGTAGTGAGGTCTCTTATGCTCGTTGGGCTGTGCGGCTAGGAGAGTGGGTAGTGAGGTCTCTTACGCTCATTGGGTTGTGCGGCTAAGAGAGCGGCAGTCCATCTGTAGTGCATTTGACCCCGGTGGATTCCCCAGAGTAGAAGTATACTGACACGTTGGATTGATATGAGGATGAGTTTGATCATATTGCATATTGCACGTGGCATTGGCTCCATAAGCCCTGCATTGCATTGTTAGCCTTGGGAAGGCTGTCAGTATCCCTGCATTACATTTCATAGCCTTGTTATGGCTGGCGGTGTTTATGGTTCTTATCGCATATCCTTCACACTTTGTCATTGCATTCATGGCGTTTGTCCTACACACACTTAGGCCGTGTTTGTTAACGCTTAATTTTTGCACTTAACGCCGAATTGGGAAAATTTTCTGTGTTTAGTGGTGTTTATTAATGCGTTGTTTACGCGAAAGTCGGAAAGCGCTAAGTGGTTTTTCACTGAATTCTTTTCGTGATAGGAGTCTGGCTTAATGGTGAACGCGGAATGCGCTTCATGATTTTTCATTAAACAAAAATTTTTGCTTCCAAAAGTACCCTTTTCAAGTTACTACGGCAATTTTTTTTCTTTTAAATTGTTTGCGAAATACAAAATCAACTTTTAACCTGTGAAACTTCTTTATACCCCACCATGATTTATGTGTTTGATCCACACCGTCCATCAACTTTTTCAGATCAGCATGAGCCCAAAAATAAGGTATACGTAAAACTTAAGTGGGCTACACCATAAAAACCAATGGAAATTGAATAAAACTTAAGTAGACCATTAAAAACTTTCTTGGGCCATAAAAGTTTTGGACCAAGATGATCTTTGTTTTTTCCCTTCATCAGACCTGTATGACCTAATCAATAGATTGGATGTCAAATAAACAGTACAGTGGGCCTTAAGAGAATCTTAATGATGGATATCCAATCACTATTGTTTTCCTGTGGTGTGGTCCAGCTGAGATTTATATCCCTCTCAATTTTTGTGTGAAGCCCTAAAATGCTCAGTAAAAATGAATAAACGAAATGGATGAAACACATACATCATGATGGGCCCACAAAGCATGATCCTAGGTGGTAGGGGGAGTAGATACGTGTCGTGGGAAGACGAGCGCCTACGATCCTTGAGCTTCGAGTTGTGCAAACCGTTCAAATGAGATCAAAGTTACATGGGCCCACAATGATGTATTTATTATATCCACACCGTTCATCCATTTTTCGAGATCATTTTAGAGCATTAGCCAAAAAATGAATCATATCCAAAGCTCAAATGGACCGCACCAAAAATAGCAGCAGAGATAATGATTTTCACCGTTAAAAAATTCATAGGGCCCACCATAATGTTTATTTTCCATCCAATATGTTCATAAGGTCAAAAACATTTGGATGAAGAGAGAAAACAAATTTCATATTGATCTGAAACTTCCGTGACCCCCAAAAGGATTTCAACGGTAGATGTTTAATCCCCCACTGCTTTTTGCAGCGTGGTACACTTGATCTTTAGATCTGCCCTAATTTTCTGCTCAAGCCTTAAGACGAGCTCTAAAAATGGATGGACGGTTTGGATATAACACATACTTCATTATGTGACCTACATAACTTGCTGACGTCAATACACCAGTTACATAGGTGTGTGGTACACCAGCCAATCCGCTTCCGTCCATATCGGACGAATGAGGATTTCCTGTGAAACCCTTTCGTAGGAAGTTCCTGTGCTTGAAACTTAGATGGGGTCCACCGTGATGTTTTTTAGAAATCCACTCCATTCATCCGTTTTGTGAGCTCATTTTAAGAGTTGAAACCAAAATTGAGCAGGATAAAAGACTCAGGTGGGCCGTACTAAAGGAAAAGGTGGTTAGGGAAATTTCTACCGTTGAAACCTCCCTAGGTTCTAGGTTCGACAGTGATATTTAAATGTCATCCATACCGTTAATAACGTCATTTGTAATGGGATGAACTGAAAACACAAATAATACCATGATTCAAAACTTTTTTGGCCCCACAAATATTTTAACTGTAGACGTTCAATTATCACTTTTTCAGCTTAGTTGAGCATTGGATATGGTTCATTTTTGGCCTCATATCCTAAAATGAACTCAACAAACGGATGGACGGAGAGGATTTCTAAAAAATGTGATAGTGGGCCCACCTGCGTTACTAGCGCAGGAACTTTCTGCGAAAGTCTTTCGCAGGGACGTGGATTTTCGGAAACGGATCGGCTACTCCCTTGACACTAGCCCGGGCTGGTGGTCGTTGCTCTGTGGGTCCCACCATGATCTATGTTTTCATCCATTCCGTTCATCCATTTTTAAATATCATTTTAGGGCTTGATCCCAAAAATGAGAGGAATATAAATCTCAGGTGGACCACACCACATGAAAACAATGGTGATTGAATATCCAGCATTAAAATCCTCCTAAGGCCCACTGTACTGTTTATTTGACATCCAATCTGTTGATTAGGTCATACAGGCCCAGACGAAGGGAAAAAATAAAAATCAGCTTGATCCAAAACTTTTATGGCCCCCAAAATGTTTTTAATGGTCGACACTCATTCAACACTGTTTCCTGTAATATGGTCCAATTGAGATTGGGATATACCTTAGTTTTGGTCTCATGCTGTAAAATGATATGTAAAAATAGATGGACGGAATGGATGAAACACATACATCATAGTGGCCCCACAGAGCACCGACCACCGAGGGAGTAGCCAATCCATTTCCCAGATTTCCCGCGTAGGACGCGGATTAGCTACATAGTTTGATTAGCGAGAATGGCTATTGAAGTGACGTCACTAAGTTATGTGGGACCCAAAATAATGTATGTGTTGTATCCACACCTTCCATCCATTTGGTGATATAAATTTAGGGTATGAGCCAAATAACGAATTAGATCCAAAGCTCGAATGGACCCCACAATAAAAAAAAACAGTGGAGAAAGTGCCAACCACCGTTAAAAATTTCTAAGGGCCACAAAAGTTTTATATCAAACTGAAATTTGTTTTTTTGTTACCTTATTTAATGTCTGTCTTAACATATGAACACGTTAGATCTCAAATAAACATCATAGTAGACCTTAGGAAGGTTTCAACAATGGGCGTCACTCTTCCCACTGTTTTATGTGGTGGGGTCCACTCCAGATTTGGATCTAACTCATTCTTTATCTGATGCCTTAAAATGATATCTCCAAATGGATGAATGGTGTGGATACAACACATACATCATGGTGGGTCCTGCATAGCTTGGTGACGTCACTTCAATAACGAGTCTCCTACTCAACCCGTCAGTATCTTCCTCCCGTTGAAGCCTTCCGCACGATCTTCCTGGGAAAGATTCTGTGTGGGGCTTATTGCGATGTTTATGAGAAAACAGTTCATCCATCCATTTTCGGAGCTTAGTTTAGGACATGCAACCAAAAATAAGATGTATCTAAAACTTACATGGGCCACACGATAGGAAATAACGGAGATTTTGTGACCACCAGTGAAACATTTATATGGGCACAAAAGTTTTGTATCGGTTTAAGTTCATGGTGTTTTCACTTCATCTCAGTCAAATGACCTTATAAACAATGTGGATGGAATATAAACATCAAGGTAGAGTCTAGAAAGGTTTTAACGGTAGGCATTTCTTTCTCGTTGTACATCTTATATGGCCTACTTGAGTATTGGATACTCTTCATTTTGGTCTAATGTCCTAAACTGAGTTTTGGATACTCATAAGGAATTTACCAATATTTTTATGAATAATGATATTTTAATTTTCTCTTAATTACTATAGTTTATTTAAATTAAATAGAATAATTTTATTTTCATTTAATAAAAAATAACTTCTTTATAATGTAAAACATTTCCAAATAGGAGATAGGGGCAAATGCGTCAAATTAATGTATTTTAGACATTTCAGATGTTTGTTAACAAACATGTTGTCTTAAATTCGGTACTTAATTTTCAAACTTCCACCATAATTACTAAATAAGTTTGACTTAAGATTTCGGATTCAACTTTCAGATTGCATATTCACGCTTCAGATTTCAGATTCAGGCTTTAGACTTCAGATTTAACAAACGGAGCCTTACACCGCCCTCTAAGCTTTCTATAAGCTTATGCACGATTGATGCGTGCAGGTGATCCCAGGCCAGCGAGTGGAGCAGGAGCAGGGGCCAGTCATTGATCTTCTTGGAGCTTTCTTCTTCTTATCGTTGTATTTCCCCTTTTGGAACTCTGTATTGTAAAAGTTTAAATTTCTAGTGGATTTTGTGATGATGTTCCTGCGGTTATTTATCTGTAGTTATGATGTTATGATCTTGGGTATGCTCATTTTGAATCAGACTTGTATTATTGAAATCCTCCTTGTAGGATCCCAGGATTGGAACCTAGTGTATGGGTGCCCGGAGCCGAGAATGGGGTACTACGAAGGCTGTCGCTGTCGGATTCGGCGATCAGGAAGTTTGTGAGCCTGGTTCCCGGGTCTGGGGTGTGACAGGTGGCATAGGATTTCTCCCTCCCAGTAATTGGACGGCTCAGATTTTACTAGAGATGCCGAGTTTGAGAGTCCTAGTAAGACGTTCTTCCACAGCGTAAGTCACTCGGACGCTGTTATAGCGTGTAGAGTGAAAGCGACTCTGGTCTAATTATTTTAGTAGGTGTGGTCCACTGATGTTTGGGTTCTGGTCGATTTTGTTCCATCTACAAGATGGATGGCCTGGATTTGTCAGTCGGCTAATCATGGTGGGCCACTGACGTCGCAAACGGACCTTGTTTGTTTGAATCTTGCGGTGTCCAGGTTCCTTTCATCGGCTACTGTAGGCATGTGTGCATGCATGGATGCACACAGGTGTCATGGTTTTTATCGGGCCATGCTTCCCGACACGATGAACAGTTCGAATCAAAGTAGTGATCCAAGATGGTGGGCCCGGATTCGTCACGGAATGGAACAGAGGAGTCATTTTCGACAAAACGTCGGATCAAACGTGGTTTGACTAGATCCGGGATCCTGTGCAACGCAGGTGCACGTCAATTAGTATACATGTCCAAAGGACGTGGGGTTCACAGTGATGTTTTGGGAGATCTATGCCGTCCAATGGTCTCTACTAGTCCTATTAGGACCCCAATCCATAGGTGAGGCAGATCCATAGATCAGATGGCCCATAGTTGAGTGAATATTTGTTTTAGCCCTTGATCACGCTGATCCAACAGCCAAAATTTGTCACGTGCGGTTCATTTATGATACTTAGGCCTAATATAAAGTTTCATACCTAATGGATCAGGGGACCATGTGATCTGGAATTCAGGGGCCTAGGTTAACGACATTTTCATAATTATTGCAAATATGGGGGTTTTGGGAAATCTAATGGTTCTACATGGTTGTATGCACATTCCTAAGTAATTCTTATAAAAGAACTTATGTCTGAATCATTATGGATGAAGGGTTATTAGGGGAATGTATAGGTATCAAACCATGTGATCAACGGTCGGATGGATGGAGACCATTCTCTAGGGTTAGATTCCTGTCAGGGAATAGATGTAAGGTTAGGATAGTTAGATTGGTGTCATACACATGTACGTATTATGTTATTTTCCATGGTAACACTCGAGAACTTTCAACACTCGGGTATTGAAATTTTCGGGGTGTTATAACATCACAACCACTCGATCCTTTATCAGATTTCGTTGAATTGGCTTCTTTCGACAAATCATCTGATTTTCCCTCCTTCTTGGTCTTAAGATATGGACAATCCTTCTTCATATGTCCCACCCTTTGACAATTCCAACACTTCAACTTGCCTTTGCCTTTCGACTTATATCTAGATTGCAACTTCTCTTCTCGCTCAGATGATCTTCCCTGAGCAAATAGTGCTCCATAGAAGTAGCTTCGTGTTGAGGGTCAAATGTTGGATATTGAACCCCAGTTACTCCTTGGTTTTATGAACATGATAATGCTTAATATTATATTTTAATCATGTTTGTAGTGCAAGGTGAATTCAAGAGCTTGGATTAAAAAGGATGTTAAAAGCATGAATTTAATGCTCAAGAATCACTAAGACCAAGAATGAAGAATGCACATACTGAAGATCTAAGAAAATCAAGTCAAGAATGAAGAAAACCGGAGTTTTGAAGTGAATTTACGTGATCCTTGACCAGTCCTGGCTTTGGCTCGACTAGTCCTGCGTACGCTCGATCAGTCCTGGACTCTGCTCGACCAGTCGAGCTGCCTCGACTCGAACTCCAGCAACTAAAATCGCTAAAATCAGGTCATCCTCGACTAGTCGAATAAAATCCTCGACCAGTCAAAGGTGCCCTCGACTAATCCAAGGATTTCCTCGACTAGTCCAAGGTTACGCGGACAACACACAAATTGCAGAAATTTAAAGCGGTCTCTGGATTTTTTCCAACTCGGTGTGAAAGTTTAAGTTGCAAAACTATAAATGGGGTCCCCTAGGGTATCCCTAGGCATCATCTAGGGTTTGAGGAGTGGAGCAAAGGCGTGGAGAAGTTGCCGCCAAGAGTTTTTCTTCCTTTTCCTTAGTAGTTTATGCTTTTCTTAAGAGATTCTAGTTCAATCATGCTATGGTTGGCTAAACCTCTTAGCTAGGGCTAAGAGGTAAAGCTTGTAGCGTGATGGGTTGTCTTTTATTGCTTTGATTCATGTTTATATTGAACTATCTTTGATTTTAGTTTGATTATAAGGAATACTTTCAGTTTTTAATAGTTTGTTGTGACTAAAATTACAATAGATCTGCGATAGCTTTGAGTATGTTCATTTCATATTTTGAGATTGTGAAATTAGGAAATCCTGTTGTTCACCATTGTCCCTTGAGCAGGGTTGAATAATGGAATCCTCTCTAACTTTCATAACTCTCTCAGATTGGTTGTAGGATTGGTAAATCCTGTTGTGAGCCATTGTCTCATGGGCATGGTTTTGTGATGGAATCACTTCTAGTTCTTACACCGCTCTTCCATTAAAAATTAGGTTAAAGGAAGTTCAAATTGATTTTACTAAGATATCTTCCAATTGGATAAGATGGAACTTTGATTCTAGTTGTGTTCATGAATCAAGCATAGATCTCCTTGATCTCTACAAGTGGATCCTTGAAAACCCTAGTTTCCCACCTTTAAATTCACTAGTTTTAATTACTTTAATCACAATTACTCTCTCAAATATTTCAGATTTAGATTTTCATCTTTTTCTAGTTCTTCTTCAAGTTTCTTTGAGAAAACACATAAGTTCAGTCCCTATGGATTCGACCTCGGTCTCACCGAGATTATGTAACATCCCGAAAAATCGGGGGTCGAGCATAACTCAACACCCGAGTTCTCAGAACATCACTTATGCAACATAGATAATGATGATTGAATATTGTCTGTATTAGTGCATTGAACATGAGTGAGATTAAGCCAAAACAGAATATCATACTCCAAAGACAGTTAAATTGCAAGCGGAAGACTGTGATAGATAGATAACATATATAAACTATGGTGAGTCTCCAGAGTGTGATAATGTTACCAGGTTAAAGAATTACAAGTATAATTTCAAAATATACCAAAGGTGTAGTGTCATCTAGCCAACATCCCTGTAACCCCGTCGATCAAGGCATGGCTCACATGAAGCCGCCAGAAAATAACATATGCAAGAAAGTGTCCCCATCGTCGCAGAGGTCTGGCTCCGCCTCACAAGCATCGCCAACACCTGCAACTACAACAGGGTCTGGTTGGTGTTTAAAAACACTGTCCTGTAACGTGGGAGTAAGTGATCAACTCAGTGGAACAATAAAGCACAGGTTAACATGTTATCAATTCAGTCAAGCAGTAATGATAAAGTAGTAAAATCAAACACTCCTAACTACTCTTATTTAATGCAAGTATGAAAAGACATGATATATGCCCTTGCCAAACCGCCCTCATGCGACACCCTCTTCGTTCGCGGCATGCTTTCATCCCTCAGTGCTCCACATCTTCCAGGCACATGCAATGCATGATGAGCATGATTACCGAGTTATTATTAGTCCATTTCAAACAGCAGTATTGGGAAACTAAGGTACATCCCTTGTATCATTCCCAAACATGATCCATTCTAGGGTCGTCAGTCCTAGTTAATCTCAGACGATGGTGTGTTTTCTAGGTTGCTGCAAGGGCTGCCAGGGCTATTACACGGAATCGTTACACCACTCCCCCATCACCCTTTTAACGATTCATCACTATACAGATATAGGCCTAGTTCATACTCTATACACTGCGGCAAAACTCGTCGTCTCACCGCAATTCAGAGTATGCTCGAGGTCACTACAAAGGGCTGTCAGGGCTGTTACACGGAATCGTTGCACCACTCCCCCATCACCTTATTAATGTAGGCCGACAACACAAATATAGTGTCCCATACCACCATAATCGGCTTATGAGTCTGGTTACTCACTGGTCACTACGGGGAGGCACGTGGCCCCAGCGTAGGCCGACAACTCGACCACGGTGTCCCATACCACCATGCCCGGCTCATGAGTCTTAGCGGATCGAGGTACCATGGTTAAAAGGGATTTCACTGGTAAGTTTGGTACCCTAGGTTCAAGCAGTGGTGACCAAACATGGTGAACATACATTATACAGATCGGGTTACTTGACGAGCTCGGCTAGCTCGAGCGCACAACAAGTTGAACGATATGAAGCGCATAAGCACTTCGTGTGGCCAACCACTATTGCCAACTGAAGTACGACTCGAGTTCGTCGAACACATCTCACGTGGCAAATGAATCACAGCCATGAATTCAATTCTGGTACCGATTGTCTGGACTATAATCATAGCCCCAAACACAATCAATTGCAGATAGATAAAGCAGTAGTGGATCAAGATTCAACTCATACAATTAAGGTCTGGTATTATCCGTTTAGGGCTGTCAGGGCTGTTGCACAGAATCGTTACACCACTCCCCCATCACCCATGACGGATCATATAACGTAAACATGAATTTAAGTATATGCATTACATAGATAAAATCATACAATCAGTTGAGCATGTTATGAATCACAACACAAGCATGAGTTTGTACATATTCAATTCCTAATCACACAGCTATCCAAGGAAATCATACACATAGTTAAAGGAGTTGAGAATCATATCTCAACACCCTTATACATTACAATTTACTAACTACTACTCATTCAAACATATCAGCAAACACTTAGACTACATACATCAACATGCATGACATATGTTGTTCGCATAAGTATAGGCCAAATCCTTTCACTAGGAAGTTGCCCCAATCATAACACGCGTACACCCACAACGGATAGTCATGGAAAGTAGGAATCCAATTTCCATATTCATTTGAACATTTTCACAAACACTTGGGCTACACATTTCAACATATATAGCGTATAGTGGTTGTGGCTTGATTCAGGGCAAATCCTTTCGTCAAAGGGGTATCGCCAATACAACAACCATATATCCATGACAATTAGTCATGGCGAGCACGAATGAGAATTTTATACTCATTCAGCCATTTTCACAAACACTTAGAATACACTATTACAACATACATGGTGTATGTTAGCAAAACATGTATTAGGGCTATCCTTTCGCCAAGCAAGTATTTTACGCATATATAATATATTGATACAACAAATAATCATGGCAACCACATCTCTAAAATATATATGTATATGGTACTTTTTACAATACAGTATTTCTACATTCATAGTGTATATTAGTAAAACATGTATTTGGGCGAATCCTTTCGCCAAATAAGTATTTTATCCATATATCGTATATTCATACAACAAATAATCATGTCAAACACATTTCCAAAATTTATACGTATACGGTATTTTCTACGAATACCTAGAATATGTAAAATTCCATAATCTACATCTTTAATTGAAACAGAAAACAGAAAGCACTTTGTACATGTGCAATTGCATGCAGATCATGAATCTATTATTATCTGACATTGAAAGCGTTGAAAACCATAACCTATACACCTAAAGTCCGCACCTTTTGTCGTAGAATCGTAATGGAGACGATAGGTTCGCTAAGCTTTCGTATATGGCAGTTTGGCAACCTATAGAACGAAATATGTTAGCTATTTTATAACCTACAACTATCAAAACCCCAAATCAGTTTAGGGTTAGGGTTTCTTACCTAGAAATGGAGTTAGAATCGCCGGGAAAGTGATTAGAACGGAGTGGTGGAGCTCGTATAGCGGCAGGGAAGAGTGGCAGGGAAATTCTCCCACTGCTCCCACTCTTTCTCTCTCTTTTCTCTCTTCTCTCTCTAGGGTTTCTCTCAAATTCGTATGGCTGCCATGAGAGAGGGTTTAAGGTCCTTATATAGCCTAAAAACTCACCGAAATAGACTCCAGGTCAAAGTATACTTAGGTTATAACCAAAGTGAGCTGGTTTCAGCTCAACGGAGGACTTCTGGCGGGCCTCCTTGAGCCAAAGGTCGGACTTAAGCTCACCGACACTGGATCTAGGGGAGTTAAGTTTTCGTTTCGGTCGGAATTCCAGATCACGCGTGGCGGACCAGTTTCAGTTCAATGGTCAGCGGATCTCGATCGGAGATTCCGAGTACATGTAAATGTGTATGAAATTTCTCCTAATCTGAGGGTGTAATTTGGTATGATTCTGACGGTCTGGTTGCTTAAAACTGATCCGCAAGCAACACGTGCTAGATTACTATTCAAGATATTTATTTTGTAAAGAAAACAAGTGTTTTCACACTCTCTCGCTCCGGACTCAAGCGAACAGCCGTGGGACACTGTTTGGATTTGATTTCTGAGATGGTTGTCAAGCCCAGCAAGGCGGTCCTAGTTCCTTAACTTCGTGTTAATCGGACTTCCGACGTGCGGTCCAAATCCGATACGGAGTTTCGAGATGCTCCCGAGAGCAGCCGGGTAATGAGATTGATCCTAGATTTTAGGGTAACCTAGAGTCAATGATTCTACAAGTTTTGGGTCTTGCAGATCGTATTTAAAGTGATTGGTGCTAATTTCACAGGCACTCTAGTTTAACACTAGCTAAATCTCGCCTAATTTCTAAAGGATTTAGTCCTGAGTGATTTTGGTCTGAGGTGGTACTTAGACCTTTGTTGCAATGTTTAGTTTAAGTATTGTTCTTCATCACCTAAACTTTAAGGTAGTGTCTAATGTGAAAGTACTTAGAAGGATTTAAGGAACGAGGTAATGAAAGGTGAGATTTGTGAAGAAAATGGTTTGAAAAAGGACTTAAGACCCTTGAGTTGAGTGTTTGTGAAGTTAAACAGAAGTTAGGATTGTCCCATCGCCTAAGGACGTCTAATTCCAAGTTAGGAAAAATCCGAGCTGTTACAGATTATTACCACATCGTGATCCTACACTTGGGGTTGTAATCACTTCGCCTATGCTATTCATTCTCATCTGCTTTGACTGAAAGGCTGAGATAATGATTTTGACGTCTAAGATATCCTTACCATAACAACGAGTATCAACCTGATACTCATAGGACTTCAAGAGAGATGTCAACAAAAGTAGGGTTTTGTCTTCTTCATCGATCTTTCCTCCACGCTTGTCAACTTGCAAACCAGTTTGTTAAAGACATTAATGTCCTCAGAGAGATCCGACCCTTCCGACATCTTCTGAGTATAGAACTATCTCTTTAAATATAGAAGATTGGTGAGTGACTTCATCATGCAAATGCTCTCTAACTTCGCTCATAAGCTTGCTATAGTCGTCTCATGATGACATTGTAAAGGACTTTATCGGACAAACAAAATTGAATTGTGTCAATTGTCACCTAATCAAGATCATCTCAATCCTCTTCCTTCACAGATTCAGGACACGTGCTTTAAAAAAAAAAAAACACACACACACACACATATATCCACATGCGATAAACTCCGATTCTCTCATTCATCCCTTAATCTCCGTAAAACAAATGTGTATCATCCGGAATTAATCAAATCAAACCCTTCTTTGTAGTGCACCCCACCGTCAATCTAAACCGATCATTGGATTCACATCTTTGCAAAACCTTAGTTGTTAAAAGCTCTTTCTCAGACTCCATCAGCACGACCCACCCGATCACTTGATCCGTCTCATTTTTTACCCCATAATCAATGCTGACTTGAGAAAAAAGATGAACGACTTGGGTTTTCATCTTAAATCATAGTGGACCCCACAGGTGTAACAACCCGAATTTTCACGGCCAGAGTTTGTGCTCGTGCCCAAGGAAACCAAGTGTTAATGATGTATAAATTGGATGCTTTAGAAAATCGCACCCCTCTTTTTTTTCATTTGGGTCACATCCAAATTCATTCATGAAGGTAACATTCACAAGAATAAAATCAACTGTATTGATTATATTTCATCGAAGTAAAAAGAGTAATCAAATACCCTCATAATGGGAGGTTTATTACAACATCAGAGTTCGCAGCGGAAGTATAAAACTAAATAGTAAAATTGTCTTATTAGTGCTTCAAGATAATATTCTATAGGGAAATAGTCCCCTAAGTCTTCAATCTGTACGTCACTTGCGTCATCTGTACTGTTGGGAGAGAGTCAATGCCCTACTCATAATGAAGGTTATCCTTCAAGATTAACAATAATTCAAGAGATTCATAACAGGTAAAGTAAGGGTCTAATACGTCCCGTGCTCCACTAACACGAGGGTATCAGCATGTGCAAATAACCTACATGAGATGCATGCCTAGCAAAGTATGTGGGGCTCATCATACGTAGTGATCATCACAATGTGGAATACGATTTATAGGTAACCGACTCGACCGACACTCTCACTATACGGATATTCGTCGGCATGACCAACGCTACCGTGGATTTATGAGAACTCCTCAAAGCACACAACACATGGGCTAGGTGATTTACGTGACATGACTCGTTCATGGAGTGACTATTTGCGACATCCAATCCCAGGGTGATGTGACGCTGTTGTGACTTACACACATCGATTTGTGCACCACTACCCAAAGGCTCAAGGATTTACGTACCCCAAGAGGGTCTCTACCCAGATCGCATTACGTCCATGATAGAATATTCGAATAATTAGTGGTGATACATCTTACACATCACTTGCACTTATAAAGAACATAACTGAATCATAACGAATATAACTAAATCTGAATCATATAGAATATCAACTGAATTATGGAGGTTCTGGAATGGCAAGACACATGCCCGAACCGTGAAGGTGGATAGCATGAGGCCAACATAATAAACAAAATAGTGACAATGGTCAACTCAACAAAAGTGGCAATGGCCAACATAATAGGAAGAGAGTGACAAGGGTCAACTCTATAATATGAAGAGTGGCAATAGCCAACTCAAATAAAGAGATGAGTGGCAGGCCAACTCAATAAGGTGATGAGGCAGGGGCAAGGCTTGCATCCATGGCCTCACATAAATTCAGAGAAATCCCTTATAATTGACATCATGTCATAAACCCAAAGGGCTAATAATTGTAATGATAATAATGGAATCAATTGATAGGATAATTCTCAGAAAAATATAAACATGGAAAGCAGGATGAATCACATCTTTAAAGGTATGAAAAGGCATGATAACTCTCATCATCAAAAGTATGAAAAGGCAAGGTAATTCATATCATAAAAGGCATGGAAAGACAAGATAAATACAGTAACTTAAATTAGTGTAAGCTTAAAGGATAAACCCTCACCTTTCGTATTTTAATCGTTTGTTAGTAAGGTCGTCGGCCTAGTAAGACCTTAAGGTTAAACCTGTTTTCCTTTATCCTAATTCATGAATTCGAAATGGTTAAGATTAATATCAAGCTATGGTTTAGTAGATTTGAGGCTAGATTTAAACTAATTTCCAATCTTACTACGAATTTCAATTTGATTGGATCATAGATCATACCTGCTAAAGTAGTTAGTTAGAATCACTCCAGCTCAGGCCCAACTCGTTGTTGGACTGAGTCGACCCGAAAGCTCCCTTCTTCCTTTATTTCTTTCTTCCCTTTTCTTTTCTTTCCTGCTTCTTCTTTCCTTCTTTGTTTCTTCCTTTTCTTTTCTTCCCTTGCTGCCAAGGATTCGACGGTCTCCCTCTCCTTTGCGGACGGACGACAACTGATATCTCTCTTTTTCTCTCTTATTTTCGTTTCTTTTCTTTCCTTTCTCTTCTCTTTTCTATTCTATTCCTCCTTTCTTTCTTTCTTTCTTCCTCTTTCTTTCCTTCCTGATCGGACAGAGGTCTGGATGACGGCTACCGGATTTCTCTCCCTCTCTCGTGTTGCTTTCTCTCTCTTCCTTTTTCTCTCAGTTTTTCTTTTTTCCTTTTTGTTGTACATTTCACAGTGGTGGGGTGGGGTTTTATAGTGCCCCAGGGCTCTCCAGATGGTTCCACGGAACTCCTTACACAATCCGGAAAACCAAGAAGTCTCCTTACGTGACGTTGTTTGAGTAATCGGGGAGAAGAACAGGTTTGCGGTTTCTTTCGCACGCGCATGAGTGATCATCACTGTGTGGGGCCGACGTTCCCTTGGTCAGCTTTGGATGACCAACAAGGTGGACGGATTGGATTTCTAAATGGGTCACTCGTGGTGGCCCTCAACCCCTCCTACCAGATGATGCAGCGAAGGCACCCGATCTCGATTCTTTGCTGAGGTCGGTGGGGCCCACTTTTGGTGACATTTAAATGGATCAGAGTCACTCACTGGTTCCATTGGGTCAATTTAGTCCATGCCTCAATATTTGAATCTGATCCGGGTTTTAAGTGGGCCACACCGCTAATCAACGTGGTACTATGGTTACCTGTCATTGCGAGCTCGTGCGTGTGCATGGATGCACATGAGCACATGGTTTTGGTCGAATTCCCCTCCCGAATACGTTGGACAGTCCGGATCATCCATCCGGATGAAGATGGTGGGCCACCATTCGTCCCAGTGGACGATCGTTTGCACGGACGCGAGTGAGAAGAGAGTCCGAGAAGGACTCGTTTTCATCGGGCCGAGACGTCTTGACCGAGCGCCTGGGTCCAGCGCACCTCCAGTGCATGCGCAGGACGTGTGCATGCATCACCGGTGGGGTCCACAGGAGGGTCTTTTGTGAAATTCACACCATCGATTCGTTTCCCATCTAATATAAGGGGTTGATCCCAGATTTGAAGTATTTACATTAATCAGATGGGCCCAAATCAACGGTTGCAGCCCTTTTTTCTCAGTTTGGGCCACTTCTATGATGATATAAGGGCTGCAATTTGATGTGTACGGTTAACTTAGGCTAATTAAGCATGGTATAAAGTTTCATGCTAAACGGATTGTGGGAACTGAGTGAACTAGAATTCAAGGGTCTAGGTTGGTGGCATTATCGTAATTTTTGTTGATCTAAAAGTTTCGTGAAATCTAACGGGTCTACGTGCGTGTAGGGACATTTCTAAGTAATTCTGATAAAAGAGCTTATGCCTAAATCATCATAGATGAAAGGTTATAAATTGATTTAGTTAATGGAACGAATACGCATTGTACTACTTGATCAGTGGTCGAATGACTTCTTTCGTGGGTGGGGATTGTTCTCAAGGGTTAGATTCGTGCTTAGGAGACAGAAGCGAGGTTAGGATAGCTAGATTGGTACTGTACACACGTATGAATTATGTCGAATCTTACGATAACGTTCGTGGACTTTTGATGCTCGAGTATCGAAAAGTTCAGGGCGTTACAACAGGAATCCTGCATATACCCATGTAGGAGACCTTCGTGTCCGCAACCCCAGCACGACTTCTCCAAATTTCTTCCTTCCTCTTTTCTTTTGGAAACTAACCTCTACCTGATGCTCCATTCCAGCCGCTGTCTCTTATCCAGACTGTCAATATGAATCAGTGATGTACGTTGTGCACGTACGCCGCCTCAACCACGAAGCCACGAAACTCCAAAACCACCGACAAATCTCCATTAAAAGCCTTCATCTTTCACCTCCAAAGCTTCATACATTAAATTCCATCATCCTGAATAAGAGAATCATCGAAAAATCATCGATCAACAGGTCGTCATTAGAGAATGTACCATCTTCCTATGCAAAATCATCAACCGTCAAGTTGTGTTATAGCCGTCTCTTGACTCAAGTCACGCATCAGGTACGTGATCTAACCCACACCCCACACTGAGATTTATACATAAATATCATAGGCATGGAATGATGTTCGATTTACAAGTTGACAATCATAAAATACATGTACTTTTCGTTGATATGCATGAATGGTTAAACCATTGTACACGTTGAATTACTTCGATTGTAGATATAAACATTATATCTTTTGTGTATATGTTAATTATTTAATAATTAATTATTGTTTAACCAACTGTACACGTGGAATATTAATGGTGCATTGTATAGCCTTATTAGATTTACATTGAATCCTTTTATATTTATGTATTGTTAAATAATGTACACATTAGATTGATGATTAATTGTGCATAAAAATCTTAAATAAATTATGTTTGTTCTTCCCTCTTAGTATATGCCTTCTTAAGTTACCATCAAATGATTATTATTATTATTATTATTTTTATAGAACTCATAAATTCTTTTGTGTTATGAAATAAGTTATGACTAAAATATCGTGATACAGGTGCTCTGCCCGGGGTCATTCCTGAAAGATCAACATGGGTGCTCTGCCCTAGATAATTCCCTAAAAGATATTATGGGTGCTCTGCCCCAGGTCACTCCCGAAAGATCGGCACGGGTGTTCTGCCCTAGGTAATTCCCTAAAAGATACACACACGAGTGTGCTACCCTATATTGACTCCTAAAAGAAATCATGTGGTACTCTTCTCACAGTCATTCCCTAAAAGAAACACACATGGGTGCTCTGCCCGAGGTCACTCCTGAAAGATCGGCACGGGTGTTCTGCCCTGGGTAATTTCCTAGAAGATACACACGCAGGTGCGTTGCCCTAGATTAACTCTTAAAAGAAATCACGTAGTGTTTTGCCTAGGGTCATTCCCTAAAAGATATCACATGGTGCTCTGCCCAGGGTCATTCCCTAAAAGATCATCGTGGTATATATTTTTTCAAGTTAATCGCGGAGGAGTGCATTTTTAATTCAATCATTTATGGAATCATTTTATTTAATTTTGAAATATTTTCGTGAATATTTATTGTCTCCTTAAATGTTGATTTTCTTAATTGTTATTATAAAGTTGTGTAATGGTATTAATGTACAAATTTAGGTTGAGATAAAAATGGTCCTATTGAGTTGTTATACTGAGGGTGTTTAAATATTTCAGGTACTGGGTATGAATACTTCGAGGAGGCATGCTATTATTGATGAGCCAAAGTCATACTCAGTCTTAGGGATTGCTTTTGCTTTAGTTTTAGTTTAGACTTAATGGTTATGTGTTTCCTTTTTCTCACTTTTATTTTAGTGAAAGAATGATGCATTAAAATCGAATGACTTTATTTAGTTATTTGGCATTGTGATATGAAATTTTTATTTTTTTCTTAGTTGATGTAAATGATGTTATGAGGAATATCGGAATATTGGGAATGAAAATGGTTATATAGGCTTAAATTAAAGTGAATCTTGTACATCACATGCTTGGGATTCAGGTCCGGATTACTCTATTCGGATACCTAAATTTCGGGGCATGACATAATCTCTGATACCAATTGTTGGGCGCAAAAGTAATCTCAGATAACAATTAAACAAGTAATATAGAAAGAAACAATTCAAGCAAATACAAAAAACACATGAGATTTTACGTAGAAAACCCTTGTCGGAAAAACCATGGCACAAACGGACGATTAATCTATTATAATAAAAAAGTTACAAGAGATGGAACAATTTATAGTATAAAACTTTATAAACCACTTCAAAACCCTTGAGTCTTATTTCTACATTATCCTAATTGCAATAATAGAGATACTTATAAACTCCTGTACAAGATTGGAAAATAAAACCCACACTTATGCATTCCGTTGGTCAGACCCAGGGACCTTCGGTCCGACTAGTCAAACCAACTCACACATATTCGATCAAACCGAAAACGTGCAAAACATTTGTAACGCCCCGATTTTTGAAACCCGAGTACATGACTCGCATTCCGAAAAACCAGGAGTTAACTGCTAATTTTAGTAACAAGTAAATCAAAGTGCATAACAGGAATAAAACGTAGCATAGATGTGATCAAAATGGGAACAATATTCTGGCCCACTCAGCTGGGGGCCAATTACATAACCTCAAGTTTCTCAAATTCTAAGTGTACTAAAATAAAGATAAAGGACTAATCTACTGATTTAGCCCAAAATAGGTTGCCGCCTCCTACCTCGGCTCCTTGTCATAAAGCTCCTCCTCGACCGCCACTCCAGGTCTGCTGCATACTCGTCAGTCCCTGTACCTACATCCTTTGTACGGTTGAACATTGATGAATGAGTGGCCAGCTCAGTGTGATATCCCCTCAAGATTACACACCGCCGCCCTAAACAAGGAATAACATAAAAATACACAGGTAATCCAAAACACCGTATATGCATTCTTGTTAAATGCATGAATGCATGAATGCAATCATCGGCTCGGGTAAGACTTCCAGACGGCCTGTGCCTCGGGTAAGACATCCGGACGGGCAATGACGTACGATGGTGTGTCCCGGGTAAGACATCCGGACGGGCAATAACGTACGAAGGTGTGCCCTGGGTAAGACATCTGGACAGGCATCACCCATGAATGTGACTGGTCATCAGCGTAACTCTCAGCGTAATCATATAGGCATGATGATCCAAGTCATTATCATAAGTCGAATGACTGGTCATTAGCGCAACACTCAACATAATTGCATGGACATAATGATCCAGGTCATCGTAGTATGTCATGTATGCATGATTAGCCAAATCATTATTAGTCCAATTGTAACCAACCAATTTAAGTGAGCTCACGGCCACTACGGGGAGCACATGGCACAGCATAGGCCGACGGCTCGGGCATAGTGTCCCATGAGGCTATCATCTTAAGATGTGTGTAGTACCCACCAACCTGTGGTTAAGCAACAAACCTCCATGTTAGAGGCCCACTTCTGTCACAATTAGGCTAGTTACACCCCAAGCACAGACTCTCCTTCTACCAGACTTCCCATAGAGAGATTTCAGCAATATGTGTGTCATGCCATCATATCAGTAACATAGGTCTTATCATAAATGGGGAAAGAAGAAGCAATACATGTATCTTCATTAGAGCGCATTAACTGAATTTACATAAGTTAAATAATAGTAAGCATAAGAATCATTTTATTAAATAGATATGTCAAGTGGAAGCAGTCCATTTCTACACAATTTATCCTTAATCCAACTATCCATTAAACTTCATAAAATTTCTATTTTTGGTCTAGTTAGGGATGGAAAGCTTAAGGGGAAAGAAATCATCACCAGGCAAAACATAAAGTGCTCCTAGGTGCAAGTTTCCTTAAGAAGGTAGTGAATTATTACTCACGTAACTCCCTGTACAATTTCATTTATATTAGATAGTGAGTCACAAAGTCATATACATGGGAATAGGTAGGGGAGGTTAGAAGGCCCTAAACTAAGCTTGTTTAGGGCTTTCACCAAGAGAATCAGGCCCATCCCTGCTTGCTTCAACAAGGGGCCGGATTGAGCCAAGGTTTTGACCCAATCAACAGTTAGTGGTGAGGCCCACCAGCTGTTTCACATGGTGCAGCCCACTGAGCTATAAGCTCAGGTGCGGCCCATCAGTGTATATACATTATATTGTATATACATTTAGTGTAGTTTTAGGATTCAAATGTCCAGCACTGGACGTTCATTGAGGGACGACCAAGAACTTCACAGCTCGGTGAAGCCCACCGTCAGTGCAAACCACCAATAGTTGGTGTGTAGCCCACCAACACGTATGTTCTGACCCAGCTGTTTGTACGGTGTGTGGCCAACACCTTGTGGTGCGGTCCATCTGATGGATGGCATAGATGAAACACACAGTGCATGGGACCTACTGAATGGCTGATGTAGATGCAGCAATTGTTGTGACCATGTGGCGTGTTGGCCCACCGTCCAGGCAATGGATGGTTGGGACAAAACACGTACTTCATGGTAGGCACCCACCATCCTGTAATCCGAACGGTGGATATGGAATACATGTCACGCCCCAAACCCGGAAATCTGATTCACAGGAATCTCGATCGCCGAATCCGGTGCCGACAGCCTCCGTAGTACCCCATTCTCGGATCGTACGTCTATACGCCAGATTCCGATCCTGGGATCCTACAAGGAGGATTTTTTTTTTGTTAGTACATTTAACTCATAATAAGCATAACCACAAGTATAACCAAATCACAAAGGCAACATCATCATCACATATCCACTAATATAATCATTTGATTACAATACTGAAGGGAAATACATAAATCGAAAACCAAGCTCCAGAAGACCGCTGCATGCTCCAAGCTCAACACTGTTGCAACCTAACATCACCTGCACGCATCTATCGTGCATAAGCTTATAGAAAGCTCAGAGGGTGGTGCAAGTGTGTGCACGAGGTAAGTGCCAAGTATTCAATACAATGCCATCATCATACAGTATCGAAAATATTGGTAATCCATAAATCGTACAATATCAGAATAAGAAGAATTACTAACAAGAGCAGGAATTATCAAAGTAAACAGAAATACTGGCAAGATCATAAACTATATGATAACAGAGTAAGCGAAACTACGGACAAGTCCATGAGTCAATCAATATCAGAATACGCAATATAGAACAACTATGCAAATGATGAGTCATAAAGGGCCAAATATCAAATGCTGAGGATGCGATGCAGTATGTAATTCCTGATGAGTCCACGAATAACGTCAATCGTGTCTAGACCATATAATGTAGAAACACAGTAACCCAAAATATCATATGCCGCAGATATAATGCAATATGCGGTGTGAATGGAATGACCATGCTGGAGTGTGAAGTCGGGATGATAGTAAGTAGTATCGCAGGCTATGGGGTCCATCACAAGGAACTTCTATCCAAACCAGTCCCATACCTAAATTTGGATAGTCAGTCTTAATGTAGTAAACTCCTGATCTCCGGTTAGTCGCGCGCCCAACCGAAATCCTAGCATGCGAAGGTACACGTAACAAATAGTTACGCACCACCAGCCCGAGTGGATAGTGAATGAATGAATGAATGAGTATGCAACTCCTACTCAATAAGTCCACATATCAGTACGGTTCATCTCTGGGATCATCATCGGGGTCTATTACACTCTACGCCAGCTTGCCGCCCCTATCCGAGCGCACAACTAGGTAAGTGGAAGAGACCTCACTATTCGCCTACCAATATTGGGCCCGACTCGTCGATAGCGGACCCATTCCTCAAGCTGGTCAAACTCAACCTAGATATTGCCCCCTCACTCAGGCAGGTAAGGTCACATCCCCTCCTAACCGACCACGACATAGTGGGAGACGCGGCCTACTAGTACACGGCCCTCATGCGCTGATATATATCCACTCGGTCTCAACGTTGGGGCATTTCCTGGCCATGGAGGTTCAGGAATTTTCACCCAGGGACATCTATGGCGCCCGTATGCTAGAACCAAACATTTTCGGTGTCCCGTCTGACCGTCCATAACATGCCTGTGGAAGCTACGGCCCTTATGTCGCTAGGGCGTACAGTAATCACAACACAATGCAAGATGCATGAGTCATACAATCCAGTCATGCATCAATCATGCGCATACTGTGCGCTCATGTGAGACAATCTCCGCCTACCGGGAGTCTTATAACAACCTGCCCAATGACATATGCAATGATCAACCACATCTCATACAAACATGCAGATGATGCGTATGGGCATGTATCACGATGCTATGCTGTCACATACTCATATTGGTATCAATAACCGGCATCGACAATCGACCTCGACAATGTGGACATTTAACCAACATTGCCCCCCAAGGAATGGCCCACACAGAGCCAAACATATCATGGGCCCATGGCCTCACACAAGGGCCACATACATCAAGTGGGCCGCATCACATGGACCAGAAATACATCTTAATGGGACTCATCATACGGTCTAATATACATCATAGTGGGTCGAATACACGGGCTTAATATACATCACCATGGGCCACGACCCATGGTCCTCAAATACATCATAATGGGCTACGACCCGTGGGCCTCATACGTCACAATAGGCCACAACTCATGGGTCTCAAATACCAAACAGGTGGGCCCCATATATATTAAGTGAGCCAAAGGGGCAGTCCATGGTTTAGCAAAACAAATGGACAGCGTGGTTGAAACATATTCATCATGGTGTGCCCCCCCCCCCCCCCCCCAATGCCGATGGGTGGCGTGGTGAATACATACATCATGGTGGGTTCCCACACTACCCTGGACAGATGGACGGCTGGAGAACCACATACATTCAAGTGGGGTCCATGTCCTCAAGCGGAAGGATGGTTGGATATAACAATACATCATGGTGGCCTTACGCCACTCATCCAGATGGACAGTCGAATATAGAGTATGTACGTCAAGGTGGGTCTCACCTGCCATGGACGGAGTGGATATACAACACATCATTAAGGTGGGTCCCAGGAATAGTCTGCGCAATGGCATATGCTATGATCAGTCACTTTTTACATCAGGCATACATATGATGGGTATGATCATGAATTATGGATCTATACTAAACATGTGTTGTGGTGATGGGCTCTGTTCATAACCAAGATGGGCCTAGGCGGTCTGCACACTACAAGTATGAACCTATCATTGGACCCTAGGGAGAGTCACAATGCGGACATTTAACCAACATTGTACTTACAATGTGGACGTCAAACCAATATTGTTCCCTAGGCACGGCCCGCCATAAACATCATTACATAAACCATGGTGGAATCACATTACAATGGGCCTTATGTACATCCCTTTGGGCCTCGACCCATGGGCCTCCAATATATCAAATGGGCCTCATAAAATCAAGGTGGGCCTCCTCAAATGGGCCTTAACCCATGGGCCCTAATACATCGCCATGGGCCTCAAATACATAACAGGTGGGCCCTGCACCAAGGCCTTAGAACACGCAACAAGTGGGCCCCGCTCATGGGTCAAAGATGCATCATAATGAGTCACATGTATATCAAAGTGAGCCTCTCGATTGGGCCACAAAATATATCAAAGTGGGCCTGACGGATGGGCCACAAAGTACATCAAGGTGGGCCTCAACAACGGCCACAATTACATCAATATGGGCCTCATACATATACCAAGGTGGGCCTTAATGGATGGCCACAAATGAATCAAGATAGGCCTCATCACATGGACCTCATGTATATATCAAGGTGGGCCTAAACAACGGGCCATAAATACATCAAGGTGTGGCCCACCTTAATGTATTAGAGATCCAACCTAGTCATAAGCTAACATAGGGATAGATGAACTGGAAACACATATCAGCTTAGTAGGAAATACTGTGGCCCTTAGGAATTTGAACGATGAAAGTCACTGTCTCCGCTATTTTCAAGGGTGGGGTCTACTTGAACTATAAATTTGTCCCATTCTTTTCTCATGCCATAAAAATGATCTCTAAAAATGACTGGAGGGTATGGATACTATACATGCATCATGGTAGGGTCCACACATGTGGCCCACCATGTAATGGACGGTTTGGATATAACACAAACATCAAGGGTGGGTCCACTGAACTATGGATCTGACTCATTCTTTAGCCCAAAAATGAGCTTTCAAAATGGATGGATGGTTTGGATGCAACACATGCACCATGGTGGGGTCCACATGAAGGCCCAACATCATGTATATTATACATAATATAATGTATAATTAATATATAGTATACATACAATATTATATATAATATAATATTAATATATATATATATATATATATATATATATTTGCATGCACACACACACACACGCTCACACACACACATCACAGTGGGCTCCACCGTCCGTCTGGACAGTGGGGATGAAACACAAACATCACAGTGGGCTCCACCGTCCGCCTGGACGGTGGAAATGAAACACATAAATCATTGTGGGTCCCACGTGGGGCCCACCATAACGTTTATACGCCATCCAACCCGTTGATAAGGTCACGTAAACCTAGATGAAGAGTAAACACAAATTTCACCTTGATCCAAAACTTCCATGGACCCAAAAAGGGTTTCAAAGGTGGCCGTTCAATCCCATTGTTTCCTATAATGTGGGCCACCTGAGCTTTAAATGGGGCTGATATTTGGAGGGAGGCCCGCTGCCCTAACGGCCCACAGAATGGACGGAGTGGTTATATAACACACATCAGGTGGGGCCCACGGCTGGGGGCCATGGGTCCCTGCCCATTCACGCCTACCAGCGCACGCAGGCGCTGCCTGTGCCTCTGACAACAGCAGCAGCAGCGGCTGCCGTTGTTGGATATATATATATATATATATATATATATATATATATATATATATATATATATATATATATATATATATATATCTTTTTAAATCGCGTAATTTTGTGGTTTTTCGCGTGTGCGGCCCGTATCAAGTGAATCCACCCCAGCCATTGGTCTTTACTGCTCGAGACAGACCAAACGAGCCCAATACGCGGTATATTCTAGGGTACAACAACGACAGAGTGCATTTAAACGGTGAAAATTGTTATTTCCTATGCTATGGCCCACCAGGACATCGGATTAGCTTCAGTTATCGGCTCAACGCCTAAAATGAAATAAAGAAAGGGATGAATGGCTTGGATGAGATTGATACATCAAGGTGGGGCCTATACAAGTGGCCCACCCCAAAATGTCTTAAACCATCTCATATTTGTGTTTCCATTCAACGTCCAGCGTCCAGGGACGCTGGACGGTTTGCATTTCAAGTGGCTGCACAAGTGGGCCACCAAATGATGGGTGTGTGGACACAACACCGACATAAAGAGGGCCCCACCAAAAAAATGGCTTGGCTAAAATACATACTTCATGGTGGGGTTCATCCGAGTGGGCCACACGACCACATCATCACAAGAAAAGGGGAAAAAAAAAGGGACAGAGAGAGAGAGAGAGGAAGAGAGAGTGGGACACGTGTATGGAGGGACCCCGACATTATGGGCCCTCCCTTGCAATCAATCATACATCAAGTGGGTCCCATTGCATGAGGGCCCACCAAATCAAAGATCAACGGTGGAGATCCCTTCTCCACCATGATGTAAGGTCTAGATGACCCCTCTTTAGACTAGAAAATAAGCATCATGATGTGGTCCATTGTAACATCCCGGATTTTTGCCAACCTGGGTTAGACGTCCTTAGGCAATGGGTCGATCTTCACACCTTATTAACTTGTCAGAACTCAATCCCACAGTCTAAAATCGCTTCTTAACCTATTTCCTTCACAAATCCCACCCTTCACCACCTTGTTCTTTCAATTTTTCTAAGTACTTTCACTTTAGACACTATCTTAAAGTTTAGGTGACGAAGAACAATACTTAAACTAAACATTGCTACAAAGGACTAAGTACCACCTCAGACCCAAATCACCCAGGACTAAATCCTTTAGAAATTAGGCGAGAATTAGCTAGTGTTAAACTAGAGTGCCTGTGAAATTAGCACTAATCACTTTAAATATGATCTGCAAGACCCAAAACTTGTAGAATCATTGACGCTAGGTTACCCTAAAATCTAGGATCAATCTCATTACCTGGTTGCTCTCGGGAGCATCTTGAAACTCCGTATCAGATCTGGACCGCACGTCGGAAGCCCAATTAACACGAAGTTAAGGACCACCTTGCTGGGCTTGACAACCATCTCGGAAATCAAATCCAGACAGTGTCCCACGGCTGTTCGCTTGAGTCCGGAGCGAGAGAGTGTGAAAACACTTGTTTTCTTTACAAAATAAATATCTTGAATAGTAATCTGGCATGTATTGCTTGTGGATCAGTTTTAAACAACCAGACCGTCAGAATCAGACCAAATTACACCCTCGGATCAGGAGAAATTTCATACACATATCCATGTACTCGGAATCTCCGATCGAGATCCGCTGACCGTTGAACTAAAACTGGTCTGCCACACGTGATCTGGAATCCCGACCGAAACGAAAATTTAACTAAACGTAGATCCCGTATCGGTGAGTTTAAGTCCGACCTTTGGCTCAAGGAGGCCCGCCAGAAGTCCTCCGTTGAGCTGAAACTGACCCGCTTTGGTTATAACCTAAGTATACTTTGACCTGGAGTCTATTTCGGTGAGTTTTTAGGCTATATAAGGACCTTAAACCCTCTCTCATTGCAGCCATACGAATTTGAGAGAAACCCTAGAGAGAGAAGAGAGAAAAGAGAGAGAAAGTGTGGGAGATGTGGGAGAATCTCCCTGCCATGCTTCCCTGCAGCTCCACCACTCCGTTCTAATAGCTTTCCCGGCGATTCCAGCTCCATTTCTAGGTAAGAAACCCTAACCCTAATCTGATTTGGGACTTGGGTGGTTGTAGGTTATGAAATAGCTAACCTATATTGTTCTATAGGTTGCCAAACTACCGTAGATGAAAGCTTAGCAAACCTATCGACTTCGTTACGATTCTATGACAAAAGGTGCGGACTTTAGGTGTATAGGTTATGGTTTTCAATGCTTTCAATGTCAGATAATGATAGATTGATGATCTGCATGCAATTGCACACGTACAAAGTGCTGTCTGTTTTCTGTTTCAATTAAAGATGAAAAATATGAAATTTTACATACTCTAGGTATTTGTAGAAAGTACCGTATACATATAAATTTTGGAAATGTGTTTGCCATGATTGTTTGTTGTATTAATATATTATATATGGATAAAATACTTGTTTGGCGAAAGGACTCACCCTAATACATGTTTTTGCTAATATACACTATGTATGTTAAAAGAGTGTATTCTAAGTGTTTGTGAAAATGACTGAATGAGTATAGAATCCTCATTTGTGCTCACCATGACTAATTGTCATGGATATATGATTATTGTATTAGCGATCCCCCTTTGACGAAAGGATTTGCCCTAATTCACGCCACGACCAATATACACTATATATGTTAAAATGTGTAGCCCAAGTGTTTGTGGAAATGACTGAATGAATATGGAACTTGGATTCTTGCTTGTCATGACTATCCGTCGTGGGTGATCGCGTGTTATCCATTGGAGCAACTCCCTAGTGAAAGGATTTGACCTAATACCTATGTGATCAACATATGTCATGTATGTTGATGTATGTAGTCTAAGTGTTTGTCGAAATGTTTGAATGAGTAGTAGTTAGTAAATTGTAATGTATAAGGGTGTTGAGATATGATTCTCAACTCCTTTAACTATGTGTATGATTTCCTTGGATAGTTGTGTGATTAGGAATTGAATATGTACAAACTCATGCCTGTGTTGTGCTTCATAACATGCTCAACTGATTGTATGATTTTATCTATGTAATGCATATGTTTAAATTCATGTTTACATTGTATGATCCATCATGGGTGATGGGGGAGTGGAGCAACGAGTGCGTGCAACAGCCCTGGCAGCCCTAAACGGATAATATCAAACTTTGGTTGTATGATTTGAATCTTGATTCATTACTGCTTTAACTATCTGCAATTGAATGTAATTGGGGCTATGATTATAGTCGAGGCAATCGGTAACGGGATTAAATTTGTGGCTGTGATTCATTTGCCACATGAGATGTGTTCGACGAACCCGAGTCGTACTTCGGTTGGCGATAGTGTTGGCCACACGAAGTGCTTATGCACTTCATGTCGTCCAACTTGTTGTACGCTCGAGCTAGTCGAGCTCGTCAAGTAACCCGATCTGTCTAATGTATGTTCACCATGTTTGGATGCTACTGCTTGAACCTAGGGTACCAAACTTACCAGTGAAATCCCGTTAACCATGGTATCTCGATCCACTAAGACTCATGAGCCGATTATGGTGGTATGGGACACCGTGGTCGAGCTGTCGGCCTACGCTGGGGCCACTTGCCTCTTCGTAGTGACCAGTGAGCAACAGACTCGTGAGCCGATTATGGTGGTATGAGACACTATATTCGAGCTGTCGACACCTACGGCGAGAGCCGAATACGATGAGACCTGTATTCGTGCTGACGGGCGATGAGCCCTCTGTAGTGTCTTCGAGTATACTCTAAGGTCTGTGATTGGCGATGAGCCCTTCGCAGCAACTAGAGCATGAGTTGAGCCGAGTACGGTGAGACCTGTATTCGAGCTGATGGCCAGCGATTGAGCCGAGTACGGTGAGACCTGTATTCAAGCTGATGGCCAGCAATTGAGCAGCATACGGTGAGATCTGTATCCGTGCTGACGGGTGACGAGCCCTTTGTGATGCCTTCGCTATGCCTCTCAAACCATAATATTGTATGAGATTAACTAGGACTGACGACTCTAGAATGGATCATGTTTGGGAATGATATAAGGGCGGTACCTTAGTTTCCCAATACTGCTGTTTGAAATGGACTAATAATTACTCGGTAATCATGCTCATCATCGCACTGCATGTGCCTGGTAGATGTGGAGCACTGAGGGATGAACGCATTCGCGAACGTAAGATGGTGTCGCATGAGGGTGGTTTGGCAAGGGCATACATCATGTCATTTCATACTTGCATTAAATAAGAGTAGTTAGAATTGTTTGATTGTACTACTTTATCATTACTGCTTGATTGAATTGATAACAGGTTAACCTATGCTTTATTGTTCCACTGAGGTGATCACTCACTCCCACATTACGGGATGGTGTTGTACACACCAACCAGATTTGTTGAGTTTCAGGTGATGGCGATGCTTATGAAGCAGAGCCGAACTACTACTATGATGTTGAGGAGGAGTTCTCCTACATGTAGCTCTCTAACAGGTCTATGAAGACCTGGTATTGCATTAACGGGGCTATGTGTTTGGGATAGAAGACATTACACTTCCACAACTGGGTATAATTTGAAATTGTACTTGTAATGAATTAACCTGGTAACCTTATCACACTCTAGAGACTTACCATTATTTTTATATTTTATATATCTATCACAGTCTTCCGCTTGCAATTTAACTGTCTCTGGAGTATGATATGTTGTTTTGGCTTAATCTCATTCATGTTCAATGCTCTATTACAGTCAACATTCAATCATCATTCATTTTGTTGCATAAGTGATGCGTTGGAACTCGGGGGTTGAGTTTATGCTCGACCCCTAATTTTCAGGGTGTTACATCCATGGAGAATGGCCCCATCATGGAATGATCATGAGGATCAAGGTGGTCCATCGGTCACTTCTTAGGTCCAAAATGAGATCCATACCATTGATCGGTAGGCCTCACTTGGCCCATCACAAAATATGAAAATCTAGCCTATAAGAGTACCCACCGTTCAATCTTCTCAGTTCGTTGGAAAGCTAATCTCCTTGTGTTTCACTTTGATGGTGGAAGATGAGAACTGAAGGGCTAAGATGATGGATTTTTGGGATGAAAAGTGGGCCACACACATGCACTCTTTCTCATATGGGAGAGCTTGGACATCCCATTTTTTTTCTCCTTTGGTGTTGTTTGGAAAAGTGTGAAGAGAAAGAGAGAGGGAATGAGTGGTTGTAGGATGGATGGATGTGAGGTGAGTGATGTGAGGTGAGTGATGAGTGAGGTGAGTGATGAGTGAGGTGAGAGATGGGTTGACTTTTGGGGTTGCTTGTGTAAGAGAGAGGTATGGGTTGTTGTACTTGGGTAGGTGTGTACTTGACATTGATTAATTGATTGATTGATGGAACATGTTGTAGAGATTCCCTCAAAGTTTACAACGCGCGGTGTTTTCCTTGAAATGAACGCAGGCCGACATCTTCTAACCTGGATATCGGGTCAGTGCGCAAGTCGTGGCGTTGGAACTGCGGCGGCGCGGTCGCTATGATACAAGTTTCGGTTCGAGCCGGCTTAGGATAGCGCGCGAACGTCGGACACGTGTCGAGGATTGCCGGAATTCGACCGGAAGGACCGCGGAAGTATACGAAACGGTACAGACTAGGATATGGGTCTTACAATACATATGTCAAGGTGGGTCCCATGTGGGGACACCACAATACACGTATATGTATATTTATATATAATACTATCATATTATAACATTTCAGCTGCCGTTGGCTGCTAACGTCCAGGCCCTAGACGGCTTGGATGTACCCCATGTGTTTCTGAGATGCGGTCCATGTGACTGTTGGATTGGGCCGCACGTAGATGGATGGGCTGGATACAACATCATCAGGGTGGGGTTCAACACAGTGCAGCCCACCAGTCTCTCGGTGAGGCCCAACACAGTGCAGCCCACTTGCAATTGGTAGGGCCGACCTGCATTTGTACAGGGCCCATGGGCAGAGCAACCCACCTACAATGACGTGAAAACAACACCTCTTCTGCATGCAGTTGGAACTGCTTCTAGAACTCGTTGTAGCGGTTTGAGGTCTGATTTGGGACCCATTCACGACCCAACTTCTGGTCAGTCCCCGAGGCCGGATTGAAGTTGATCCAGGGCCTGTTTGAGAGCTCCTATCAACACCTGCTCTCGGCCTCAATACGCTGCTGCTGAGTGGACTGGCTCGGACCCAGAACAGAGCCATTACCTAGCTCAGTTTCAGACTATGTTTTCACAACCGTTTCACCCTGATAGGACCCGAAGCTTGGCCATTATTTGGCCTGGGTTTAAGCTCAGATTCAAGGCCATCGGTTGGCCTAAATCCTGCTTGAAACAGGGTCCTAATGCATGGTCTGGTTCGTCCCATAACGGGGCCACTAATTGGCTCGGTTTCAGGTTAAAACAGAGACATGAACTCGGCTTGGCTTTCAGTCCGAGTATACAACCATTGTTTGGATGGTTCCTCTTCCTGGATCCAGGTCTAGCCTCATAGCCAAACTTCATTTGAACAGAGCTCCATCAAGAGTCTCTTTGTCACCTTCTCTCTTACTATTAGTTAAGGCGGATGCTTGGCCCATAGACAGTCATGGTAAAGACTGGACAGGGCCTGCATTATCGGTCTAAGTGGAGTCATTACTTGATGATTTTGGACCTTAAAAGAAGGTGCAGTCCCCACCTTCACCCCTGAAATCGATTCGGCTTTGCACAGGGTAGCCGGCACCTCTCTTTCCTCTCTCTTTCTCTTTCTCTTTCTCTCTTGGCATCAATCCAAAGGGCTACAGTGCCCTTTTATAGCCTGCGAGAGAGAGCTTTCAATGGTCGGTTTCCCACCAGCCAACGGGTGGCCACGATTGCACCAGGCCCTATTTCTCTCAGAGAGGAACTCGGTTTCTCTCTCTCTCCTTTCAAAGGCTCGGGTCGGGCTATTTTTGGCCAAGAAAGCCATGCCTTCCCTTGGAGATCGGACGGCTGGGATGACACGATCGGGCCGATCATGAGTCGTCCAAGCAATCTCAGATGGATCTCACACAGCGGATATCCTCCACGTGTAATAAAATGGACGGTTGCAACCCGTCTCTTTTGTCCATTTACAAGGGCCCAAAAGCCTATACGGTTTTGATTGTATGGGCCCCATAAGGAGTTTGAACGGACCGGATGGCTCAGAAAGTGACCATGGTAGGTCACTTAAGGGCACAAAAATCGGTTGTTTGGACCTCTGTTTTGGTGGGAGGCAAAACCATTTCAAATGGTTGAGAGGAGCTCGGTCAAAGCCAATTTGACCGAGTCTATTGCTCTGGTGCACGTCGAGCATATGTATATGGGGTGCACACACGCACCGCATGGGGCCCATCACGATGTTTGTGATAAATCCAGTTCGTCCACATTTCTTAGGGTCCCCAAGCAGGGATCCCGGCCAGGGTCTAGGCGGGGCCAAGGCCTAGGTGGGCCATATCACACACTTTAGGCCCTATTTGGCCTAATATAAACTGATTCGATGGTTGGATAGGTCTGCGGACGGGTTTCGACGGTTAAACGGGGCTTTGCAGTGCAACGATGGTTTGATCGATTGTTAGTTAACCTTCAGGGGTCGTTTAGTAGATGCCTAGCCCCCAACATGACTTAGAATGAAAGTTAACTTGAGGTGCTTATTTGATTTTAACTCACTATCTAGTATTGGGTTAAGCTTGGCTCCCATTGACTCTGATAGATGGCTTCGATGCTAGTTGGAAGTCCCATCCTATGGTATGTCAAAAATATTTAAGTCGCTTAACATTTTAAGCTTGGTTATTACAGATATTTGGATAAGGTAACACCCGTGTACCAAAGGTACGGGGTGTTACAGTCTACCCCCTTAAAAATATAATTTCGTCCTCGAAATTACCTGCGGTGCGCCACTGAATAGGTGAGGGTACTTTCCCTGACCTCTACTTCTCGCTCCCACATCGCTTCTTCTTCCCCATGGTGGGACCAAAGGACCTTGACCAGAGGTATAGTCTTCGCCTGCAAGACCTATTCCTTGTGGTCCAGGATACAGATTAGTTCCTTGGTGTAAGAGGCATTATCTGTTAGCTTGATCTACTCCCAACTAACGATATGTGACTCGTCTGGTGTATACTTCTTCAACATAGATATGTGAAAGACATTGTGAATACCGGCCAGTGTAGTAGGTAGTGCGAGGCAGTATGCCACGGCTCCCACACGATCCAAGATTTCGAAAGGCCCGACGAAATGCGACGCTAGCTTCCCTTTCTAACCGAACCTCATCGACCCTTCATAGGCGACACCTTTAGAAATACATGGTCGCCAGCTGAAAACTCCAGGGAGCGGCGTCGATTATCCGCATAGCTCTTCTGTCTGCTCTAGGTGGTACACAGACGTTTTCTGACCACGTTAATGACCTGAGTAGTAGCATGAACCAGCTCGGGTCCTAACAAGCTTCTTTTTCCTATTTCTGTCCAACACTGAGGGGCTCGGCAAGGGTGACCCTAGAGAGCCTCATACGGTGCCATACTTATGCTGGACTAGAAACTGTTATTGTACACGAATTCTGTCAGTGCCAGGTGATCGTCCCAGTTGCCCTGAAAGTCTAAGATGCATGCTCTCAGCATATCTTCTAAGATCTGATTCACCCTCTTAGTCTACCCATCTGTTTGATGGTGAAACACCGTACTAAACTTGAGCTCCATGCCCAATTCTTCCTACAGTCTTTTCCAGAAGGCAGAAGTAAATCTGGAGTCCCAATCTGATATAATTTCTCGCGGAACTCCATAGGATCGCACAACTTCTCAGATGTATAACTTTGCCAAATTATCGGTGGAATCAGTTGTGCGGATCGGTAGGAATCTAGCGGTCTTTATCAACCTGTCGACAATGACCCAGATCGAATTGTGTTTCCTCTGCGTCCTAGGGAGACCAGATATAAAGTCCATAGAAATGCTGTCTCATTTCCATTCGGTTAAGGGTAGTGGCTGAAGGAGGCCAGTAGGCTTGCGATACTCGACCTTGATCTTCTGGCACACCATGCATTTTGCCACAAAGTCGGCGATGTCCCTCTTCATGTTGCTCCACCGGTACTGCCTTTTTACATCATTGTACATTTTAGTACTTTCTAGGTGGATGGCTAACTTGGAATGGTGGGCTTCTATCATTACTTCCTTCCTCAATTCGACATTATTTGGAACACATACTCATCCCTGATACCGAAGACCGCCGCCCTCACGAACCCTCCAGTCAAGCATCTCTTCATTCTTGCACCTTTCTTTCATCTTGACAAGTCATTCATCCTGGTCTTGTGCGGAGACCACGTGTTAGACCAGGGTTGGATCTGCGGTCAACAGAGCCACGTAGGCATCAGGTTCGTCGAGGGTGAGCTGGATAACGAAGTCCTGTGCAAATTCCATCATTTTCCACTCCTTGATCATTAGGGTGGCTACCAGCTCGTGCTTCTTCTTCTGACTAAAAGCATCGGCCACGGAGTTTGCCTTACCAGGGTGGTATGAGATTTTGAAGTGGAAGTCTTTAAGAGTCTCCATCCACCGACGTTGGCGCATGTTCAACTCCTGCGTAAATATGTACTTCAGGCTCTTGTGATCGCAGAATAAATGAAAATCTTCTCCGTACAGGTAATGCCTCCATATCTTCAAGGCAAATACCACAGTTGTCAATTCCAGGTCATGAGTCGGGTAGTTCTCCTCGTGTTTCCTCAATTGGCAAGAGGCGTAAGCGATCACTCTGTCATTCTACATCAGAACGCATCCGGGACCTAACTTCGAGGCATCACTATACACTACAACTTCTCCCCTTCTTGCGGGAGAGTGAGGATCGGCGCAGAAGTTAATCTCATCTTTAACTCCTGGAACGTTGCCTCTGCATTCTCGTCTCATGAGAATCGGGCGTTCTTCTTTGTCAGTTAAGTAAGCGGTCGCACGATTTTGGAGAATTCCTTAATAAAGCATTGGTAGTACCCGGCCATACCCAGGAAACTCTGAACTTCGGTCACTGCAGTGGATTGCTCCTACTTAGATACTACTTCCACCTTAGCTGGATCGACCGCTATTCCCTCTGCCTTTACTACATGCCCCAAGAATTTCACTTCCTGCTCCCAGAACTCGCATTTGGACAACTTAGCATACAGTTGGTTATTCTTTAGCGTACTTAGGACCGTTCACATGTGTTGTTTATGCTCCTCTTGGCTCTTGGAGTAAACCAAGATGTCGTCAATGAATACGATCACGAACTGGTCTAGGTAAAGCATGAAGACTCGGTCCATAAGGTCCATAAAAACTGTCGGAGCATTCATGAGACCGAAAGACATAACCAGGAACTCGTAGTACCCATAATGAGTCCTAAAGACCGTCTTCGGGATGTCCTCATCCCTGATCCTCAGCTAGTGATATCCTGAACGCAAGTCTATTTTGGAGAACTACTTGGCATCTTTCAACTGATCAAATGGATCATCGATACGCGGTAGGGGATATCTGTTCTTAATCATCACATCGTTCAATCTCCTGTAGTCTATACAGAGACGCATCGACCCGTCCTTCTTCTTGACAAAGAGGACCGACGCTCCCCAGGGAGAAACGCTGGGACGGATAAAGCCCTGAGCTAGTAGCTCATTAATCTGACTCCTCAACTCCTCCATCTCATAAGGAGGCATGCGAAATGGAGGGAGTGATATAGGAGTAGTCCCTGGCTTGAGGTCGATGCAAAAGTCTATCGCTCTTCTAGGGGGTAGCCCTGGTATTTCTTGAAATACTTCGGGGAAATATCGGACTATTGGTATCTGCCTGATGGTGACTTCTACTGATTCAGCTTCCTCTAGAGCCCTCAAGCTCTCAAATTCTTGGCATTTGCCCCTCCCCTTCAAGGTGAAAGAGGCCTGACCTGGGATGGATATTATCACTGTTTTGTCGCGACAATTCATGACAGCACGCACCAACGTGAGCCAATCCATCCCAAGGATGACGTCAAATTGTTTGATATGCATGATAATTAGGTCCACAGCAACCTTGCGATTTGTGAGCGTGATGGGACATGCTCTACATACTTTATCGGTTTCCACAAACTTGCTCATAGGGGATGCTTCAACTAAGAGAACATGCATCCTAGTGGTGTTCAGTGCTAGTCTAGATGCAATAGCAAAATCAATAAAGGACAGAGTTGCACCGGAATTGAAAAGTGTAAGTACAGGGTACCGTTAATGTGGGCAGTACCGTGGATGGTATACAAGGGGTCCTGCTCTGCTTCTGTAGCGGCAACGGCGTATACCCTAGCCTGGGGAGCTCTTTCTGAGCTGAAGGCCCCTATTTGGGCTACTGAGGCCTGGGCACTGCCCTTGCAGCCTCCTGGTTTTGGGGTGGTCGGTGCACCCGTGGTGAAATACCCTGATCCCGCATCTTCAGAAAGCAGTTCAGGGTGATGTGGTTTGTACGACCACAATAACTGCAGCCTCTGCCAGGAGGCAAAGGTGGCACTCGCGCGATCAGTGGTCTGGGTCCCCCTGCAGAAGTGGAAGGTGCCTGCCTTGGCCTGAACTGGGCGTCTCTAACTAGAGGGCGGGTCCTCAGGGTGCGCTCAAAGTCTTTCTCGACTCACATGGCTTTGTCTACTAGCTCTGAAAAGTCCCCGAAATCACAAGTGCATAGATGTAACGCCCTAAAATTCGGGGGTCGAGCAGGAGCCCAACTCCTAAGTCCCAGCACATCACTTATGCAACATAGATAATGACGATTAAATGTTGTCTGTATTAGTGCCTTAAACATGAGTGAGATTATACTAAACAACATATCATACTCCAGAGACAGTTAAATTTCGCAAGCGAATGACTGTGATAGATATATAAAGTACATAGATGTGTTTCCCAACCTCCCGAGTATGATGGCATTACTGAGCTAAATAAATACATATCTGTTCCAAAGTAATACAAAATGACAAAATGTGAATGTCCAACTAATCATATATCCCTGTAAACCCGTCGATCAGAGCGGTCTACATAAACCCGACTGATAACTGCATGTATGAGAACTCCTCCTCATCGTCATAGAAGTCTGGCTTGGCTTCATACGTCGCGTCAGAATCTGCATCTAAGACAAAGTCTGATTGGTGTTTAAAACACCGTCCCAGAACATGGGAGTGAGTGACCAACTTAGTGGAGCTATAAGGCAAAAATTAACATGTTATCAATTCAATCAAGCAGTAATGATAAAGCAATACAATCAAATATCCCTAAGTACTCTGGTTAATGCAAACATGATATGTATTAATGATGTATGCCCTTGCCTGCACTCCCTCTGCAATGTTCCTCTTATAGTCGCGGCATACACCCCTTCCTCTGTGCTCAACACCAACGCCAAAGGCACATGCAATGCGGTGCATGAGCGTGATTACCGAGTTCTTATTAGACCTTTTCATACAGCAGGATTGGGAAGCTAAGTACCTCCCTTATATCATTTCCCAAACAATGATCCATTCTAGGGTCGTCAGTCCTAGCTAGTCTCATACGATGTTGTAGTTCCAGGTCACTACAAAGTGCTCGTCACCTCAATGCAAGCCTAGCTTATACTTTAGTTGCTACGAAAAGGCTCATCGCCTCAGCGCAGTCTCAGAGTATGCTCGAGGTCACTACGAATGGCTCATCACCTAGTCGTAGGCCGACAGCTCGAATACAGTGTCTCATACCACCGTATTCGGCTCACGAGCTTAGGTTGTTCACTGGTCACTACGAGTGCGCTCCTCACCCCGGCATAGGCCGACAGCTCGACCACAGTGTCCCATTCCACCATGTCTGGCTCATGAGTCCTAGCAGATCGAGGTACTAAGGTTAACGGGTTTTACACTGGTAAGTTGGTACCTTAGACTCAAACAGTAGCGTCCATAGAGGGTGAACATACATCGGGTCAACTGGGTTGCTTGACAAGCTCGACTGGTACTAGCATACGTTGAGCCGATTGACATGGAGCGCGTAAGCACTCCGCGTGGCCTAACCACTGCCGACAAGCAGCGTGCAACTCGGATTCATCGAGCGTGTCTGTCGTGGTTAAGCAGTTCAACCACCGTTCACAGACATTTACCAATTGTCTGGACTACATAGTAGCCCCAATCACATTTCAAACAATAGCATTCACATCTAGTAATCCAAAATAGCATGTGACAACTAAAATCAGATATAAATCCTACTTGAGCAATTTAACAAACACATACTACACATATTATCATACATAGACATTTCATCCATACAGCACATAGTAATAGTATAGGTTATTTAAAGGATACTATAACCATAGTTAAGGGGATTGAGAATCCTATCTCAACACCCTCATTACATGCATTTAAACAAGCATTTTTACATTCAAGCATTTTATCAAACACTTAGGCTACACATATCATATACATATGGTAAGGTAGTTATAACAGGTATTATAGCAAATCCCTTTACAAGGGTTCACCATACATACAACAATCATGAATTCTCAGTCAATAAACATGGTAAGCATACATCACAATTCCATACTCATTCACACATTTCAATAAACACATGGAATGCATTATAAATCAACATAGTTTATATATATACATAATACACGGAAACCCTCGTATCTAAGCACATGTGATACCAATCAAGCCAGTCATAAATCATTACTGACATTAAAAGCCTTGAAAACCATAACCTAAACATTTATAGTCTACACCTTTCGCCGATAAACAAGTATCAAACTCAGTTTGTATGTCAAGTCTTCGTCTACGGCATGACGACCACCTATAGCATGAAATAGGTTAGTTATTTCATTACTTACACTATTTGAAACACTAAAACAAATTAGGGTTAGGATTTCTTACCCAAGAACGGAGTTGAAATTGCTGGGATAGCGATATAGAAAGGCTGATTCAGCCCGTGGAGCGGCAGGGATGAATCCCTACAACAAACCCTCACACTCTCTCTCTCTCTCTTACTCTCTCTTTCCTTCTCTTTTCTTTCTTCTCTCTCTTAGAGTTTTTCAAATTCGTATGGAATGAGAGAGAGAGGGTTTAAGGCCCTTATATAGGCCTAGAACTGATGGGAATGGCCCCAGGGCCATGGTATACTTAGGTTATAGCCAAGTGGTGGCTGTTTCAGTCCAACGGAACACTTCTGATGGCCCCTTTTCTGCGTGCGGTCGGACTTAAGGTCCCTAACATTAAATCTAGGTCGAGTTAAGGTTTCGGTCCAATTAGATTTACAAATCAACCGTGGAGGACCAGTTTCAGTTCAACGGTCACCGGTGTTCGATCAGGGCCACAAGTACACTAACATGTGTTGAAAATTTTTCCTAATCCGAGGGTGTAATTGGGTTAGATTCCGACGGTCTGAAATCTTAGATTTATCTTGCAAGAGAATAGGCCAAAATCACTTAGATCTGAGTTCAATTTCTAAAGGGATTCGCGTTTCTCACACACTTCGCTCCGGGCTCAAGTTGTGCGTTTCTGGATACTATATGGATTTGATTTTCGAGATGGTTGTCAAGCCCAGTAAAGCGGTCATAAGCGTATAGTTTCGCGGGTAATCGGACTTTCGACGCGCGGTCCAGGTCCGATACGGAGTTTCAATGTGCTCCCGAGAGCAACTGGGTTTAGAGATTAATCCTAGATTATAGAGTAATGTAGCGTTAATGATTCTACAAGTTTTGGGTCTTGCAGTTCATATTTAAAGTGGTTCAAGCTAATTTCACATCTAATCTAGTTTAGCACTTAGTTAATTTTATATAATTTCTAAAGGATTTGGTCTTGAGTGATTTCTGCCTGTAGTGGTACTCGGGTCTTTGTACTGATTTTTTCGAGACGTTACAATCTACCCCACTTAAAGAAAAATTTCGTCCTCGAAATTAGTACCTTTTTGTACTCCTCGAGAATATGAGGGTAGTTCTTGCGAACCTCAGCTTTTGTTTCCCAAGTAGCTTCTTCCTCGGTGTGGTGTGTCCACAGAACCTTCACAAGTAGAATCACTTTACTGCACAGCACCTGCTCCTTCCTATCTAGAACACGCGTCGGTCGCAGTATATAAGTAGCATCCTCACTCAACTGCACCCACTCTCACTTGATAATGTAGGAAGGATCAGGAACGTATTTCTTCAGCATAGATACATAAAATACGTTGTGCACGCCTATGAGTGGTGTGGGCAAAGCAAGGCGGTATGCGACCACGCCCACTCTGTCTAGTATCTGGAATGGACCAATAAATCTCGGCGTGAGCTTCCCCTTCTTCCCAAACCGAAGGACTCCCTTCATGGGGGAAACTTTCAAAAACACGTGGTCCCCGACCTTGAATTCTAACTGTCGCCACCTCGTATCGGCGTAGCTCTTCTATCTGCTATGTGCTGCCAGAAGTCGATGCCTGATAATGTCGATCTTCTCTAAGGTCGCCTGAACTAACTCTGGGCCAATCAGGATTTTCTTGCCATCCTCTGCCCAGCAATGCGGTGCCCGACAGGGATGCCCATACAAGGCCTCATAGGGAGCCATGCCAATACTCGTTTGAAAACTATTGTTATAAGTGAACTCTACATAAGGAAGGCACTCATCCCAACTGTCCTTGAAATCAAGTACGCAAGCTCGCAGCATATCTTCCAACACCTAATTTACCCGTTTCGTCTGCCCGTCAGTCTATAGGTGGAACGCGGTACTGAACTTCAATTTCACACCCATTGCTTCATGGATACGAGTCCAGAAGATAGATGTGAATCGCGTGTCTCAGTCCAACACGATCTCCATAGGAACTCCATGTAGACGCACAATCTCCTTGATGTACAACCGGGCGAAATCCTCTGTCGAGTTCGAAACTCTAATAGGGAGAAAATGGGCCGATTTCGTCAACCAGTCCACAATCACCCAAATGGAAGCATGTCCCTTCCTCGTCTTCGATAGCCCTGAGATAAAATCTATATAGATGAAGTCCCACTTCCATTCAGCTATGGGCATGGGCTGAAGCAGTCCAGGAGGTCGACGATGTTCGGCCTTGACCTGCTGGCACGTGAAACAACGTGATACATACTCTGCTATGTGGGCCTTCATTTGTCCCACCAGTACGAGCTCTTCATATCTCGATACATCTTCATACTGCCAGGATGCATCGCCATCCTCGAATTGTGAGCGGCTTCGAGAACCTTCTTTCTCAAGTCATGAAGATTTGACATGCATAGGCGACCACGATAACGTAAGCCCTCATCCGTACCAACTCTCCACTCAGAGTCTACATCCTCACTAGCTCGTTTCCTTAACTCTAACAACCCTTCATCTTCTCATTGAGCCACTATGATTCGGTCATCAATCAATGGTTATACACGCATGTTTGCGATGCTCTCAAACGGCTCCTCGACTGTAAGTCTCTGCTTAAAGTCTCGCACAAACTCTACCATGTCCTATTGTTCTATCATCAGCGAAGCCACAAATGTCATCGCCTTCTTGCGGCTCAACGCGTCTACCATAAAGTTAGCCTTGCCAGGATGGTAGGAGACCTCGAACTTGAAGTCCTTCAAGGTTTCCATCCATTGCCGCTGCCTCATATTCAAGTCTCTCTGTGTGAATATGTATTTGAGGCTCTTGTGGTTGCAAAAGAGCTCGAACTCCTCTTTGTAGAGGTAATGTCTCCAGAGCTTCAGTGCAAATATGACAGCCGTTAACTCGAGGTCGTGTGTAGGGTAGTTTTCCTCGTGTTTCCTCAGCTGTTGTGATGCGTAAGCGATCACCCGGTCCTTCTGCATAAGAACGTAGCCCAAACCAACACGAGAAGCATCCGTGTATACATATAATTGACCCCTTACTCTGGTAATACTAGCATAAGGGCGGACGTCAACTTGTCCTTCAGCTCCTGAAAAGCTGCCTCTGCCTTCTCATTCCAGGCGAACTTAAGATCTTTCTGAGTCAGCTGAGACAATAGTCTGGCTATCTTGGAAAAATCTCGAATGAATCAATGGTAGTAGCCTGCCAGGCTAAGAAAACTCCTTACTTCGGTAATCAAACCGAGCTACTCCTAGTCCTGAACTGCGGCTACCTTAGCAAGGTCTACAGCTATCCCTTCCTTGGACACCACATGTCATAGGAACTTGACTTCTTCTTTCCAGAAGTCATACTTCTTATATTGTGCAAACAACTTATTCTTCCTAAGAGTATCAAAGACTGCTCACAGGTGCTTCTCGTGGTCTTCCCGACTCTTGGAGTATATTAAGATGTCATCAATAAACACAATGACGAATCAAAATAGAAACGATCAAAACACCCTGTTCATCAAGTCCATGAATACGGCCGGTGCATTTTTGAGTCCAAACGACATCACAAGGAACTCGTAGTGCCCAAAACTGGTCCTAAAAGCTGTCTTCTGCACGTCCTCATCCCTTACACGCAACTGGTGGTACCCGACTATAAGTTAATCTTCGTGAAATACTACGCCCCCTTCAACTAATCGAATAGATCATTTATCCTGGGCGAATGATACTTGTTCTAAACTGTTACTTGGTTCAACCTGCGATAATCAATACACAATCGCAGTGATCCATCTTTCTTCTTCACAAACAACACTGGCGCTCCCCAAGGAGATACACTCGGTCGTATAAAGTCAGCATCCAACAAGCTGTCAATCTGTCTCCTCAATTCCTCCATCTCACATGGAGTCATACGATACGTGGGTAACGAGATGGGTGTCACACTAGACACAAGATCAATGGTAAAATCGATCTTACGCTGAGGAGGTAATCCAGGAATCGTCCTAAACACGTCCTCAAAATCCTGAACTACTGGAGTGCCCTCAAGTGTCGGACCATCAACATTCTCTAATAACGTGGCACAACAGTTAACACGGCAGGGCCAACTGACCTGCACTGGAAAAGTAAAGACCGTGCCATCGGGTCCATAAGCTGTCACTACCCAGGTATCGCAATCAATCTCTACCTTTATCTCAGTGAGCTAATCCATACCGAGGATAACGTCGTAGTGGTATAGTGGGGCAACGATCAAATCCATAAGTACTGTCCTGCTTCCTAAGTCTATTGAGTAACCCTCACAAGTTCTGCTAATGTCTGAAAAGGTCCCTATAGTTATAAGGATCCTCATTCCCTTCATAGGAGCAGTACACAACCCCAGTCGCTTGACTGTTGCGCATGATATGATCGAGATAATGGACCCGGTGTCCACCAACAAGAAGACGGGTGTACCTTGAACGCGAGCAGTGACTTCGAAAGTCATCAGGGTTGTAACTGATGTCTCAGGCCCTTCAGCTACAAGCGCGTGTACTCGAACCTATTGCGGATGGTTCGACTGCGGTACCATAGGCCATTGAGGTAGCCTGAAGAGAGGTCCAGGCGGCCGAAATGATGGATGTGCTGGTGCTAATTGCAAAAGTGGGGCTGTAATGGCCTGAGGAAGATGGTGATTGATCCTCTGAGGCGGCGAGAAGCTGTTGTCCCTCATCTTGGTGAGACGGTAGGTATCTGCATGGTCCGCCCTCCTGCAATAAGTGCACCACAAGTCTGGTCGCCTCATAGGGGCTGGCGGAGCCGCGAGCCTGGGAGGCGAGTCTGTACGAGGCCTCTTGCCGAAGAACGGCCTGCTCGGCAACTCGGGTGGTGGCCTAAGAACCATAGGCCCACGAGTACGGGATAACCTATCCCCGTCCTGCTCTGCTTGTAAAGACATGTTCACTAGCTCAGCATAGCTGGGTATGCTAGCGCTGCACATCTTCGAGCGGATCTCAGGTCGCAGACCCTCAGAAAATCGCCACATCTTCATCGGTTCATCAGCTAAGATCAACGGAGCATACCTAGCCAGCTCCGTAAATCTGTTCTCATACTCTGCCACCGTTGTCCCTCCCTAATGGAGGCGAAGGAACTCTCCCTCCTTTTCATGACACTACATGAGAGGGAAGTACTTCCCGTGGAAGCGCGTCTCAAAGGACTCCCACGTCCACACATAGCCGACAGCAGTAGTCCGCAGGATACTGTCCCACCACAAACTGGCCTCCTTCTTGAACATAAAGGTGACCAACTCCACCTGTTCTGTCTCAGTGTAGTGCAGCAGCTTTAGCATCTTAGAGATGCGGTCAAGCCAATACTCGGCCTCCTCGGGTCTGTGAGTACCCGTAAAAGTAGGATGTCGCAAGCGCTGAAATCGTTCGAAAAGACCGTTAGCACCGGTGTTCCCCACAGGGGGCACAAATGGAGCAGGTGGAGTCACACCCATGCTCTGGCAAAGACCCCCGCGATGGTAGTCAGAAACTGCTACTGCTGCTGTTGTAGCTTATCTACTGCTGCTGCATCAACAACATCATCTGCTCCAGCCTATCGGGAGGTGGGGCAGACTGTGGTATGTGAGGCGTCGAGGTAGCCACACGGTTCTGCTCAAGAACTAATGGTGTAATAGGTGTTGCCACAGGTGGTGTCATAGGTGGTGTCACAGGTGTCAGCCCAGCAGTGGGGCCAGTGGCCCGCAGAGAATCCAGCGTAGTCTCGTGCATCAGACCCAAGCTGTGGTCCGGGTGGCTATCGCTTAGGGGAGGTGCCCCGTCAAACAATTCACCCAGTGAGAGACGTGCCGAGCTCCGCATGCTCTTAGGTGGCATTCCCTATATACAACATAGGGTGCAACCCGTGAGATTTAGCATACCACACACAATTCAACTACACAACATTCATATTACAGCTCAAAGAAACTTCATGCATTTCATTTAACAAAATTGTCATAATACATGAGAAACAACATTACATAGATCATGACTGAAGATACATGTGAGCTAATCTAAGCAAAGTCCCACATATTAAAACCCACAAACTTCTCTACCACACACTAAGCCTATCAAGACTATTCATGGAAATAAGAAAACAAGCAACTAAGCAAAACTAAAAGATGATCATATGTACGACTAGTCGTCATGTCCGACTAGTCGTCTGAGTCTGGAGATGGGAGAGGTGCACCCTTGTCCTACAAACAACATAGGATGGCCCTCAAGGTGCGAGACACCTTCTTGAATTTTCGTTTCACGAAGGCCTTAGTCTCATCAAGCTTGGCTCGGGCCTGTCCAAGTTCAGCCCGGACCTGTCTGACCTCCTGTCGCAAGGCGACTTGGCTCTCCTCGATTTGAGCCCAACGAGCTTTTGAAGCAGCCGGATCCATACAAGCACCTGTGTGGCAGGATTAGGTGCCTCATCCGGCTCTTGTGCCTCCTCTACTTCTTCCTGGTCTCCCTCTTCACCACTGCTCTCATCTCCACTACCTTCCTCACCACTTCCTTCTTCTTCATCGCCACTGTGTTCCCCACCTTCGCTCTCCTCGATCTCGTAACTTTCCTCTTCGACATCAACACTCTCCTCTTCTGTATCGTCACTCTACTCCCCAAGGTGGGCTCGGCATTGCCTTTCACCAATCCCCATATAGTCAAGCGTGCTTGCACTGATAATGTGGATTGGGGCAACGTCATCCATATGGAGTAGGAAGCTATAGCGGCGGGCGATCTTGTAAATCAGTCGGTCGAATGGCGGTGCGAAGCTTTCCCTATTGGACCTCGCCACTTTAATTATCTGTGTCAGGACGAGACTGGGCAAACATACTTTATCTCCTTTCCTAACTTGAAACAAGAAGTCCACCATGAACCTCGAGCACTCGGTGCGGTTATTAGACCAGGGATACACGTTATACGTACATATGTTATGGAGCAGATGTAAGTCATTTGTCATCTTGGTCGAAGTGAGGCCAATCCCCCGCCTCCACTGCTCGGGCTGGCCATAGAGGAATCGCGTGCGGAGTCTCTTCTCTCGCTTACTAGCGCAATTCTTCTCGCTAGCATGCACCAATCCCTTCTCAACACCCATGACACGATCAATCTCATCCACACCAATAGTAATCTCCTGCCTACCTAAAGGAATGGTAAACTGGAGGGGCTCATATATCAGATTCCGAATGAGGGCATAAAAAGTGCACATAGTGTTTTCGCTTGTAGGCTCCTTTCCCTCAAATATGGGCCCCCACCCATTGTCCAAAAGGAAGTTAATCATTGGATAGTCCCAAACATCTTCTCATCGACGTGTGCTTCAAACACGACCTTGCGGTTGCGGAACTTACCGAGACCGATGTTCGGTAGTAGGGATCTCTCCAACGAAATCCGAGGATCGAGGTCCCGCTTGGACCTCCGTTCTTGCCCGACACTAGTACTTGCTTCGGCGTCCGTCCTCCTCATAGGATGACGTGGTCGGCTTGGCCCGGCCTCATCCGGGGCCGCTCTTTTCCTCGTCATGAGAGACAAGAGCGTAGAGATGGAGAAGATGGCGGTGACCACTTCAAAGAAAGCCATTTGAAGTGTAGGAAACTTGGGAAATAAGATGGGTTCGTAGGTTTTTGAGATTTTGAGACACAAAGATGGGTTTGTGTACTCAAATGAGAAGAAATAAGAGAGATGGAAGGTGGTAATGGATAGGTTTTTGAGTGGAATGATAGGGGTGGTGTTAAATGGAAAAGAAGATGGAAGATCTTTGTGAAAAATGGAAGAAAGGGGGATCTTGAATGTATGGAAGAGGGTTTGAGAGGGAAATGGGGGTTTTTGGAGGGTTTAGAGGGCTAGGGATTGTGTGAAATGGCAAAAGGGGAGGTGAGGGGGGTAAAATCGGGGCCCCACATGTGTGAAAAGGGCCCCACGGTTAGCCGGTTGGCGGGGCCCCGCCGATCTGAAGGAGGCTCTGCCCGAGCTCTATCTCGTAGGCGGTGGCCCTGCACAGGGGCGGTATCCACCCCCCCCCCCCTCGAGGTGCCAAAAATGTGTGGGGTCCACTTTGGGTCCCCCCATATTGTACCGTGTAGGACCCTGACTCCGTTTGAGTCGTTTCGGGTCCCATCTCTCGTACATTCGCATTTTCCAAGTTGTTTGAGGTTGGAATGGATTAAATCTTCATCTAAACCCATCGATTGACGGTATAGAAGTGATCCGAGATCGCCTCAAGTGATCACGGGTGTGTACGGGCCCGATCTCGGCGGTCGAATTCAGTTAATTTCGCCGATTGGTGAAACTGGAAATCCTATGCTAGTTTCTACGTTTCAACGCTCCCTCCTAAGTCAAAGTACGTCAGTGTGCGTCGTGTAACCATAACCCAGGTCCAGTTTAATCCAAATCATGCTCTGATACCAACTTGTAATGCCCTGAAATTCGAGGGTCGAGCAGGAGCCCAACTCTCGAGTCCCAGCGCATCACTTATGTAACATAGATAATGATGATTAAATGCTGTCTGTATTAGTGCCTTAAACATGAGTGAGATTATACCAAACAACATATCATACTCTAGAGACAGTTAAATTTCACAAGCGGAAGACTGTGATAGATATATAAATTACATAGATGTATTTCCCAACCCCCCGAGTATGATGGCATTACTGAGCTGAATAAATACATATATGTACCAAAGTAATACAAAATGACAAAATGTGAATGTCCAACGAATCATATATCCCTGTAAACCCGTCGATCAGAGCGGTCTACATAAACCCGCTTGATAACTACATGTATGAGAACTCCTCCTCATCGTCGTAGAAGTCTGGCTCGGCCTCATACGTCGCGCCAGAATTTGCATCTAAGACAAAGTCTAGTTGGTGTTTAAAACACCGTCCCAGAACGTGGGAGTGAGTGATCAACTCAGTGGAGCTATAAGGCAAAAGTTAACATGTTATCAATTCAATCAAGCAGTAATGACAAAGCAATACAATCAAACATCCCTAAGTACTCTGGTTAATGTAAACATGATATGTATTAATGATGCATGCCCTTGCCTGCACTCCCTCTGCGATGTTCCTCTTATAGTCGCGGCATGCACCCCTTCCTCTGTGCTCAACACCAATGCCAAAGGCACATGCAATGCGGTGCATGAGCGTGATTACCGAGTTCTTATTAGACCTTTTCATACAGCAGGATTGGGAACTAAGGTACCTCCCTTATATCATTTCCCAAATAATGATCCATTCTAGGGTTGTCAGTCCTAGCTAGTCTCATACGATGTTACGGTTCCAGGTCGCTACAAAGTGCTTGTCACCTCCATGCAGGCCTAGCTTATACTCTAGTTGCTACGGAAAGGCTCATCGCTCAACGCAGTCTCAGAGTATGCTCGAGGTCACTACAAATGGCTCGTCACTTAGTCGTAGGCCGACAGCTCGAATACAATGTCTCATACCACCATATTCGGCTCACGAGCTTAGGTTGCTTACTGGTCACTACGGGTGGGCTCGTCACCCAAGCATAGGCCGACAACTCAACCACGGTGTCCCATTCCACCTTGTTAGGCTCATGAGTCTTAGCGGATCAAGGTACCAAGGTTAACGGGTTTTGCACTGGTAAGTTGGTACCTTAGACTCAAACAGTAGCGTCTATACAGGGTGAACATACATCGGGTCAACTGGGTTGCTTGACAAGCTCGACTGGTACGAGCATACGTCAAGCCGATTGACATGGAGCGCGTAAGCACTCTGCATGGCCTAACCACTGCCGACAAGCAGCGTATGACTCGGATTCATCGGGCATGTCTGTCGTGGTTAAGTAGTTCAACCACTGTTCACAGACATTTACCAATTGTCTAAACTACATAGTAGCCCCAATCACATTTCAACCAATAGCATTCACATCTAGTCATCCAAAACAGCATGTGACAACTAAAATCAGATATAAATCCTACTTGATCAATTTAACAAACACATACTACACATATTGTCATACATAGACATTTCATCCATACAGCACATAGTAATAGGATAGGTTATTTAAAGGATACTATAACCATAGTTAAGGGGATTGAGAATCCTATCTCAACACCCTCATTACATGCATTTAAACAAACATTTTTACATTCAAGCATTTTATCAAACTCTTAGGCTACACATATCATATACATATAGTAAGGTAGTTATAACAGGTATTATAGCAAATCCCTTTACAAGGGTTCACCATACGTACAACAATCATGAATTCTCAGTCAATAAACTTGGCAAGCATACATCACAATTCCATACTCATTCACACATTTCTATAAACACATGGAATGCATTATAAATCAACATAGTTTATATATATACATAATACACGGAAACCCTCGTATCTAAGCACAAGTGATACCAATCAAGCCAGTCATAAATCATTACTGACATTGAAAGCCTTGAAAACCATAACCTAAACATTTATAGTCCGCACCTTTCACCGATAAACAAGTATCGAACTCAGTTTGTATGTCAAGTCTTCATCTACGGCACGACGACCACCTATAGAATGAAATAAGTTAGCTATTTTATCACTTACACTATTTGAAACTCTAAAACAGATTAGGGTTAGGATTTCTTACCCAAGAACGGAGTTGAAATTGCCGGGATAGCGATATAGAAAGGCTGATTCAGTCCATGGAGCGGCAAGGATGAATCCCTACAACAAACCCTCACTCTCTCTCTCTTACTCTCTCTTTCCTTCTCTTTTCTCTCTTCTCTCTCTTAGGGTTTTTCAAATTCGTATGGAATGAGACAGAGAGAGAGAGGGTTTAAGGCCCTTATATAGGCCTAGAACTGATGGGAATGGCCCCAGGGCCATGGTATACTTAGGTTATATCCAAGAGGTAGCTGTTTCAGTCCAACAGAGCACTTCTGGTGGCCCATTTTCAGCGTATGGTCGGACTTAAGCTACTTAACATTGGATCTAGGTCGAGTTAAGGTTTCGGTCTGATTGGATTTACAGATCGACCGCGGAGGACCAGTTTCAGTTCAACAGTCACTGGTGTTCGATCAGGGCCACAAGTACACTAACATGTGTTGGAAATTTCCCCTGATCTGAGGGTGTAATTGGGTCAGATTCCGATGATCTGAAAGCTTAGATTTGCCCCACAAGCAAACAGCCCAAATCACTTAGATCTGAGTTCAATTTCTAAAGGTATTCGCATTTCTCACACACTTCGCTCTGGGATTAAGTTGTGTGTTTCTGGAGACTATCTGGATTTGATTTCTGAGATGGTTCTCAAGCCCAGTAAAGTGGTCATAAGCGTATAGTTTCGGGGTAATCGGACTTTCGACGCGCGGTCCAGGTCCGATACGGAGTTTCAATGTGCTTCTGAGAGCAACTGGGTTTAGATATTGATCCTAGATTATAGGATAATGTAGCGTTAATGATTCTACAAGTTTTGGGTCTTGCAGTTCGTATTTAAAGTGGTGCAAGCCAATTTCACAGCTAATCTAGTTTAACACTTAGTTAATTTCGTATAATTTCTAAAGTATTTGGTCCTAAGTGATTTCTGCCTGTGGTGGTACTCGGGTCTTTGTACGGATTTTTCTGAGACGTTACAATAGACGTGACTGAATCCCTGGCCTGAGTCCCTCTTTGAACTTTTGTAGTTGTACTCTGTATCTTCCAAAGCCTTAGGCATGAATCGAGACAGCTCATCACATCTGGCTTCGTACTGTGCAATCATCATATTGCCCTGCTCCAGTTTAGAAACTGAGTTATCTTTTCGTTCTTGCATGACCGGGGAAAGTATTTTTCTAGGAACTTTGCTCGGAAGCCTGCCCAGATCTAGGCGTACGTGGCCGGGACGCTTCGCTGCATACTCTGCCACCAGTTTTCTGCTTCGCCCTTCAACCGGTAAGTGGCCAGGGTTACCATTTGTGAATCAGAACACTCCAGAGGCCGCATTAGCTTAGTGATCCTTGTCAGCTAGTGCTCCACCTGCAACATATCTAGTGCCCCTTCGAACGTGGGTGGTCAAAGTCTCTAGAATCGTTCAAAGATATCCGCACCTTGGCCCTCTCTGTCTCGTGATGACCCCCTTGTAACGCCCCAGTTTTCAAAACCTGAGTACATGACTCGCATTCCGAAAACCCAGGAGTTAAATGCTAATTTTGGTAACAAGTAAATCCAAGTACATAACAGGAATAAAATGTAGCATAGATGTGATCAAAATGGGAACAATATTCTGGCCCACTCAGCTGGGGGCCAATTACATAACCTCAAGCTTCTCAAATTCTAAGTGTGCTAAAATAAAAATAAAGGACTAATCTACTGATTTAGCCCAAAATAGGTTGTCGCCTCCTGCCTCAGCTCCTCATCATAAAGTTCCTCCTTAACCACCACGTCCTCCAGGTCTACTGCATACTCGTCAGCCCTTGTACGTACGTCCTCTGTACGGTTGAACATTTATGAATGAGTGACCAGCTCAGTGTGATCTCCCCTCAAGATTACACATCCCCGCCCTAAACAAGGAATATAATAAAAACACACAGGTAATCCAAAACACCGTATATGCATTCTTGTTAAATGCATGAATGCAATCATCGGCTCGAGTAAGACGTCTAGATGGCCTGTGCCCCAGGTAAGACATCTGGACGGGCAACGACGTATGATGGTGTGCTCGGGGTAAGACATCCGAATGGGCAATGACGTATGAGGGTGTGCCTCGGGTAAGACATCCGGACGGGCGTCACCCATGAATGTGACTGGTCATCAGCGCAACTCTCAGCGTAATCATATAGGCATGATGATCCAAGTCATCATCCTAAGTCAAATGACTGGTCATTAGCGCAACACTCAGCGTAATCGCATGGGCATAATGATCCATGTCGTCGTAGTATGTCATATATGCATGATTAACCAAATCATTATTAGTCCAATTGCAACCAACCAATTTAAGCGAGCTCACGGTCACTACGGGGAGCACATGACTCAGCGTAGGCCGACGGCTCGGGCATATTGTCCCATGATCACCATTCCCGGCTCATGAGGCTACCGTCTTAGGGTGTGTGTAGTACCCACCAACATTTGGTTAATCAACAAACCTCCATGTCAGGGGCCACTTATGTCACAATTAGGCTAGTTACACCCCAAGCACGGACTCTCCTTCTACCAGACTTCCCATAGAGAGATTTCAGGAATATGTGTGTCATGTCATCATATCAGTAACATAGGTCTTATCATAAATGGGGAAATAAGAAGCAATACATGTATCTTCATTAGAGCGCATTAACTGAATTTACATAAGTTAAATAATAGTAAGAATGAGAATCATTTTATTAAATAGATATGTCAAGTGGAAGCAGTCCATTTCTACACAATTTATCCTTAATCCAACTATCCATTAAACTTCACAAAATTTCTATTTCTGGTCTAGTTAAGGATGGAAAGCTTAAGGGGAAAGAAATCATCACCAGACAAAACGTAAAGTGCTCCTGGGTGCAAGTTTCCTTGAGAAGGTGGTGAATTATTACTCACGTAACTCCCTGTATAATTTCATTTATATTAGATAGTGAGTCACAAAGTCATATACATGGGAATAGGTAGGGGACGTTGGAAGGCCCTAAACCAAGCTTATTTGGGGCTTTCACCAAGAGAATCAGGCCCATCCTTGCTTGCTTCAACAAGGGGCCGGATTGAGCCAAGGTTTTGACCCAATCAACAGTTAGTGGTGAGGCCCACCAGCTGTTTCACATGATGCAGCCCACTGAGCTACAAGCTCAGGTGCGGCCTATCAGTGTATATACACGTATATATATATATATATATATATATATATATATATATATATAATATATATATATATATATATATATACATTATATTGTATATACATTTAGTGTGGTTTTAGGATTCAAACGTCCAGCACTGGACGTTCACTGAGGGACGACCAAGAACTTCACAGCTCAGTGAAGCCCACCGTCAGTGCAAACCACCAACAATTGGTGTGTGGCCCACCAACATGTATGTTGTGACCTAGCTGTTTGTACGGTGTGTGGCCAACAGCCTTGTGGTGCGGTCCATCAGATGGATAGCATAGATGAAACACACACAGTGCGTGGGACCCACTGAATGGCTGATGTAGATGCAGCAATCACTGCGACCACGTGGCGTGTTAGCCCACCGTCCAGGCAGTGGACGGCTTGGACAAAACACGTACTTCATGGTGGGCACCCACCGTCCTGTAATCCTGACGGTGGATATGGAATACATATGTCAAGGTGGGTCCCATGTGGGGACACCACAATACACGTACACGTATATGTATATCTATATATAATACTATCATATTATAACGTTTCAGCTCCCATTGGTTGCTAACGTCTAGGCCCTGGACGGCCTGGATGTACCCCACGTGTTGTTGAGATGCGGTCCACGTGACTGTTGGATCGGGCCGTACATAGATGGAGGGTATGGATACAACATCATCAGGGTGGGGTTCAACACAGTGCAGCCCACCAGTCTCTTAGTGAGGCCCAACACAGTGCAACCCACTTGCAATGGTAGGGCCCACCTGCATTTGTACAGGGCCCATGGGCAGAGTAGCCCACCTGCAATGACGTGAAAACAACACCTCTTCTGCATGCAGTTGGAACTGCTTCCAGAACTCGTTGCAGCGGTTTGAGGTCCTGTTTGGGACCCATTCACGACCCAACTTCTGGTCAGTCCCCGAGGCCGGATTGAAGTTGATCCAGGGCCTGTTTGAGAGCTCCTATCAGCGCCTGCTCTCGGCCTCAATACATTGTTGCTGAGTGGACTGGCTCGGACCCGGAACAGAGCCATTACCTGGCTCAGTTTCAGACCATGTTTTCACAGCCGTTTCACCCTGATAGGACCCGAAGCTTGGCCATTATTTGGCCTGGGTTTAAGCTCAGATTCAAGGCCATCGGTTGGCCTAGATCCTGCTTGAAACAGGGTCCTAATGCGTGGCCTGGTTCGTCCCATAATGGGGCCACTGATTGGCTCGGTTTCAAGTTAAAACAAAGACATGAACTGTAACACCCCAGTTCCCGAAACCCGAGCACACTACTCGTTATCCAAAAACCCGAGTGTTAACCTTTAACTGAAACTCAAATTTCACATATATTTTTTTTATCAGAGTTAATAAACTAGCGGAATATGAGCAATTAAGTATAAGAGGGAGTCCAAATGTGCAAATCCAAATGTTTCAAGCGGTTACCTGAAAACTTATACAAATCAATGTCTTAACCTTTACAAACATAACAGTATAAATTAAATACAAATAAAATCAAGAATAGAGAGTCGCAAGATCATCTGGCACCTCCCATTCAACATGAACACCAGCATACACGTCATCTATGTCCTGCACACTGAGTACGGTTCGATAGCGTCAATGGCTATCACAGTGAGGTATACCCCTCAAGATTTATCGTATCATCAAGACAATTAAGCATAATTATCAAAGGTAGTGAATAACAATTATTACACAATAATTTTCATGGAAATCAGATAAGGTTCATCAGATACATTCATTAAGTAAATTTCACAAAGATGGTCTTGTTTAAATGCATGGATGCATGCACATGCTCACAGACCTGGGGATACACATGCAGCTGGTAAAAAGTCACCCAAAGAGAACTAGCCACCCGGAAAAATACTCAAAGATACACCTAAGGAGAACTAGTCACTCGAAAAAGACTCTGATATATAGATCGCCCAAGGAGGACTAGTCATCCGGAAAAGTACATAAAGGTACGCCCAAGGAGAACTAACCACTCAGAAAAGACCGTAATAATATATAGATCGCCCAAGGAGGATTAGCCACCAGGAAAAATACGCAAAGGTACGCCTAAGGAGAACTAACCACTTGGAAAAGACCGTAATAATACATAGATCGTCCAAGGAGGATTAGTCACCCGGAAAAATATGCAAAGATCCGCCCAAGGAGAACTAACCACCTGGAAAAGACCATAATATATGCCATGAAGAAGCATGATTAGCCCAACCATTATTATTCCAAATTCAAACAATCAATTTAGAAGAGCTCAAAGGTCACTACGGGTCACCCAGCATAGGCCAACAGCTCAGGCATAGTGTCCCATTCCACCATCCCTGGCTCATGAGACTAACAAATTTGGTGTTTAAAGGTAATCTACTCAACTAGTGGCCAATCGTAGTCCAACAAGTGGAACTTACCATCGCAAAGTTGTATAAAATAATCCATTAAAACCGCAAAAGGGCGAGTATTCCATAAAAGCCGTAAGGGCCAAATATTCCACCTAATGGTGTGATAAATAGGGACTATTCCCTAAAAGCTACATAGGCACAAATGGTCCGCAAGATGGTGGTTCCACCTCAAACATTTTATTTAATCTTATTAGGATAATTGACCACTAGCTCGAGGACCACCAAAAACATCATAAAATAATCGCAAGCGGTAAAACAAGCCATATACAATTTGAATAGTGCTTATACATTTAAAATTTCATCTTAGTCCAAAACATATGTAACTGAGATCTACAACATGTTCATATTATTGAATTAAAGTCCAATCATCAATTATTTGTAAATAATTACACATGTAGAGATCATCATTTCCTCTAAATACTATATTAAGCAATCAATTAATATAAATAAACAACACTAATTATCATGATTTAACAAAGCTTGAAGGGTGATCCTCACCTCTAGTTACGATTTTCCCGACTAAAAGGTAAGGAAGAGGAGATATTGGAAGAATTCCAAACTCCTACAATAAGAAGATAATTCCATTATTAAACCCATTGTTTAATCTACATTTAATTCTAACCTAGAAATTTTTAGAAAATATAGTTAACTCACCTCGGATTCGAGTCAACTAGGGTCTAGTCCAACCCAAGATGATCTAACCCACCCCATGTGATTCTGGTATTAGAGTCAACTCGACTCAGTCGGGGAAATTGGACGAGTTGACTCGTAGTTGAGTCGAGATAAACTGTAACTAGACAGTGGCTTTGGTTACGTACCTGGGTAGGAGTTATTTCCCATCAACAATGAGAAGGGAGATCCAAGAATGCTCTCCCCAAACGACGAATTGAAACAGGGGTCTCTCTACAGCTCACAAATCCACTGAGTCAGCTCAGATTGAACTAAATATGCTCGAAATGGTGGATTGGATGCTGTCGGATTTCACACCCAAGTTGGAACAACGATCGGGTACTGGAAGTAGTGGGTTGGAAGGCGTACTATCAGATGGCCAGGGTGATTCTGGTTGGTTTTCCGGAGGGCTGAGTCGTTGTAGAATCACCGAGTTCACGATTTGGGCTGGTTCAACTCTCGGTTCGAGTCAGCTGCTACAGGTAGTCTTCTTCTCTTTCTATAACTCTTCTCCTTCTAAGGTGCTCAGGAGGATCCACTCAATCCGACTCACCACGACTTAGAGGAAAACCTGACTAGATCGGTCTGAGTCACCTGGTGCGGCAACCCTGACTCGATCCTTCCTTCTCTCTCTCTCTCTCTCTCTCTCTCTCTCTCTCTCTCTCTCTCTCTCTCTCTCTCTCTCTCTCTCTCGTTTTCTGCTTCTTTCTCCTCTCTCGCTCTCTTTCTCTGTATCTTCCTTTTACAGCACCTAGTGGCATGGCCCGACGCGAGACTCCATCGGTTGAGTTGGTGCGACACTATGCAGCAAATGAGGAAGAAGCTCCGACGTTAATGGCAGATTCCAAAGGGAGCTTTGTTTCTTCGAAGGCTTTGCATGGAACGGTTTGTCTACATCCCTGGGAGCTCGGGGAAGAAGCAGTGAAAGAGGGAGTTATTCCCACTTGCGGGAAAACGCGGGTCAAACCCATTTGACCGAGCAATATCTTCAAGTGCACCGCATGTGCTTTTGCATTGATGTACATGCACACCCATGTGGGGCACATGGTGATGATTTTGGGAAATCCACTCCATTCATAAGTCTTTGTGGGCCCAGCTGGGCCATCTTACTAAATATGCGACGGATCCAGTGCTTTAGTGGACCATATTGGCTGAAATACGGCTATTAACTACCAATTTTCATCGATTCGATGGTTGGATCGGCTCAAATCTGAGAATCGATGGTCAAAAATCTCTAAGGGAAACTTATAAACGTTTTTACTATGAATCCCTCAATGTAGTGTATTACTAAATTAATATAGAATTTCGTTACTTTGTTATAATTTATTTTATTTTATTATTATTGTTTATCTGTTTATCTAACATGTGGGACCCACACTTCGTGGTAGGTAACTTAAGTTTAGGATTGCTTATTATATAAATGAGTCACTCCAAGGGATAGTCTAATTCACTATCCCCGACATTTAGATGGTTCACGTAATTTAAATGGTTGAATCTCTTAGTTTAAGGGTGGAGATTTCTACCGACGGTCCTAAGGGTCCTAGGGTTCATCTAAATGGGGATTCATGGTTAGATTAGTGGGTCGATGGTCTATTCTCAAAATCAACGGTTATAGCTTGATGTATGGGTGGGGTCTATTTCAATGGTCAAATTTAGACTAGATTGAATGTAATTGTTTTGATAGGTTAGGTTTCTACTTATACTAAGCTAGGTTACAAAGTAACACCCGAGTACTGAAAAGTATGGGGTGTTACATGAACTCGGCCTGGCTTTCAGTCCGAGTACACAGCCATTGTTTGGCTGGTTCCTCTTCCTGGATCCGGGTCTAGCCTCCTAGTGAAACTTCATTTGAACAAAGCTCCATCAGGAGTCTCTTTCTCACCTTCTCTCTTACTGTTAGTTAAGGCGGATGCTTGGCCCGTAGACAGTCATGGTAAAGACTGGATAGGGCCTGCATTATCGGTCTGGGTGGAGTCATTACCTGATGATTTCGGACCTTGAAAGAAGGTGCAGTCCCCACCTTCACCCCTGAAACTGATATGGCTTTGCACAGGGTAGACGACACCTCTCTTTCCTCTCTCTTTCTCTTTCTCTCTTGGCGTCGATCCCAACGGCTACAGTGCCCTTTTATAGCCTACGAGAGAGAGATTTCAATGGCCGGATTCCCACCAGCCAACGGGTGGCCACGATTGCACCAGGCCCTGTTTCTCCTAGAGAGGAAGTCGGTTTCTCTCTCTCTCTCTCCTTCCACAGGCTCGGGTCGAGCTGTTTTTGGCAAAGAAAGCCATGCCCTCCCTTGGAGATCGGACGGCTGGGATGACACGATCGGGCCGATCGTGAACCGTCCAAGCACAACCCGTCTCTTTCGTCCGTTTACAAGGGCCCAAAAGCCTATACGGTTTTGATTGTATGGGCCCCACAAGGAGTTTGAACGGACCAGATGACCCGAAAAGTGACCATGGTGGGTCACTTAGGGGCTTAAAAATCGGTTGTTCGGACCTCTGTTTTGGTGGGAGGGAAAACCATTTCAAATGGTTGAGAGGAGCTCGGTCAAAGCCAATTTGACCGAGTCCATTGCTTTGGTGCATGTCGAGCATATGTATATGGGGTGCACACACGCACCGCATGGGGCCCATCACGATGTTTGTGATAAATCCAGTCCCTCCACATTTCTTAGGGTCCCCATGCAAGGATCCCGGCCCAGGTCCAGGCGGGGCCAAGGCCCAGGTGGGCCATATCACATACTTTAGGCCCTATTTGGCCTAATATATACTGATTCGATGGTTGGATCGGTCTACGAACAGGTTTCGACGGTTAAACGGGGCTTTGTAGTGCAACGATGGTTTGATTGGTTGCTAGTTAACTTTTAGGGGTCATTTAGTGGATGCCTAGCCCCCAACATGACTTAGAATGAAAGTTAACTTGAGGCGCTCGTTTGATCTTACCTCACTGTCTGGTATTAGGTTAAGCTTGGCTCCCATTGACTCTAATAGATGGCTTTGATGCTAGCTGGAAGTTCCATCATGTGGTATGTCAAAAATATTTAAGTTGCCTAACATTTTAAGATTGGCTGATACAGATTTTTGGATAAGGTAACACCCGTATACCGAAGGTACGGGATATTACAACATCACAAGGAGCAACAAGGCTAAATATGGAATTTTTGGTTGAACCGACCAAGGCTCTGATTGAACCAATAATTACCTTCTCTATTCTATGATTAAAGACACCCGATCAACATATCTAAGGTGGAGTCCACCAACTAGATGGCTTGAAAACAATGCCCATCTATCATCTTTCGCAAGTGTAGAGTATTAAAAACTTTAAATCTTTACTAAGGATTTATTTGATAAGCTAGAGAAAAAAAATGTTTTCTTTTTAACGAATCATTCAATTTAAAATATATATATATATATATATATTAAAAGGAAAAAGAAAAAGAATCATGAAATTTACAATGTAATTGTTAACTTTTTATATCGGGATTTCTCTGGTATAACCAAAAAACAAATTTACCATTGTTATTTTGTGAAATGCAAAGAAGATGATGGATTTTAGGAATTATTAGCTTTACATATTTACATTTTTTATAGGACAAGAAATAAGGTGATAGTTATCAAATAAGCGCAGGATTTCAATTGGTAGAAAAATATGGATTTCTCAGAATCGTACGCACCCAAGACGATTTCCTTGCTTATTTACGAGTGTTAAGCATTGCTCCACTTTGCCATTGTACTGCAATCTAACCTGTCAATAAGGTCACCCCACTGTGAAACTTAGACACCCCAAATCAGTCTGATGTGGGGCGCCACGTGAATTTGAAGATTTTTGGTATTTGTCCGGTGTTTCATCTGGCCCACCTCCACCTAAAGGTTGGGTATTTTTGGACCTCCAATCATGCCAGTTCCACTGCAGCGAGTCCGCGTAGCATAAGTTTATTCTAAAAAGGCATACGTGTGCAAGAAATAATTCAGCTGCTTACACACGGTTAGTCGGCCGCGGATTGGCTGGTGTACCACACACCACCACCGATCTGACTGGTTTGTTGACGTAGCCAAGTTATGTGGGTCCACCATGTATGTATTATTTCCAATCTCTTCATCCATTTGGCAAACTCGTTGTGAGGCCTGAGCAGAAAAATAAGACAGATCCAAAGATTAAGCAGACCAAACTGCAAAAAGCAATAGGAGATTGAACGTCTACCATGAAAACCCTTCTACGGGTACAAAAGTATTGAATTAATATGATATTTGTTGTTCTTCTTCATCTAAGTGTTTGTGGCCTTATGAACATATTGGATGGAAAATAAACACTACGGTGGGCCTACTAATATTTTAATAGTAAGAATCATCCCATTATTATTTGTGGTCCACTTGAGCTTTGGATATGACTCATGTTTGTGATCATGCTCTAAAATGATCTCTCAAACTGAATGAATGGTGTGATATATCATTACGGGGCATGTCATCTTGATCTCTTTTGAACCGTTTGGCACAATTCGGAGCTCTTGGAGCTCAGCACTCGTCTTCGCGCGACAGCTATCCACACCATCCAGGTCCGCGATGTGCGGACGCGGATTTCCTGATAAAGCCTTTCCGAGAAAGTTAGGGGACGCAAAGTAGACTCCAACTCGATGTTTATGAGAAATCCAATCCGTTCATCTATTTTTCGAACTCTTTTTAGGACATGCTACCAAAAATCAGAAGGGTAAAAAGCTCAAGTTGGCCATACGAGATGAAACAGTCGGGAAAATGAATTTCTACCATTGAAACCTTCTTAGGCTCCACCTTGATGTTTATATGCCATCCAAACCGTTTATAAGGTCATTTTCATCGGGATGAAGTGAAAACACCAAAAACTTAGATGATACAAAACTTTTGGGGCCATAATAATGTTTCAACGGTGGTCTCTCCAATGTTTCCTCTCGTATGATCCACTTGAGTTTTGTATCTTCCTTATTTTTTTTTGTCACATGTTTTAAAATGAGCTCAAAAGATGAACAGACGGGGTTTGCATATTAAAGGAACTTCATGCTAAAGGCCATTTCGTCCGCGGTGTGTGGTACACTAGTCAAGACGCTTCCCAAAAGTTGGATGGCATACGGAAATGAAGCGAACTGACGTGGCTGGTGTGTTGACGTCATCAAATTCTTTGGGTCCCATCACGAGGTATGTGTTATATCCGGACCGTTCGTACATTTAGCGAGCTGGTGGTAAGGATTTACCTAAAAATAATTTTTAACACATATCCAAAGATCAAGTTTACCATTGAAACCATTTTAGGGGTCATAGAAGTTTTGCATCAATGTCTTAAAGACCTTAAGAACGGATTAGATAGAAAATAAACGTTATGGTGGGCCTTATGAATATTTTAACGATGAGAATCATTGTACCTGGTGCTATTTGTGGTGTGGTCCACTTGAACTTTGTATATTACTTTTTCTTGGGCTCATACTCTAAAATGAACTAGCCAAATAGATGAACAGTATAGATATAATAAATACATCATTGTGGGGCCATGCAACTTTGATCTCCTATGAACCGTCAGTAGGTCGTTGGTGTGTGGTAAACCAGACCATCTGCTTCCATGCCATACACACCGCGGTGGGCCCCACGCTCATAACCAACGGTGGGAAGTGGGAAGTGCGCTTGAAAACGTGTTGAAGGGTATGTAGTTCAGCCGTTAAATCGGAGGTTGGTAATGTAATGCACAATTAGTTTTTGGATCCTGGGGAGTGAAAGAAAAGAAAGAGGGGGGTCGATCTCTCTCTCTCTTTTAGTTGTACCCAACTTGATCTTGGGTTCTACGTATTTAAACGACGCTGAGGTCTCCTTCTTTTACTATATCTCCTCCTTTTCCATTCCTTCGCCAACTCCACCACAGAAAGAAGGTAACTAGTTCTTCATCTCCACTCTCAACTTATGTATAAGCCACAACTAGTGTCTCATGTAATGTATAAGCTATGAGATTATTTCCATAAAGTGTACCAGGCTGTTGATCTGATGGGCTAGATTGGAAGATCTAGCTCTTCATTTTTTTCTTTCTAAACAATCCATTTCTAGGCCACTAATCTAAGGGTTAGGGTGTTTCAACGAGGGAGGACCTTAGGTGGTCTGCCATCGACAATGGTGGTGATCAGTCAACGGTTTGGATCACCAGATAATTAGCCCCACTTGTACACAAATACTATACTTTTTTTTTTTTTTTTTCTTATTGTATGTTTTCTCCAGATCTGAATTCGGCACTTTTTGTTTTTCTTTTTTACTTTACTTTACTTTTTAAAATTCGCCACCAAATTGGAAGAATCTGTTTGTAGAAATGCCTGATCTGTTGCTGTTCTTGCTTTTTTTTTTTTGGTCTTGAATCTGGTGTTCTGTGCATCATTCTAGTTGATTTCTCAAGTTCCTGCATGATCTTAACTCCAATTCTGTTGTTGGCATACATCTATTCAGAGCATTGATTTGGTTTTGGAAGGATTTGACGAAAACCCAGATACATAATGTCTTTCCATGATTCTACGTTATTGCTGTGTCTATTGTGTAGTTCAGATCTGTAATGGATTACCATTCCCAGATCTGTTGAGTTGTTTGTTTTCAATCTATGTAGCATCTCCACTGTAATGCATTCATGTCTAGGGAAATTGGATTTATTTATCTAGTGGGCCTGTACATCAACAATAAACATGATTTGACAATCAAAACGAATGTAGGGTACTCAGCCACCTGTTCTTGCTCAACTTTCTTTTAATGAAGCAAGGTCCTTCTTCCATGACTCAAGGGTAACAGTTAAGTTTGATTGCTGTGATTTTTAGCATTTAGCCACTTCACATGGTAAAAGCTACACTGTATCAGTGGTTTAGATTTCCCTACAAGTGCACGATGGGAGGTATTGGAGATAAGCAGGTCTCCATCTTCTGGGAGTCATGTGGCTCATATGTCGATGCTTTTGTTGTTTCATTTATGCTTGTCAGGTATTGGAGATAAGCAGGTTTCCATCTCCTGGGAGTCATGTGGCTCATATGTCTCATATGTCGATGCTTTTGTTGTTTCATTTATGCTTGTCGCCCCCCCCCCCCCCCCCCCCCCTATTTGGGGTGTCTGTGGGTGGGCTTTGAATTGAAACAGGCTGTTGGCTGTTCTTGTTTCTTTCAAATCTATTGCTTGGTTATCTTGCAGACTCCCTTTCTACTCTGTGCTTTCTTTGGCACAATTTTTTTTTTTTTTTTAATAATGAAATAAAACTCCATCATGGTGTTTATGAAGAAGAACATACAGGTAATCTATCAAATTTTGGGAAACCTTTTTGGTGTTTTATTTCTGAACCTTAAAAAAAAAAAATTCTTTTAGAATCTATGACAGATTTTTTTTTTTTTTTTTTTTTTTTTTTTTTTTTTTTTTTTTTTTTTTTTAATTTTAAATTTTTTTTTTTTTAAAGCAATAAACTGAAAACTGCATTAATCAGAAATGAAGGGGAAAACAAAGGAAAAAGAAAAGAAAGAACAGCAAAAGAGAAGGGGAGCAAATCTGCTGAGATAGCAGAAGACCCCTAGCTACCTAAAAAACTAAAATCATAATTTATTAGGTCCTTAACATTAATAGCCCAATCAATCACCATCTTTTTCGCCCTAGAACCCACAAACTTAACGGTGGAAGACTTATCATTGAAACATCTCTCGTTCCTTTCTTCCCAAACAGCCCACCAAATGGCAAGGATGGCCATGCGCCAAATGACGGATTTGATCTTCCCAAGCTTGAGGCCATTCCAAGAGGAGAGGAGCTTGGCGGCTAACTCATGAGCACACCAAGATACCGATAAACTCTGACAGAAGTCAGTCCAAATTGGAGAAAAGAAAGAGTAATGAACTAGCAGATGGTTTACAGATTCAGCCTCCCGCATACAACACACAAATATTAACGATCTGCATGCCTCTCTTAGCCAGGTTGTCTACCGTAAGGATTCTATTGTGACCCGCGAGCCATCCGAAGCAAATGAATTTAGGAGGAACCGGATATTTCCATATGAAGGGATTAAAGTCACGAGGAAGATGCGCCGCAGGATATATGAGTGTATACAGGGACTTAACGGAGAAGGAACCTGATTTGTCCAAAAACCACTCGAGACTGTCGGGCTGAGAAGTGAGGGGCATAGTCTTAGAAATGCAGTCCTGAAGCTCAGTAAATTCCTTTGCTTCTCCATCATTCAGATTTGTGATGCATCTAATATCCCAGACAGTTTGCACAGACGAGAGGGAATAACATCTGTTGATAAAAATATCTTTGTCGGGAGAAAGCCGGTAGAACTGAGGGAATTGGAATTTGAGCAGCTTTTCCCCCACCCAAAGGTCTTCCCAAAACCAGATAGAGGACCCATTACCGAGGACATAGCTGCAGTTCTCAACCACCGGATTTTTAGAAGAAAGGACTCCTCTCCATATATGCGATGCCTTATAATACGAAGAATCTTTCGGCCACCACCCACCATGGGACGAGCCATTCTTCCCTTTAACAATCGAGACCCATAACGCGTCCTTATCAGTAGCAAATCTCCAAGCTTATTTCCCAAGCAATGCGGAATTCATAACTTTCAGGTTTTTAACGTTAGCACCTCCCTCGCTGAACATTTTGCACACTTCTTTCCACTCCAACAAATGAATCTTCCTCTGATTTTCCTTACCAAACCAAAGAAAATCCCTTCTGATTTTATTAATCGCCTTTAGAACCGTACTTGGACATCTGAACAGCGACATAAAATAGAGGGGGAGGCTAGTAAGAGCTGACTTGATCAAAGTCAACCGACCGCCCATAGATAAATACCGGCATTTCCAGGACGCCAGACACTTATGAAACTTACTGATAACCCTGTCCCACATAGACTTCAACGGGGAGCCTACAGAGAGGGGAAGACCAATAAAAGACGTCGGAAATGAATCAACTTGACACCCGAGCGTAGCTGCAAAGGATTGTATCGTAGGAGAGGGCACATTTATTCCAAGTATCTTCAATTTGCTCATGTTGATCCGGAGGCCAGAGACCGCTTCAAAACAACGCAAGGCGATGAGGAGATTCTTGATGCATTCCGACGATGCCTCAGAGAAGATAAGGGTATCGTCAGCGAACTGAATATGAGTAAGGGGATCCGCTAACCTAGGTATCGCGATGCCGCGAAGAAGACCTTGCACCTGCCCTCTGATCAGCATTTGAGACAACGCCTCACCAACAATTAAGAAGAGAAGGGGGGAGAGAGGATCCCCCTGTCGCAACCCTCTCGAACTAAAAAAAAAAAAAAAAAAAAAAACCCTTGGGAGATCCATTAAGGATAATAGAGAAGTGAGCAGAACCGATGCAAGCCTTAATCCACCTTCTCCATCTGATCCTGAAGCCCATTCGAGAAAGCATGTACAGAAGAAAACCCCAATCAACATGATCATAAGCCTTAGCAACACCCAGCTTGCAGAAAATACCTTTCGACTTAGACTTATAACAAGAATGGAGAACTTCATTGGCGATAAGTGCTCTATCCAAAATCTGTCTTCCTTTTATAAACGCATTCTAATTACTAGAGATTAGTCTTCCGATGACTTTAAAGAGGCGAGCATATAAAATTTTCTCAAGGATTTTATAGGGACTCCCTATCATACTGATCGGTTTGAATTCAGAAAAGGAGCTGGCCCTGCCACCTTCGGAATAAGAGAAATGAACGAAGCACTGAGCCCTTTCGAAAGTCTACCTCTATCGTGAAATTCCTGAACGAATGAAAGGACATCATGGCGGACAGACTCCCAAAAGACCTGATAAAAGCTCATCGGGAACCCATCAGGCCCTGGAGACTTGTCCCAACCTAAGGCATCAACGGCTGCCTTGACCTCATTTTCAGAGAATTGGGCCTCTAACAACTCATCATCAGCCCTCTCCAATCCACTAAAAAAAATATTATCTAGACGCGGCCTAATCCAGTTTTCATTTGACAGGAGTTGTTTGAAATGAGAGATAGTGAGAACTTCTAACTCCATTTTGTCCTTAATTCTGTTCCCATTATCAAAAATGTTGAGGATAGCCTTAGACCGGGCCTGCATATTAGCCATATTATGAAAGAACTTGGTATTTTTGTTACTGTTAGCGATCCATCTAATTCTGGATTTGATCCTCCAGGAGGCTTCTTCTTCAAGGGCTATGTTCGACAGGTCCTGAATTATGCTAATACGCCTGAAAAGGGATTCAGTCGAAAGTGGGGCAGCTTCAGACTCCAAGTCAATTCTCTGAAGGTCGGAGAGAAGGGCTTCAACTTCGGCCTCTCTCTTCTAAACTACCTGGTGACGCCATTCCTTGATCTTGGACTTGAGAAGTCTGAGTTTACAGAGCAGCTTGTGGCCAGCATACCCTTCTACCTGGAAGCTAGACGACCAATCAACTATCTTTTGTCGAAGACCTTCTGATTGAAGCCAAGAGGAATTAAACTTGAAAGGCTTCGGACCCCAGTTGTCTTCCTCCACAGCTAGAAGGATCGGACAATGATCAGACGTGGTCCTCGACAAAGCCATTTGCTGAACTGGCGGGAAGGCCTCGATCCACGCAGGAGAAACGAGGAATCTGTCTAGACGGGTTTGAATAGGAGCCACACGGCCATTGGTCCAGGTGAATCTGGCTCCTAACAGCGGCAAATCAATGAGCTGTTGAAGCTGAATCTACTTGGAGAAATGAAGCATAGCAGAAGAGGGCCTTCTCCTTCTGGAATGATCTTCTGCAAAGCCAGTAACGTTGAAGTCACCAACCACGCAGTACGACCCTAAAAAGGATTGTCTGGCCTAGGTTAGCTCATCCCAGAAATCAGTCCTGACGGAATCACTATTAGGCCCATAAACAACAGCTAGAAGACATTGAAAAAGAGAGGACTTATCTTCAAGTTTAACCGTCACCGACCAGACGCCGCAGGAGGAGAAAAGGAGATCCCACTTGGACGATTTCCAGGCAGCAAGAATCCCCCAAGTACCGACAACATCCAAAGCGACCCACTTGGCATCATTCGCCCTCCACAAGGTAGCCAACAAACTATCCTTGAATTGGGAGACCTTAGTCTCCTAAAAACACACCACATCCGAATTATTCCTACTAATGGAAGCTTTAATCAGACTCCTCTTATGTTTGGAGCCAAACCCCCTGACATTCCAAGAGATTATCTTCATTGGCTAACTACACTTCCCCGATTGCCCTGCCTCCTGGATTTAGCTAATGAAGCTGAAATAAACCCAGGACTAGCTTCCAGACATTGCAGTTCGCGGCTACTGGAAATCTTTGTTAGATGTTTTCCTGAATATCTGCACTTTTCGATGGGTCTGCCTCTATTCTCAATACATTGAAACAGAGCTACATAGTCCAACCAGTCTCCAAAGGATAAACCTATGGATCTCCCAACCTTATCGATGGCATCTCTTATCGATTGCTTGTTCTGAATCTTTGCCAACAGATCGGCCCTATTCCTTTCCGATGGATCTGGCTCAACCTGAGCGTCGGCAATCATCTGCAGAGGTTCCGCCATTAAGACGTCACTAGACAGGTTGTCTTGGAATAACGTAATCAGCCCCAGCTCCGAGGCGTCAACAGATGGAAGGGAGGAGTTGGATGGAGAGGATGGACAAGATTGGTACTCTGAAAGGCTACAATTGGACAAGTCTCTCCCAGCAGAGTCGACGCCAGGATCAAAAGACGGACTCGGATTAGAAGAAAGCATGGGAGTAAGAAGGAGATTAGGGGTTTTCCAGCTAAGAGCAGGAGATTCAGTTCGGTTTGGGTAGGCAGGATTGCTGGGGGGTAGGGTGAGGTTAGATGAAGTAGAGGCTGACGGAAGAGATGCGGGGTGTACGAGTTGATGGACGGTTGAAAAAGAAGTATCCGGAATCGGATCCAGACCCGGATATGAGGACCCACACGGGTAGCGAGACTTGGAAGGAGGGGCCTGGATATCTGCCACCCGTCCCAAGGCAGGGCTCGGGAGAGCAGCAGAGCATAATACGTGTCCCACAAAGCGTGAAGAGGAGGGAGAGCGTGACGAGGCAATAAATTCCTCTGACGACGATTGATGACTTGGCTCAGTAACCAGCGGGTACCCGGAAGAACCTCCCGGATAAGCGGTTGCCTGCACGTCTTTCGAAACGGACTTCTCAGCTCTCTCCACGTGTCAGCAGCGGATTAATATCAGACGAGAAGAACGCAGGATGAAGAGCAGGTGCAGGATAGAATGACGGGAGTGCGCGCGGACATAGGACACATGCACTCGGATACCGAGGGTACGATCTCCTGTCCAGACAACAGATGCAGAGGCCGAGCTGCTTCTAATGGTGCTCCTCGGACGGAGGACAGATTCGTGTACACCTGGCAGGCTCAGTCTGGTGCTGGGGAGTATCCGCCTTGTACACCTTCTGGGGACAGCTGGTGGTTCTCCATCGGCGCCGGCGGAGGCCCTTCTCTGATGTGCCATAGGTCACCCCACCGAGGGAGCAGGTCATCCTAGGCTTCTTTGATGACCGGAAACTCCAGAGAACGATCCTCGACCAACACCTTCACGGATGAAGGTGGCTAAGCTCCCTTCTTCCTTCTAACTCTCACCCCGATGACGCCAACCTCCTCCCTGAGTTTCGTCTTAGAGTCCAGCTCGAGATATGATCCCAGGTAGGCTGCGACAGAAATGAAAAAGTCGTCGAACCACAGTTCCAACGAAATTCCCCATATTTGAAACCATACATTTTCCATGCCAAAGATGGAAAAGTCTTCCCACTTCATGACTCTGGCCACCGGACCTCCAGAATGAAGATGGCCTACCATCAACAACATTTCTGGATTAATCCCCGAGCACACCTTAACCCAGAGTTCGTTGTAGCCCAATGGTTTTATATTGTAGTTGCCCGGCCGAAAGCCCGTAGTTTCAGCAATCCAGTCTCTCACCTGAGAGATGGAGGCACCTTCCTTACACAGAATAACAATCGTATCCTTTAGGTCGTCTCTGGCCCTGCGAAAATTCACCATATTAACTGAGATGGGGACATCCACCTTAAGAGAAAAAGGATTGGGTGAGCCAGGGTCGTGGACAGGACTATGCGTAGGTTCGGGCGATGGGGAGATACTGTGAAGAGAAGTCCTAACATTGTTCTGAAGAGCCTCCTTAAAAGAGGCAGGCGCCGAGGCGGTTGGAGGAGGGGAGGAGAGAGTAGGGGGGGTAATGGGCTTGGGACAATACACCTTGGGGGCGGCAGGGTGAGACTTCTGGGGGGGGAATGAGGTTTGGGCCAAATCTCGCCCTTTGAACTAGCATAGGACATCCTGCGAACTTTACACCATGCAGCATACCAACGGCTCTAGCTAGCTCAGCTTCAGACGACATACGAACAAGCGCAAAACTTCTATAAGCTCCACTGTTTCAGTCTCTAGGCATCACCACGTCCATAACCGCACCCGCATGGCCAAATATCCTTTCGATATTGAGCGGAAACCATCCCTTCGGAAAGCCTTTCACGAATAGAGTAGGATACACTACTCGATTCTTGGCGGAGGAACCCGCAGTTCTATATTTCTAACGAGGGACGGTCTGCCAATCCTTCTCGCTCTGACCTACTACTTCGGCTTCAACAGTAATAGGATCAGTATTCTCTACAATCTTCAAAGCTCTGAAATCCGACGAGTTCCCAGAGCCGGTCGTCTTCCCGGAGTTAACAGTGGAAGAGTCACCCCATCTTCGCGGTAGATTATCGCTCGACATCGTCACTCGGCATTATCGCTCAGCATCGTCAGATCCCAAGCCTTACCTTGAATATCCCAAGCCTGTTTTCCACTCGGCATTATCGCTCGGCATCATCGCTCGGCATCATTGAATCTATGACAGATCTGTGACTTGAGATTTGGTTGAACTTGGCCCCTGCTAGAAATATCTGCAAGAAGAGGATGAGAAACCTCTTTATGGTACATGTGTGACTTTTGGGAGTTGCATGTGAGATCCAGGCAGTTCATGAGGTGGACCAAAAGTAATAATTCCCTAGTCTAAATATCAGGCCAGTTTGCTAGTCAGATGGGTTGCATCCGTACACTAGGAATGGGTGGTTAAAGTAAATTAACCAAAAAGTCCATATTCAACGTTCGTCATAACCACTTGATGAGTGGACCACTTGACTTTTGGGCCAAGGAATGCTAATGGTCGGCCCACCTGATGAACGGCCTGGATCTTGCACACGTGCATGCTTGCAGATTCTCGATGTTCTTTGTACAAATGTTCTTCACTTCCTGGTTCAACTTTGTGGCTACCTTCGGGCTTGTTTGTGTTTCAACTTTTAAGGGCAGATGTGACATGCATCACCCAAATCTCAATCCGACATTTCTCAATGGTGATCTGGGAGGGAATACGATGGATGTTTGGGAGAAAATCCCACCTTCTTGGATGCAAATTGCCCATCCCAATTTCTATGCCGAATGGGTATGTCCGAATTACCAAGATATCTTAGCCACTGGCAATTTGGGGACACAATTGAGAACTCTTGATGATTCTAAAATCACAAGCTATGAAACCTGAAAAACTAGATTTGAGTGTGTACTGCACATGGATTGCTTACCTGATGAATCTTGCCTGATTTTTTGGGTCAGGTCACATACCTCATTGTGGCCCACCTGATGAACGGCATGGAACTCTGATACATTTTCTGCATTTGCATGTGTGACCATGAATCGGATTCTAATCCTACTCAGTGGGGGCTTATTGCAGATCAGACAGTTTACGATTAAAGAAATAACGTAAAGATGGTGAAGATCTGCTGTCTTGGAGCTGGATATGTCGGAGGCCCAACCATGGCTGTGATTGCACTCAAATGCCCATCGATTGAAGTGGTTGTTGTTGATATATCCGTTGCTCGGATTTCGGCTTGGAACAGCGACCAGCTCCCAATCTACGAACCAGGTCTTGAGGATGTGGTGAAGGAGTGCAGAGGGAGGAACCTCTTCTTCAGCAATGACATTGAAAAGCATGTCTCTGAAGCAGACATAATCTTCGTTTCAGTTAACACCCCAACTAAAACTAGAGGCCTTGGAGCAGGCAAAGCTGCAGACCTTACCTACTGGGAGAGTGCTGCTCGGATGATCGCTGATGTTTCCAAATCTGATAAGATTGTGGTTGAGAAATCTACGGTCCCTGTAAAAACAGCAGAGGCGATTGAAAAGATCCTTACCCACAACAGCAAAGGCATAAACTTCCAAATCCTCTCGAACCCAGAGTTCCTCGCAGAAGGCACGGCGATTCAAGATCTTTTCAATCCTGATCGGGTTCTCATTGGAGGACGGGAAACACCGGAGGGCCAGAAAGCCATCCAAGCATTGAAGGACGTCTATGCTCATTGGGTACCTGAGGATCAGATCTTATCCACCAACCTTTGGTCCGCTGAGCTCTCAAAACTTGCTGCGAATGCCATCCTAGCTCAGAGGATCTCGTCCATCAATGCCATGTCGGCACTCTGCGAGGCGACAGGAGCCGATGTGACAGAAGTGGCATATGCTGTTGGTAAGGACTGTAGGATCGGGCCTAAGTTTCTCAACGCCAGTGTTGGGTTTGGCGGGTCATGCTTCCAAAAGGACATTCTCAACCTGGTCTACATCTGCGAATGCAACGGGCTCCCAGAGGTTGCAAACTACTGGAAGCAAGTGATCAAGATCAATGATTATCAGAAGAATCGCTTCGTAAACCGTGTGGTGTCATCCATGTTCAACACGGTCTCAGGCAAGAAGATTGCAGTGCTTGGGTTTGCATTCAAGAAGGATACGGGGGACACAAGGGAGACGCCTGCGATCGATGTGTGCAAGGGGCTTTTGGGTGACAAGGCCAACATCAGCATCTATGACCCACAGGTGACTGAGGACCAAATCCAACGGGATCTGTCCATGAACAAGTTCGATTGGGACCATCCGATTCACCTCCAGCCCATGAGCCCCACTGCCGTTAAGCAGGTAACCGTGACGTGGGATGCCTACGAAGCTACGAAGGATGCTCATGGGATTTGCATTTTGACCGAGTGGGACGAGTTCAAGGCCCTTGATTACCAGAAAATCTATGATAACATGCAGAAGCCTGCGTTTGTGTTTGATGGCCGCAACGTTGTCAACATGAATAAGCTGAGGGAGATTGGATTCATCGTCTACTCCATAGGAAAGCCTCTAGATGCATGGCTCAAGGACATGCCTGCTGTGGCTTAAAAGGACTGTATAAGCAAGCTATTGATTCTTTCTCATTTCTTTTTCTTTCTTTTTCAAAATTTTGTTTTGGTTCTTTCTTTTTATAAACATTGCTGCTGCTTCTGTTATTATTCCTTTCGCAAACTAATTAGCTTTTATATATATATATATATATATATATATATATATATATATATATATATATATATATATAGCTTCTCTTGATGAAAGTGAGTGAATATCTGTCTTTTGTTTGCTTATATTTCTTTATATGTAGTAAGAAAGTAGCAGTGTCTGCTTCTCCTTTCCTTTAGTGGAAGGAGTCTCCTATGTTGTTTGGTCTGAATTTGTTTGTGCTTCGGCCTTGGATTTTCAGTTTATGCCATGGTTTTAAAACTCGCTGACCCAACTTGAAACTCGGCTGAGTTAATTTGACAGGATTTTGAGCCAAGTCACTTGGAGGATGAGCAAGACTGAGTTCTGGCTGACCATGACTGTCTCTGGGCTGGGTCTCTGCTTGCCAGCCCAGCGGACTCGACTCAATACGACTCAGCTTGACTTGAAAGAGTCACTCGCTGAAATAGTTTTTCGATTAAAAATAAAAATAAATGCAAAGTGGTGGATGGAATTCAAACCCCCCAACCTCATGACACCTTGCCATGCACCACCGTGTTTATCACAAATCATCATCATCATCTAAGCTGCATCCCAATTAGTTGGGGTTGGCTAAATGAATCTTGTTCTGCCATTCCACTCTATCAGGGGCCATACTTTGAGTTAAACAAGAGGTCATCAAGTTTTCTAATGACCCAGCATGAGTTTTCATGACACCAATTGCCAATGCAACCCACCATTATCTGGGCTGGGAACCAGCAATGAGTGCACAAAACTCTCATAGCTGCAACCTCCATTATCTGGGCTGCAGACCTGCAAAAGGAGCACAAAACTCCGATACGCCCAATGTAATAAATTAGTACGTTAGGTTGATTACAATCAACCACTATTTTAAACATCTATTGTTAACCTAAACACACCTTATTTTTAACTAGTAAATATCAGGCAGATTTGATGGCTGAAAATCGAAGGATCTGAGTTTCAGGTTTTTGAGCCATTGTTTATGCAAGTGGAGCCCATGTTTTCAGTCATCCAGGCTGTCTATCTATGACGCCCTGTTACTGTGGTCACATGTGGGCGGGCACACATGTGGGCGGGCCCCAAGGTGGCTGGCAGGCTACTGTGCACATAGTAAAGGTAAAACTTTGTCCCACATCGGAAGTGCCGTCTGAAGTTGTGGTGGCTATATGTGGAGTTGCCACCCTATACTGTATGAGGCCTTTTGGGGACGACCCCGAGAACAAAACCGTGCGAGCTGTGCCCAGAGCGGACAATATCATACAGTGTGGGCGTTGGTTGTTACAAATGGTATCAAAGCCGAGGACGGCTCTGCCCTAAATGGGGGATATTGTGACGCCCCGTCACTGTGGTCACATGTGGGCGGGCACACGTCGTGGGCGGGCCCCAAGGTGGCTGGCAGGCTACTGTATGGCTGACAGGTACTGCTTGCACATAGAAAAGGTTGTACACTCTGTGAACGCCGACATCTGAAGTGTGTAAGTTGTGGTGGCTATATGTGGAGTGTGTCACCCTATACTGTATGAGATTTTGGGGACGACCCCGAGAACAAACCCCGTGCGGGCTGTGCCCAGATGGACCCAGATCACAATATCATACAGTGTGGGCGTGGGCTGTTACAAATATATTGTGACACCCGGTCACTGCTTCATGTGGGCGGGCACACGTGGGCGGGCCCCCAGGTGTGGCTGGCAGGCTACTGTGCTGGGCGAGATACTGTTACAGTTGACTGTAGCGTAACTTGTCCTACATCGGAAGAGTTGTCTGGAGTTGTGGTGATTATATGTTGGGTTTCTCCCTTAACAGACATGACGCGTTTTAAGCCTTGAGATTCGGCAAAGCGGACAATATCATGTGTTGTGGGGGTGGGCCTTACAAATGGTCAGAGCCGAGGACGGCTCTCCCTCGGTGGGAGGATATTGTGACACCCCCGGTCACTGCTTCATGTGGGCGGGCCCCAGATATGGCTAGCAGGCTACTGTGCTGGCGAGTTAATGTTGCAGTTGACTGTAGCGTAACTTGTCCCACATCGAAAGAGTTGTCTGGAGTTGTGGTGGTTATATATTGGGTTCCTCCCTTAACAGACATGACGCGTTTTAAAGCCGTGAGCTTCGGCAAAGCGGACAATATCATGTGTTGTGGGGGTGGGCCTTACAAATGGTATCAGAGCCGAGGACGGCTCTCCCTCGGTGGGAGATATTGTGACACCCCGGTCACTGCTTCATGTGGGCGGGCCCCCAGATGTGGCTAGCAGGCTACTGTGCTGGGCGAGTTAATGTTGCAGTTGACTGTAGCGTAACTTGTCCCACATCGAAAGAGTTGTCTGGAGTTGTGGTGGTTATATATTGGGTTCCTCCCTTAACAGACATGACGCGTTTTAAAACCATCAGCTTCGGCAAAGCGGACAATATCATGTGCTGTGGGGGTGAGCCTTACACTATCTGATGGGGGCCCCAGGTGGATGGACCAAAGCTGTCTTTCAGTTCAATGTGCTCTGTCAGCTGTATGTATCATCTCTTTTCTTGTTTATATGTGGAACATCAGTCCAAGGGTGATATTTGTTTCATCACCGAGAACTTTGGCTTTTCCTCTCAGATCAATGGGCTGGATTAGCCAACCATTCGGACCCCCTTGCACAGGTGAGTATCATTTAATGCCCTCTTCGTTTGGAGTCAAAAGGAATGATCTTGAAACAAAGAACGGATGCATGTGCCCCCAACCTAAAACCAAGATGTAGAAAGGCAAATGTAGAAGGCTATATTGAAATACAAGAGGTTTTTGGAGGAAGAGAAACCATACATAGTCAATTTTGAGTTTCCTTGTGGTGCAACTGACACGTACAGCTTCATTTTTGCGGGTCCACTCTCATGCAACTGACGCAGCTAATGTAATAGGAGTCACGCACCGTTTTTTTTTTTTTTTTTTTGTATTCTTCCCTTAGTAAGATGAATAACTCAGTATCTAGGCCGTCCATTAGTTCCTGATGCAAACACAACAAAACTTGGATTAAATCCAAGGGCTGTGAAGAGCTTGACGCCACACGTCCTTAGAATGTGCACTACACATGCTAGAATGGCACATAGGTACAAGATCTAAGCCATCCAAAAGAAGGGTACAACTGTGTAGATGCCTTGCTAAGATTCATGTCAGGTGGGCCACAGTTCAAAAGTATGGCTGAAAAACCTTGACATAGTTTTCTGACCTCTCCACTTGTTTCTAAACCTGGCTGGCCTGCTGACTGGACAATATTTGTGTTTTGGGTTGTAAATATTCTACTGTTGGTCGCAATTGATGGAATTTATTATTATTATTATTATTAAATATTACATCTGCCATATGTGATTCCATGTAGATGGTATGTCTTTGTACACACATGTGGGCTTATCAGAGCTTGAATTATTCCATGTACTTTATTTGACTGTCAAAATCAGCTTGAAATGTCAATTGGGTTCATTTTGGCCCGGCATTTCAAACCAATCAGCTTCTAACATCCAACCCATCCTTTGTTTTCTTAATGTGGGTTTTGAGTAGACAAAGAACATGGCACTTGGGTATCTGTCATCAATGGTCAGGTTCAGGTCCGATAATGTTGCACGACTTGAATGGATTTGGATTTGGGTTTTGTGGTGTTTGGATACTGCTACAATATATAAGGGGTATCAGTGGTGTTTGGATACTGCTACAGTATATAAGGGGTATCAGTTCCAAATCCGTTTCAGATTCAGATATCCCATTCGGTTCAATTTCGAGCATGAATTAGGATTCAGAATGGATGGAGTTTGGATCTGGAATTGGGTCTATCTATTAAAACCTATCACGTTCAATTTCGATCATGAGTTAAGGATTTGGAGTGTGGGGTTTGGATCCCAAAATGGATCTGAAATACAGTCCAGGTCGAAATTCAGATTCATGCCAGAAACATTCCTTCTGTATAAGAGGTTTGCTAGAATACACCTGAATGCACAACAATAAGATACGTCCATACCATGGCCATTGAATCCATCTTCCAATGATCCAAACCATTCATATGATGTCTCTCATTTTGTATTGTGAGTAGAGAATAAATAAGAGCTCTCAATGAAACTATTTTTACTTTTTAGTTTGGCTCTTTTGCTTTGAGCATGAACAGTCAACATGGCCTCTTATAATCACAAGTTGAAATATTTAGCCCAAGAGTTCTATGGGCATCCCCAGTCAAGGGGAGCCCTATCAAATAAACAATGTGGATCGTTGAAGGAAACCCAAAGCCAGCTGCTAGAGCCTTATTTACCATTTAATGTCTTTATTTATTATAGCAGACCTCTTTATTTGAAGTTCTTAAATAAACTACTATATATATACAACGCCAATGGATCTGACCATAAAACCAAAAGATGACTTATGTCTTGATAAAAACCAAACTGCATTGTTTATTTATCTCATGCATACATAATGAATATAACATATATCACCATAAAATTAAAATTGTCAACTGGACTTTTATAAACTGGAATGCTAATAAAAATATAATATTTGTATACTCCACAATTCAAAACATTCTACGAGAGTTAATACCTTGATTTGTAGGTCTGCCAAGATCCACAGACACATGATGATTCTTAATCCTTTCCTTTTGTAATAAGGAATTTTAAACCAATTGTTCTTGAATTATATAAATCATTGTCATCATGGAGAGGGAAACTATATTATAATACCCCACACCCTGCTGCTTTGTGATAAGTACTAATTTTTGTTTTCACAATGAATGAAGACATGAGCGTCTATATTGCAATCCTTTGCTCAACAACCACAATGTCCATGGAAACAAAACCCGGGTGGGATTCATGTTGATGAGGCATTTAACATAATCTAAATTGTGCATTCAATCAATTTTAGTTGACTGGTGTATACTATGTAAGTAAAAGACCCTACCACCTTCTTTGTCAGTCTTTCACGGATCCACATTTGGTTTCACCATTTCTCCCAAGTATTCCTACTGTAGGGGCTTTGTCAAGCCAAGTGTGGGTTAGAACTATCATTAATACATAACGTTAAAAAATAACTCTCGCCATCTTATATACATTTAATAACAGTGCTTAATTTCTTTAAAACTGGATGAAGAAATCACCTCATTAACCTTAAGTATTACTAATATGATGTTTAATCTTAAATTGTTGGACTACTTGGCATACCAAATGTTTAGATCTTATGTGTCACAAACTCCTTTGGTTGTATCATGTCCTCCATTTAACGGTATTCTTTTAGGTGTTTCTTCTTTAGTAGAATTACCCTACGGAAATGCTTAGTTGATCACCCATTGTTCCCTCGTTGATCAATTGAGGAATGGGAAGACCTTTCCTGTATGAACAGTATAAAGAAGGTCATGTTTTGCTCCTTAGGTAAGTTTTTATATTGGGTTTTATCTTGGCTTTTACCATCCTTTAGGGCCTCTACATTTTCCATTGTGACTATCTTTATAACTCACAAAAGGGTATTAGGATTCCGAATCCCTTAAAGCCCGTCGATAAAATTGAATGATGATTTTGAGCTTTACCATGAACGTAACCATGGTCTTGCATGTTTTGTTTCTCGACTTTACCATAGCTGATATGGATTGTTGAGTGACAATATCATGTCATTATGTGGATACATATACGCTTTTTATAGATGTCTTTGATTTCTCTAGTGGTTGCTACGGTAGAAGTCTCTGATCAAATAGACACAAAAACACGAGGACTATCGACGATTGACAATTTGGTTGATCCCAATGTCGGAAATAGACATATGGAAGGCTATGGTGAAACACGGATCTCATACACATGGCACAATGTGATCATCAAGTACATCCAAAAGAAAGCTGGTTACAACAAATCACAAAAGGTTATCTCAAGTTGGAAACATGATTAAATATGCTTGTTGTAACACCCCGTACTTTTCAAGAATAAGGTATTACCATTATAATTAAAATTAGCATATTAGTATGAATATACACATATAACCTATGCTATTCACTGTCATTTGATAAGTCATAGTCCATCCATCTCAACCGTTGATTATGAGGATAGACTATCATCTCAATAGATAAATCTACTTTTAGGATTTCAATCACTTTGATAGACAAATCAAACCATTTATCAGGTTCCCAACTTCCCATACGGCAACCCACTACTTAATTTTAACCATTAATCACTAATACTCACCATCAATATTAGGTCATATGATCACTAATCCAACCATTGATTTCCAACTAAGTGGTCCCTAAGACTCTTGACCGTTGGTGTTCAAATTCAGAAAGATCCAACCATTAGAAATCCATAATTAGAACTCAAAATTTAAAAGTGTAGCCCACCTGAACTATGGATCTGCCTCATCTATGGACTAGAATCCTAATAGGACCGATAGGAATTGTTGGACAGCATAGATCTTTCAACACGTTGTTGTGGACCCCACATAAGAGTCATGTGCACATCAGCATGGGTGTACCTGCTGTACATCAGATCCCATTCCCAGTCAAACTTGGTTTGACCCGTGAGACCCAAGAAGGAAAACCTTCTCCTTCCTTTGGGAAATTAATAGTACTGACCTTGATGTATGGTCAAATTCCCTGATGAGATTCAACCTTTCAAATATTCCTTAGGTGGCCTTCTGACACGCCTTCGAAATTTACTCGGACCAAAATGCCCTTGTCCTTGTTTCAGTAGTTGTATGGTTTTTAAGGGAATAAGAAGTTACGTCATATTTAATGCCAAGAAAGTGATGTGTACGGAACCCTTTTTTGTGCGTGGGCAAGGACCAAACTCGTGGGGCCCACATTGATGTATGTGTATAATACATGCCGCCCATCCTTTTTGTCGTGTCATTTTAGGGCTAGAGCCCAAATATCAACCTGATCCAGAGCTTGTGTGGGTCACATAATAGAAAATAACGGTAACAATGACACCCACTGTTGAAATTTTTCAGGCTCACTGTGATGTTTGTTAGAAGTGGACACTGTCCAAGTCAGGACTTTTTGGGCTCACAGCGAGCTGGCAGACAAGGTGGACGGAACGGATCACCCCATTGTGGGCCTTAGGCTATTGTACCAATGACTATGCTTTCATTTGGTAGTAAAGGAAGTGAGCATGTAACAACCGCGACCCATATAACATGACAACCACGATCCATATAACATGATAACTACAATCCATGACAACCACAACCCATATAACATGACAACTACGACCCTTACCACATTACAACCACGACCCTTACTGCATTACAACCACGACCTGGGTATGGGTTATGGTTGTCATGTTATATGGGTTGTGGTTTTCATGAGGTAAAGGTCATGGTTGTTATGAGGTAAGGGTCGTAGTTGTCATGCTATATGGGTCGTAGTCTTCATTTTATAGGCCTTGGCAAGGACCAACTAGTAGGGCCTATATTGATGTATGTGAATAATCCATACTGCCCATCCTTTTTACCGTGTCATTTTAGGACCTTAGGCTATTGTACCAATGACTATCCTTTCATTTAGTAGTAAAAGAAGTGAATATGTAACAACCGCGACCCATATAACATGATAACTACGATCCATGACAACTACGACCCATGACAACCACAACCTATATAACATGACAACCACGACCCATATAACCTACATTTCCTACTCCTGCAGTCTATCAATAGTCATCCCATATTCGAAAAACGTCAGGCTAGCTTTGGTACGAATGGACACGTTACTTTTATAACTTTGTACGGTATAACTTTATGAAGATAAGATCCATACCGTCTGTTAAATGCCCTTAGAGTGAGACCCAAAGATGAGAATGATTCAACAGTCAGGTGAGCTACTCCATGAGAAACCACGACCCATATAACATGACAACCATGATCCATATAATATGATAACTACGACCCATGACAACCACGACCCATGACAACTACGAACCATGGAGTTTCATCTGATGGACAGTAAAGATTTATATATGTTTATCCCATGTAGTCACCAAGTTAGTGCAAGTCACGCCATAGTCGTGCAAACGATATCTATATCGTAGCATAGGTCGCATAGGTGGTTATAATGCGGTAAGGGTCGTGGTTGTAATGTAGTAAGGGTCGTAGCTATCATGGGTCATAGTTGCCATGATATATGGGTCGTGGTTGTCATGAGGTAAGGGTCGAGGTTGTTATGCTATATGGGTCGTAGTCTTCCATTTATAGGCCTTGGCAAGGACCAACTAGTGGGGCCTACATTGATGTATATGAATAATCTATGTTGCCCATCCTTTTTGTCGTGTCATTTTAGGGATATGTTCCAAATATCAGCCTGATCTAGAGCTCGTGTGGGCCACATAATAGAAAATAATGGTGACAATGGCACCCACTGTTGATATTTGAGCCCACACGAGCTCTGGATCAGGCCGATATTTGGGTCCTATCCCTAAAATGACACGGTAAAAAGGATGGGCGGTATGGATTATTCACATACATCAATGTAGGCCCCACTAGATGATCCTTGCCAAGGCCTTTAAAATGAAGACAACTGTGAGACCCGACTCGAGTTCGTATGTGTGCATGTACGTGCGTGAGTATGCATTTCGTTCATCTTGGTCCCACGGTCCTACCGGTCGAATCCTGGCGACCCGCGACCATCGGATAGTGTTTGCGGTCATCCTTAAATCCGGTCACGTAGACTCAACTCGGATTGAGCCGAAACCTATGCCATCTTCTTCTTATCGTCGTTGCGGTTCCGATGCTGCGTCTTGTGCATCCACCCGGTGTGTAGATCATAAGATGTAGGCAATTCAATTCTAGCCCTTGATCATGATCATGTGGCCCACCTAGTGAGGAGATCACATTTTTCAAGGTGACCCACTCCCTTTTTGGTGCAATTTCCAACAAACACCACAAACACTACCTAGAGTTCCATCTCACACACCACCTACCCTTAAACACCACCCCAAGCCTCCTAACCTACTAAACTTACAACTTTAGTTGTAACTCCCTACTTGCAATCATCTCCCCTCTCTAACCAAGGTAAGAAAGCAATTATTACCTAGCTTAAAAGAGATTTCTCTCTCTTTCTCTCTCATTCTCTCTACTCCTCTCTCTTCTCTCCCTCTCATTTTCTTCTTCCAAGCAATAGAGGGGTGGGACGTCCACCCCATTCCAGCCCCAATCTCCCTCTTTTCCTCCAAATCTAACCTTCCAAATCTCATCTCATCTCTTGATCCATCACCCTTGGTGCACTAGGGGCAATAAGGTCCAAGATTTGAGCAATATAAGGTGGGTGTGTTCCTAGGATTTAGAACTTTCGTCTTTACATTCTTAGATATCTTTTCTTTCATATGGGAAGTGCAGGACCCACCAATCAATGGTGGAGATCCTACACCATCCCTTAGTTGTGGCCAAATTGCCTCTTTGGTGCATGCATGCCCATGCATGGGGTTTTCCCCTCTATGGACCCCATCATGGAGGATTATTTGTATTTCATCACATGATAGGTCATCTAAACCTTAGAATCATGGTTGGGATGGCATCCCAACCATTAATCTTGAATCTAGGACATGCATGTGGTGGATCTTTGTTGTAACATATGAACAAATGGAATGTATGGTGTGATTGATGAAGGGGAGGGCCTCAATGTGGCGGAGCCCCTCCTCTTGTGGCTGATTCTTCATTTTTTCTTTATGATAGAATTCTGATCTTGCATGTGTGGCCCACCTTGTGGGTCAACAAAAATCCAGACCATCCATGAAGCTTGGACGCCCATAGCGGTCCATCCTTGAACATGTGGCCCTAAAATTCATCTTAATGGGGCACATACAAAGGGTATTTGAGGATGGGGAAGGTCTGGACATTTGTGGGGCCTAATAGGGTGGTCCACAACATAAATTCCTGGGGTTAAATCACATGGCAAATGATGTTTATATTTTATTTCTTTTAATTACTTATTGGTGTCCCAATTTGTCTGGATAGATTTTTAGGCCAACTTGAGGCTAGGATTTGGGGCTTTTGGTGGGGAACTTTGTACCAAGTAGAGTATGATTTTTGAAGGTACATATCCCACCTATAAGCATGCCAAATTTTCAGCCCCAACTGATCCCATTTGGGTCCCCAAAAGGGTGGGCCAATATGGGTACCTTGCTGGATTTTCTACTGTAATTCCAGCAAGGTTGCAATTTGGAAACTCAAAATTTTAAAATAGTTTTTGATCAGGTGGGCCACCTTGGTGTACCCTACCTTGTACTACATATATATGGGAAGGTTGAAATCCAATTTCCCCAATTTTTGGACATCCTGGGCCCACCCCATTGTGTGCTCAATCATGGTCTATCCAGAATTTTACACTTAGCAGAATTTCTGGAGAGATTGTATTTCTAAATTGAATTAAAATAGTTTTGGTCATCTAAAAATCGTGAAATTTTGTAGAGGTGTGGCCCACCCATGGAAGGACCATCCTGCAAATTTTCAAGGCCATCGGGCCCATGTACCATCCGTGGTGCAGCTTGGAGTGGCCCACCAGGCTAGGGCGTCCAGCCTTGGCTGGCCGTCCAGGCCACCTTGTGAGCCCACTTTGATGTATTTTGTGTCCCACCATTCATCCAAGTGGGGTCCATAGGGGGCATGATCATTTCTCCCTTCAATAGCATCCATTTGGGACCCATTTGGATGAGTTTTGGGCCAATTACTCAGGCCCATAGGACTATCTACCCTTGGGACGTCCAGGCCCATTGGACCACTGTTGGACTTTCAGTCCAGCAGCATGGTCCACCTATTTTATGTGTTTAAATCAGTCCCTTCATCTGGTGGGACCCATAGAGACATACGTGGGCCACCAGGGGACTTATACTTACCCCTTTATGATTTTTGTTGGGCTCCAACAGGCCCAGAATATGGGTAGGCTAAAATTTCAGCAAAAGGCCCAAACTGGCCCCCCTAATGGCTTGTTTTGGGGCAACATAGCCCACCAGATTAAGGGTGGATTATGCACTTGAGATTTCCTTCTTCTAAGATATCCTTGGGCCTCATTTATGTATGCTTAGAGGCCCACCTCCATTGAACTTTATTTGGACCTATATGCAATGTGTTGATTGGCCTTGGTAGGCCCACTCATCTTGGACCTTCTAAGTTAGGCCCCATTGGACCTCTAGGCCTATACTTACCATCGTATTGTGATGGGCTTATGGGCCAAAATACACAAGTAGTTGGGCCTTTGGTTACCCACTAAATTAACCACATGCTTGGGCCAAGCTGTAAGACCCAATTCACTTGCTTTAAACATAAGAAATTGCCCATAAGGTTGGTTACTGGGCTGCCCATTAGGCCCACCACGATATGTGGGTTTGTGACTTTTATGGTTGGGCCCAAACCTCACTTAAGGGCCCACCATATTGCCTATGTATCGGGCCATGTGTATTGCCCACTAGGCCCTTGTATTGTTTAAGGCCTGGGGCCTTGATTCGCTCGAGTAATAGCGGGCTACATTTTGGGACCTAGTTGAGGTTGGATGTCCTCCTTGGTGGCCCTAAGGTAGGCCCATAGGGTGGATATAGGTGGTTGAAGGCCCACCTGGACCCTTGTTAGGACCGCTTTTTCCCTTGGGCTTATATGGCCCGTCTTAGCTTGTGGACTACCCCAGAGTATTGGGCCCCCACTAGAGGATAATCCCATAGTAAATTGTCTAAGTACCTAGACTTGTTTCCCTCCTTGGGAAGGAGGAGTGTACATGTTAAGTCTTCATCGCCGTATGACGCACCCTCATGACCCATATGCATCATTTATGTGTGGTCATTGGGTTGATATGATAGAGGAATGGAGTTTCTCCTCTGTGCAATCGAGTGAGTGAGCTGTCTAGTGCATTGATATATGCGGCATGATCTATACGCATCTGCATTGGCATCGCATTTCATAATAGTATCGCCCTTGCTTCATCAGGGCCTTGCCTCCACAGGGACATTCGTGGATGGCCGTATGTATGGACACCAGAAATGTATTACTTGAGCATATAGGGTGCATAGGATGCCCATGAGCGAAATTCTCAAAACTTCCATGGTACCAAGGATCTGCTCAAGCGTCGTGACTGGGTGGAAAATATGAGCGCACGAGGGCCTTACACCTTTAGGTCGCGACTCCCACTATCGTGTAGTGTTGGAATGTGGTGTAGCCTTATCCGCCTATGAGAGAGGGCATTGCTAGGCTGAGTCCAACTAGTTCGTGAATGGGTCCTCTACCGTCAGGCTTTGCCGGTGATTGGCTGTCCATAGGCAGGTAGTGAGGTCTCCTACGCTCGTTTGACTGTGCGGGTCTATAGAGCGGCAGTCATTCTATAGTGTACTAGACCCCAGTAGATTCCTTATGATGGAACTGTACTGACATGTGGACTAGATATGAGGACTGACATTACTTCGCATTACATTTGCATCGGATATATAAGCCCTTTATGCATCACCTTGGTATGACGCCCAGTACTCATTGCACTGTATTCATGACAGCCTTGGTTAGGCTTATGGCATTGACATTGATCATATTTCCCTTCTGTATCTCCTATTACTCTTCTGCGCACCACTGTCACACACTTTCACCACCCTCTAAGCTCTCTATAAGCTTATGCACGATTGATGCGTGCAGGAGACCCTAGGTCAGCAGCGCAGTAGCAGAGCTTGGATAGGAGTTGAGCCGAGAACCCATGTTGCAGATCTTCTTTTTTTCTTCTCTTGTTAGCAAATGCATTTCTTTCTTGTCATGTATCTTAAAACTCAAATTTATAGTGGATTTTTGTGATGTGTGCCTTGGTTATTTCTGAGATGTACTTGCTGTGATCTTGGGTATGCTCGTGTTAGATTGATTATATGATTATAAAAATCCTCCTTGTAAGATTCCAGGATCGGAACCTACCTCAGGAGCCGAGAATGGGGTACTACGAAGGCTGTTGCGACCAGAACTGGCTATCGGGTTTCTTGTGAGTCCGGTCACCGGGTCTGGGGCATGACAACTACGACCTGTATAGCATTACAACCATGACCCTTACCTCATGACAACCACGACCCTTACCTCATGAAAACCACGACCCATATAACATGGCAACCACGACCCATACCTCGGTCATGGTTGTAATGCGGTAAGAGTTGTGGTTGTAATGTGGTAAGGGTCATAGTTGTCATGGGTCGTGTTGTCATGTTATATGGGTCGTAGTTGTCATGTTATATGGGTCGTGGTTCTCATGTTAAATGTGGTAAGTGAACATGAACAACCGTGACCCATATAACATGAGAACCACGACCCATATAACATGATAACTACGACCCTTACCACATTACAACCACGACCCTTACCGCATTACAACCATATAACTGTAGGGTCGACATTATCTGGTCGAGCGTGGCCATCTACTGTTATACCCCCCCGAATTCCGACATGTTGATCTTATCACTAAGGTTGTTCCAAGTCTTGCGCCGAAGATCTCAGATGACAGCTGCTTGCCAAGTATGGGAGCTTTCCGTCTAAGGAGGGCATCCCGTGGCTATAAATAGAGGCCCCATCTATAGTTAAAAGTACACACCAGAAAACCCTTACTATTGGACCCAGAATACTTTCTGACTTAGGCAGCGGAGGGGCCCCCTGGTATAGCCAGGGTCCCCTTTGTCTTCTTCGTGTGCAGGTACTCAGAGGTCCAGCGAGGGTTAATTGAATTTTTGTATCAATACCCGTAGTCTACGGTAAATCCATGAATTATACATATCAATCCCTCAAAATAGATAAGCAAATAATTTAAGCCTTCCTAAGCCTCCAAAGTGTCCAGAGTCGGTAAACTAAAACCAAAGTTTTATTCAAACCAAAATTAATGAATTGTTCAACATTCAAACTATAAAACTTGAATAAAAGTAAACTGGAACATTGAAAGTAACCACAAGCCTCAAAATGAGCTAGGTAACGGGGTATTGTACAAACACAAGAAAAGAGGATTGTTCATGATGAGCACACAAGCAAGGGTCATGGGATAAATTGAAGATGGAAGGTGAGGAAGAGTAGTTTTAATGCTGACAGGACGGAGAAAATGAATGGTGCAAAAAAGAATCTACAAAGATTAGGGAGGAAGCAAAAGCATATTCTTCCCGAATTGGAGAAAGAAGAGAATTAGAGTTACAAGTAGACAAAAACAAAAGAATGGACTCGTAGCTTCTCTTGATATGGAAGAGTGGAGTGACCATCAACATAAGAAAGCAATTCTCGTGACATACAACAAGAAATGAGATGAACGCTCGCCCAATTTGTGCATGAAAATATTGGTAACCTTTGTGATAACTGAAATAGACCATTCTTGAGAGACAAAAAACGGTAGAACAGCTTGGACAGTTGCAGAAATTTATAACAAGGGTATAAGATCCATTTAAATCAACATACTGTTGATTATAGCCTTTGGCCACAATACAAGCTTTGACATTGATTATTGCCTTTGGCCACAATACAAGCTTTGACATTCAATTTTATAAACCCAAACGATCGTTGGGATTCACGGGATATGATTTTAGGTCCTGTTGGCACAAAAAGCAGATATCTTGTCCATCATAGATTTATCCAATAAGGAGACTTAGAGGCAACAATGTATGAATTATGTTCGAACTCAACTTGACGGGAGGTAAGAAGACATGATGAGCATGAGAAAGTGAAGGGGCGGAAAGGAAAGAGAGACTAATCTTGGGCAGAGATGATGATATGCCTGAGGATGGCTTGGAGAAGAGTAAGATGAGGTGAAGAATCTTTGTCGATTAGGGACAAGCAAAAGGAGATTCTTCCCTAAGTAGAGGAAGATGAGATAATCAAGCTAGAGACCCGAGAAAAACAAGGTAACTGAACCTGTAGCTCCTAAGATGGAAAAGTAGAGTGACCATCAGCATAAGGAAAACGGGACTCGTTAAAGAGTACATGATGTGAGAGAATACTTGCCCAGTTTGCTGATGAAAACTACAGTAACCCTTTTGCTTGAGAAAAACACAGAGTATAGTTATGATAATTTTGTCTCTTTGGCAAAGGTGAGACTGGGTATACAGAGGCATCCAGAGACATTAAAACAGGAACAATTAGCAAGTTGACAATATATATATATATATATATATATATATATTATATATATATATATATATATATATATATATATATATATATATATATATATATATATATATATGTTTTAGGTACATTCATTATTAAAAGTAAGTGTACGAAGACAATTAGGGGGCGTTTGCATCATAAGTCACTTAAGATAAGCTACTTATTCCACGAGTAGCTTATCTTACTTTCTACTTATATGCTTCTCCTCTCTTTCGTCTCTCCTGATGCCTCTCTTCAGCAACTGATGAAAAGTAGAAAAGCTAAAAAAATTAAATGAACTGATTAAGTAATTTTGAGTAAAAAAGTTTCTTATAACTAATCACAAACCAAACTTATCTGAAATAAGTTACTTATCTACTGCTGTAAGTATAAAACGTAACTTATTTGGTGCTGTCCAATCAGGCTCTTAGTGAGAAAAGTGGGAAAGATGGGACATTACTGTGAAAAACAAGTGTCAAACCATTCCTGTCATACGTGGATATTTGCACTTGGAGATTCCATTTTACTGAAGAATATGGGTATATGAGATATAACGAAGAATCCCATGAACAAATTGATGTGATAGAGATGCAGAAAAAGAAAACTCACTAGCACTGTACATTGAAAATTTTGAATGTGACAATAAGATAATTTTCAACCATGCAATGAATATATATATATATATATATATATATATATATAGTCAAGTCTGATTGATGCTTCAAAGGATAAAACCAAGTATACCGACTAAAAGTATCAATGAAGATGGCACTATAAGTAAAAAACCAAAAGTGAAACAGGCATAGGACTCCATGTGTCACAATCCACTTCAACTGCCTTTAATTTATTTGTAATTCCCCTAATGAAATAGCAGCCGTTCTTTTAATAAATAATGGCCATTTCTTAGAAAGTATTTTATACTCCATGTAATGCCATTGTATTTAAAATCATCCTCCAATTTAAATACCAGTGACTACTGAGGCATTTTGTCAAGACAGAAAGACACAGATTGAATATTGCCATTATCACGTCCACCATAACAGGCACTGGAACTTTATTTTGAACCATTCTGTGAAAGCGAGCACCCACAATGTTTCCTCATTACCTGGATGGTCCAGTTTGAGTTTACACCACTTGGAAATTGTTAGTGAACTTGCACTTATGCAATGGTTGTTATGGATCACAAAAGAAAAGGAGGAAAAAACTACATTTATTATTAAGCTGTGTTAAACTGTCAGATTTTAAAGGTGCTTTAATCTAAGAACTCAAACATTTCATGAAGATTGTAAGGCACGTACCACTCGAAATTCAACCCCCATCAATCAGGCAGGGAGAGTTTTTGTTGAGATAACTTCAAATGACATTCCATTCTGTTGGAGCTTTTCCTGGAGATCGGTCGGACCAAAAACAATCCCTGGTGGGAAAACACCTCCTTTTGGTAAGTTATGGCGTTGGCCCAACAGAATAAGAGCACATTGAACTAGAATTATCGGAGTGGTTACATATCCAATTTCAGGCCCTGAGATTCTGGTGATTATTTCTCTATTGGGTTTTCCACTTCCCCTCGATGTGAGACTGCCATCACTGTAACCGTGTCCTACGAACCACATCTTGAAGGTAGCACTCCTCACCTCTTCTTCTGTTGGGCCTGTCTTTCGAAATCCCCCAAGGGTGAAAATTTCAGGGTATTTTAAGAGAAGTGACCTCCCAAATGCAGTTGTTCCAAGGAGACCAAGGGAAATTCCAATAACAATCCATCCGAAGATACCCAGCAAAGATTTGGAGCCGATCTTCACGCCAAAATGGGCTGGTTTCACTGTTGCCCAGAAATTCCTCCTCTTCTCGATGTGTTCGTCACTCTCATTAGAGCCGGGAAGGCCATGCGGGTTCTCAGTTAAAGATGCAAGCGTTCTTCGAACAACAGTGGCATCTGCAGAAGGTAGCTTCACTGCCCAAAGGCCAATTGACTCCTGGTGTTCTATCATTGCTCCTTTGGAAGGAGGAGGGCCAGGAATCTGCAAACAAGTGGGATGTCTACTGATAATCTGTAAAAACCAATAAATAACTTAAAAATATGGAAAGCACCAAGGGAAAAATCAACCAAACTTGAAGTTTCAAATCAATACATCTCAATGACATTTGTGTGTGTGTGTGTGTGTGTGTGTGTGTTGTGTGTGTGTGTGTGAGAGAGAGAGAGAGAGAGAGAGAGAGAGAGAGAGAGAGGAGAGAGAGTTGTATTTTTGGGTGGTCCTGCGGACTACCGTATCGGATATTTTTGGGTGGTCCTGCCGACTACCATATCGGATTATTTTATTAATATAAATAGAGAGAGGAGAAGGGAAAAGCCCTAATCCTGATTTTGTCTCTAATTGTGTTTGTTTACATGGTATCAAAGAAGGGAAGCCTAGCTCTAATCTCCACCTCTTGTCGTTTCCCAGCATGTGCTGTTTTCCGGCAATTGCCTTCTTTTTTTTTCCCCAAGGCCTGTAGTATGCAGCACGCCTCCTCTTCAAATTAGGTTCAAAACCCCTCTTCCCCTCAGCCCTGAATCATCTTCACCGCAGCCACCACAACCCTGAATCATCCCTACCGCTACCCATCCCCACTGACACCCACTGCCCGAACCCATCCCCACCGAAACCCACCTTCTAAACCCATCCTCGCAGACCCATCACCACCCAAAAACCTATCACCACCTGAACCCATCTCATTGTTCTTCTTCTTCTTCTCCGCTTCCGTTGCTGCTGCGCATAGAGTCGACAGAACCGGTCGGTGTTGCCACAAACAACGGATGCTACTGCTCGCCCGCCACTGCAGACAGCGACCACCACCTTCTTCTTCCTCTTCCTCTTCCTCTTCCTCTGTCGCCTGCCGTCACAGATAGCGGCGATCATTGATTAGAGAGTGCATGGTTATCCAGGGTTCAATCCACAGTTCCATCCCTTTGTGCATCTTTTAGTTTCAAAATGTATATTAAAAAACAACAAGTCTCTCAGTACAGTCGTATGGAGGGCCATTGTGACGTATTGTACCACGCGACAAGGTTTCTCAAACCTTGAGACTTTACACGGGTTTGTTCTTTCAATTGTGCACTAAGATCATAGTATGGTCGGAGTGGTAATTTATGTTTGCTAGGGTGATTTACCAACCATGGCTAGCAATAACACTAATGAGAAACAGGATTTCAAGAGTAAGGTTTTAAAATGGTGATAAGACACCCCATAACAGCGGGTTAGTGTTACCTGTTACCCCATTGTAACAGCGGGTCCAGAACAAAAACCCCCAAAAAAAAGGTTCAAAAACTAGATTCAACTAGAAGATTTGTCAGGTCAGTTCAAGTCAACTAAATAAACATACAAATATTGAACGGTCTTGGTTAGCCAACTCAAGTTTTGTCAAGTTTCACTGAGCTGCGACCAATCTACTTTTTATCAAGTCTTATTGAAATCTAATAGAGTTAACTTTTAAAAGAAAAAAAGAAGTTAAATCTAATAGAGCCAGTCGAAAACTAGAAAAGGTCTTGCCCATAGGAAAATACACTGTTTTCTTTTTTAAGCATTATAATCCATGGAGTAACACCATTGTATTTAGAAAATAGCTTGTGTAAATAAAAGCCATAACTTTTCTTTTTAAAAAATGGTTGTTATTTAACAACAGCCTTTTTTTGCTGCGTAATACATCATTAATTGTCTGTCCATTCCCATCATAACAGTTGTTATCATTTAGTTGTTGTTGTTAACCTTGCTACTAACCTAACCACCCATGTCTGACTACTCTCTGACCCAAACTAGACTAAAAGTACCCCAAGGATTCCTTATGCCTTAGTTCTGTGACTAGGGACAAGAGAAAGAATCTAGACTCATATGTCCCAAATTATAACTATTTTTGTGTCTTTCGTCCTTCTTTATTTGTGGTTAGTCTTTTAATCTCCTTTTGCACCATAACATAGATTATCTACAGTACTCGAGAGAGTAACTTTCCTTTACCTTGGGAATTTAATGACAAATGGCAAGAGAGCATTACACAATAAACAGAGAACCTTGAGAACAAAAACAACAATTCAAAGAAAAAAGTAAATAGCATATATATTTTTTGGCACAACTAAAATAAACTATATCTTTTTCTTTTTTTTTTTTGTTAATAATGTTACTTAAAAAAACGAAAAAGAAGACATAAAGGAGCAGAGATTGCCCAATACAAACAAATATCATTTTTTTTAAAATGAAAAGCAACAAAATGATCATGAAACTCCTTCCACAGAAAAGATACCCACTATACACCCATCTTGAAAGAAATATGGTATAATCTTTACATCCATGGCTCTAGATGGAAATTTGCTACTACAATGTTCCTTATTCACAAAGGACAAATTCATGCAGTTCCCCAACCAAAACAAAAAATCGATTTCCAGAAATTGAAAAACCTCCATACATGCTTTTTGCAATAGAAAGGATAGATCAGCTAAGGGCCAAGATAAATCCAGTGTCGAAAACAATTGTAACGATCTGAACACTCGCAAAAGGGCAGTTCACTCAAAATTGAGCAGAAAATGAGCAATGGAGCACATTCAAGAAGGAAAACTCACGACAACCTATGGTCACAATTGTCTAATTGCTGCAAGTTTTGGACTATGACCCATCCGTGGCCCAGCAGATCAATGGTCCCAATCACCATGTACAGTTGCTACATGCATGGTGGGTACAACATTACATGTGAAGTGAGCCTCATGATATTATTTCCCGTAAATTGAATAAAGAGAAACCAAAAGCAGTCTAATGTAGAAAAGAAAAATCAAACATAAAACTGTTATACTAGAGAACAAAAATCCACAAAATAATCAATTTCATCAACATCCACATGACCAAACATGGAAAAACAAATCATTTGTAATCTATTTTTCTTTCCAAACTTTTTTTCTCCCAATCACTAAAAAGTTCCAATGTGAACTTTCTTCTGCAAATAAACAACCCAATGACAGGAACAAAAATGACTAAATCAAGAAGTTCCATAATCCCATATGCATGTGTAGCCAGCCCATCTATATGCCGGCAGACATGCCATGGTCTCATCTGTTCAAAATGCGGTCATCACTCTGTAGATCCCTTGGACCAAAAAAATGGCCAGTTACAGGCCATACTGTACAAAACAAATGGACAGATAAAAAGAATATTGTTACAGCCGTCCAGTTGGTTAGCATACTGTGGCACAGCTGATGAGTGGAGTGGCCTCAGGGCCAAGGAATCTAGAATGGTAGGACTCCCACCAGATAGCAGGCTTGGATCCCATGCACGTGTACCATCTTAGCACGCCTGCCAGTGTGTAGATGCGTGGATTATACACAACGTGGATTTGAGAAACCCCACTAAATCAATGTGAAGAAATAGCCATCAATATGAAGAACACTAGAAATCAGGCCAAGCAAAACAAAGGCAACGAAAAATAGAGTCCTAGAATAAGTAAACCACAAAAATCTGTCAAATTCATCATCATCCATGTAAAACCCTCAAAAAAGAGAATCCAAATCAAGAACCCAATACAAACGGATCCTTACTCTTGCTCCGGTGGTAGACTCTCAGGAGTTTCAACACCTGGTTAAGGGTTCGAGTATCCATAGGTGGTGAAATCCCACTACGGCGTGAGTGTGTGGGGTGTGTGTGCATGTGGAAAAAAATTTAAAAATAAAAAAATAAAAATAAAAAAGAACCCAATACAAACACTAGATTTACACAAATAGCCAGATACACATACATTAACAACAAGAAGCAAAATAGTATGACAAAATAAAAAGAAATTGTTATTACCCATTATCCATTTTGAACCGTTCCTAATTTTCTGTTTTCTAAAATTTGCCACGGTTCTAAATGGGGATTTTGGTGTAGTGATAGTGTACAACTTCAATTCCCGATATGGAAAATGCGCATCCATAAATCAATCAGGATGGATGATGCAAATAACAGCTCCAATATAAATGGAAACAAAATTAAGAAAAATATACAAAGGGAGCGTTTGGCGGCACCATTTGGTGCAACCAAACGTGCCCTAAAATAAAATCTACTCTTACCACAGGCCTAGCTCTTCTGGGTCTGGACTGCCTCAGCTCCTGCAGCTGCCCCGCATTTGCCACCCCAAGAACTGCCGACTCGAACGTCCCAAAGTTCCCAACAATCCTCCTCTCAGATTCCAAGCTCAAGTATGCCTCAACCCGATTAGGCGCTGTGGGCGGGGCCCACTGCCTCGAATTGAAGATGAACCCCATCTCGGCAGGGACGGAGTCGAATCCGCAAGCCGAGACAACCAAGGAACCAGCCTCAGCAGCCCTCCCATGGTAGATCGCCTCCATCTTCTCCATGAACTCAGGCTCGCCACAGACATCGAGGTAGTCGGTGCCTGCCTCGATGCAGGCGGATACGACGGGATGACCGTAGAGGCGGAAGGGGCCGACGCAATTGAGAAGGAGCTTGGTGCGGCGGCAGAGGGAGAGGAGGGAGGGAGGGTCGGAGACGTCCGCGTGGAGGATGGGGAGGGGAGGAGGGTGCGCAGGATAAGAGGCCCATTTGAGGGTTTGGGAGAGCTTGGAGGGATTGCGGCCAGCAAGAGCGAGGGATTTGAGGGGAGATGATGTTGTTGTGTTGTTGAGGAATTTCAGGGCTTCTCTGACTACGTATTTTCCTGTGAAGCCAGAGCCGCCTAGGATTACAACGTCAAAGGCTTTTTCTTCCGCTACTGGTATTTCCATCTTCTTGGGTGTCAATGGAAATGTGTTGGGATGAGAGGGAGGAGGAAGGCACTGGAAGAGGAATAGGTTTTGGAGGATTTTTGTGCTTGAACCGTTGGACGGCAAAAACGAGTGCGGATCATCTGTGTTCAAGGTGAGCGCGGCGTTGGTTGCACACGAGAACGAGCAATGTAGGTGAGACCCTTGCCATGGTGTCCACCTCGATGTACTCATTCTATATCCACGTCCATCTGCTTATTTTAAGGATGTTGGGCAGAAACGAAGGAAGCGGATTGCGCGGTTTGCCGTTGGTACCGTGTTGACCTCACCAAGTTTTTGTTATATCCGCAATGTCAATGCATTTGAAGATTTTATTTTAGGTCATAAAGCAAAAAATGAGACATATCCAAATCTCAAGTAGACCACACCATAGAAAGCAGTAGGGACACTGATTTCCATCATTGAAACCTTCTTAGGGCCTACCATGAAGTTTTTTTGTCATCCAACCTGTTCATAAGATTACACAGATGTGGATGAATGGATAAAACAAATACAGGATTGATCCAAAACTTTTGTGGCCCTAAAAAGCTTTCAATGGAAAACGTTCAATCCCCAATTCTTTCTATGGTGTGGCCTACTTGAGCTTAAGATCTGACTCATTTTTAGGGCCATCTCCTCAAATGATCTCGTAAACTGAACAGACGGTGTGGATATATTATATACATCATGTTAGGGCCCATATAATTTAATAACCTCAACACACCAGGGAGGTCCGTCATTGGGAGGTCCGTCATGCAATCCGTTTCCAAAAATGAAGCAGATGCAAATTTAAGTGGATTACAGTGCACAAAACAGTGGCTATTAAATATCTACCATTAAAACCTTCTAGCATACCCGTAATGTCTTGATAAGGTCACACATCCCGGCAGAAAGGAACAAACAAATATCAACTTGTTCCAAAACTTTTATACGCAGCGCTTGTTGAAGGCACAGGCAATTCAGGTGGCATACGTGTTATTATTGGTCCGCGTCAAAGAAGATGACGTCAGCTGAAATTTTGAAATTTTTAAGAAGAGAAATACGTATATTTCCTCCAGAAATTTACAACTGTACTACCCATTTATGTCCCATATACATTTTTAAGCCCCGAATAATCCCCATACATACTGACAACTTGCCAAAGGTCGAAAATGCCCCTGCTTTTTTAGAAATGTGATCCTCTGAAAGCGGTGGCTATGGATTATAACTGTAGCCATAACCGCAGCACCTGCTTTTTCGATATGTCCTTCGATAGTCTTTCGATATGTACTTCGATATGTATCGAATACATAGAGAACTTTATTCTACCTATATTTTTCTCTAATACATAGTTGTATAAATATGTATATATAAGCATATAAAAAAAAAAAATTCTCTTTTTTTCATTTCTTTCTTTATTCATTTAACAAGAATATCTTCTAAACCAAAATTAGTTACTTGACGTACCCTATATGATTTTGCGGTAGGAGAAGCTACTTTAGCCAAACAACCTGGTTATTTTCAAGATTCTATCAGGTCAATGGTCGAAAATCCATTTCATTCACTTCGCGGTCAATTTCAATTAATTTACGGTTAATTTCATTCATTTCATTTACTTCGCAATCAATTCCATGCATTTCATGGTCAATCCCGGTGATTCTCCTTCACTTCGCGGTCAATTCCATGCATTTCACAGTTAATTCCCTTCACTTCACGGTCAATTCCATGCATTTCACGGTCAATTCCCTTCATTTCATGGTCAATGCCATGCATTTCATGGTCAATTCCAGTGATTCCCCTTCACTTCACGGTCAATTCCCTTTACTTCACGGTCAATTCAATGCATTTCACGGTCAATTCCCTTCATTTCACGGTCAATTCCGGCGACTCCCCTTCACTTCACGATCAATTCTATGCATTTCACGGTCACTTCCCTTTACTTCACGGTCAATTCAATGCATTTCACGGTCAATTCCATGCATTTCACGGTCAATTCCCTTTGCTTCACAGTTAATTGAATGCATTTCACGGTTAATTCCCTTCATTTCACGGTCAATTCCATGCATTTCACGGTCAATTCCGACGATTCCCCTTCACTTCATGGTCAATTCCATGCATTTCACGGTCAATTCCCTTTACTTCACGGTCAATTCAATGCATTTCACGATAAATTCCCTTCACTTCATGGTCATTTCTATGCATTTCACAGTCAATTTCGGCGATTCCCCTTCACTTCACGGTCAATTCCATGCATTTCACAGTCAATTTGCTTTAATTCACGGTCAATTCAATGCGTTTCACGGTTAATTCCCTTCACTTCACGGTCATTTCCATGCATTTCACGGTCAATTCTAGCGATTCCCGTTCACTTCACGGTCAATTCCATGCATTTCACGGTCAATTCCCTTTACTTCACGGTCAATTCCCTTTACTTCACGGTCATCTCAATCATTTCACGGTCAATTCGCTTCACTTCACGGTCAATTCCATGCATTTCACTGTTAATTCCCTTTACTTCACGGTCAATTCAATGCATTTCACGGTCAATTCCCTTTACTCACGGTCATTTCAATGCATTTCACGGTCAATTCGCTTCACTTCACGGTCAATTCCCTTTACTTCATGGTCAATTCAATGCATTCCAGATGGGGTCGCCCCTGTGAAATGCATGAAATTGACCGTGAAGTGAAGCGAATTGACCGTGAAATGCATTGAAATGATCGTGAAGTAAAGGGAATTGACCGTGAAATGCATTGAATTGACCGTGAAGTAAAGGGAATTGACCGTGAAGTGAAGCGAATTGACCGTGAAATGCATTAAAATGATCGTGAAGTAAAGGGAATTGACCGTGAAATGCATTGAATTGACCGTGAAGTAAAGGGAATTGATCGTGAAATGCATGGAATTGACCGTGAAGTGAAGGGGAATCATCGGAATTGATAGTGAAATGCATGGAAATGACCACGAAATGAATGGAATTGACCGTGAAATGCATTGAATTGACATGAAATGCATGGAATTGACCATGAAATGAAGGAATTGACCGTGAAATGCATGGAATTGACCGTGAAATGCATGGAATGACCATGAAGTGAAGCGAGTTAACCGTGAAATGCATGAAATGACCGTGAAGTGAAGCCAAATGACTGTGAAATGTATTGAAATGACTGTGAAGTAAAGGGAATTGACCGTGAAATGCATTGAATTGACCGTGAAGTAAAGGGAATTGACCGTGAAATGCATGGAATTGACCGTGAAGTGAAGGGGAATCGCCGGAATTGACCGTGAAATGCATGGAATTGACCGTGAAATGAAGGAGAATTGACCGTGAAATGCATTGAATTGACCGTGAAGTAAAGGGAATTAACCGTGAAATGCATGGATTGACCGTGAAGTGAAGGGGAATCACCGGAATTGACCGTGAAATGCATGGAATTGACCATGAAATGAAGGGAATTGACCGTGAAATGCACGGAATTGACGTGAAGTGAAGGGAATTGATCGTGAAATGCATGGAATTGACCGTGAAGTGAAGGAGAATCGCCGAGATTGACCGTGAAATGCAGGAATTGATCGCGAAGTAAATGAAATGAATGAAATTGACCACGAACTGATTGAAATTGACCATGAAGTGAATGAAATGGATTTTCGACCATCAATGTAAGGTCCTAGATTTTCACTATTTTGGATTTGTCAAAATTCCTTTAAAATTTTTTAATAACTAGCCACGTCATCACTTACGGACCATTGACGCTCAAGGTGAGCTTACACGTGGCTGGTACTGATAAAGAACCGTATAAATAAGATTAATCAACCGTAGAAAACCAATGAACCCAACCGATCACTTAAAATCAAGTTTATCCCCATGATATGTTCACATAGGGCCGAAATCTAACCGACCTACCACTGATTAAAAACAGCCCCTGGACCGCAGTACATGCACCATACTCCACTTAGAGATGAAACAGATACATTTAGGGGGACTCAGGGGGTCCCACGGAGCTAAAACATAAACCCCAGGGGGGTGGCCACCGCCAAATCGGCAGCGCACCGCCGAAGGCTCCAGAGGAATGCGGCGACACCGTCATGACGGCGGCGCGCCGCCGCCGGCCTGACCATGTGGGTCCCTCCCACGTGCGGGGGTCCCCTCTACACGACCCTTTTGCCCATTTCCAACCGTTTTCACTCCCCTAAAACCCTCCTAAACCCTCCTTCACTCTCAGATCTACCCGAAGTCGAGTTAGATAAGGTCCGGATCTTAACTAATAGACTAAATCAACTCCGTTACTCTTTTAGCCTAAAACCAATGGTTTAGAGTAATCATGACCAAATCTCCACTTTCACTAATTATAAATAGGCCACACTATGAACATAGCTAATCCAAACCCTAATCATTGCCCATGAGAAATCTCGATACCTAATTCATTACAAAAATGCCCCGATTTTTCGAACAAGCTCTAGACCGCTTGTTAGTGGGCACTAGTTCTAAAACTATAGAATAATGTCCGTCTTACTGGGCTCGACGTCCACCGTAGGAGTCGGACCTAGGTAGTGTCCAGAACGGCTCAACTTGGGCCGGAAGCTAAGTGCTTGCAACGAGCGAATCCCCTAGGCCAAAATCTGAAACTTAAGTAAAATAGATCTTTTGCTCTTTCATAAAGTTGTAGCTTTCTAACCGTTAGATCCCAACCAAACTCGAGGTATGAGTTAAAGATATTTTCCTACCCATATCCGTATAGCCGCGACCCCGATTGACCATCGGTGACTGTTAAACAGACTTCTAATCATATTCGTTGATTGACACATCCAAATGGCGGGCCGATCATATCCATATGTAGATCATCATTAGGGCCAACTATCCTACGGTAGGCGTCGACCCCTACACCTTGTAATAGCCCCTAAAGAGTAGAAACACAATCTCCTATGGCTAGTATAGTAAAAACCCAACCCTTAAGGCCATTTGCACCAAATCTAGTGCTATAAATAGTTCATTTGGGGGCCTTGTTTGCTCCAATACGAATTTGTAAAGCCAAGGAGAGAAAGAGGAGGAGAAGAAGAGAGGAATGAGAGAGATAGTGGGGCCCGGTGCCAGAACACACCATCCAATCCTCGTGCTCGCCGAATTCGTGCAAGACCTCATCTCTATTCCCGATCTCATGTCTTCCGCGGATGAAATCCGAAAATTTTGGGTTGGATTCTCCACTCACTTGCTAGGTAAGAGATTTCCCTACATGTCTTTCCATCTCTTTCTTTCATTTCTTTCATTTTGAGCCATTAGGATTAGAAACCCCATTTTGTTTCCGTCGATTCTCGCAAATCCTAATATTAAGATTGAGTGTATTAGGGCTTTAAGTCATAATTATCAATTAAAGCGGTCCATACTCTTGAGGGAGTCGTAATCAAGCCTTCCATTGCGGTTTCGATTGTACACCGATTATGAGTCCCGATTTGTCGAACCGAGTTGATGGATCAACCAAATTGATTTAATTAAGCTATAATTCGTTGTTTAATATTTAATTAGGACTAAGTCTGTGTCATTAACGATAGTCTTATACTTTAATTTAGGTTTGAAGCTCCCCAAATCTCCAACCCTAGGATCTCAAAATCAGAGATTTCTTCTTAAGATGCGGATCATTATTTCTAGGTTTCCATTTATCGACCCTTGACGGTCTCAATTAATGATTGGTTGTGGTGAATGATTTATAAATAGCTAGTATGTTCGTATTTTGTGTTTTGTTGTAATACGTGTTATTGATTATCTATGCATGCTCATATGTTCGATAAAATGCCTAAGTGATTAAACGTGTTATTCTAATGATGCTCACATGATTGATTGAACTCTAGATTGAATGCGTTGATTTGTTGATGCTCACGTGTTTGATAATATGCTCCAATGTGTTACTCTATTGTTGCTCACATGTTTGATGAAATGCCTAAATGAATGTATTGCCTTATTGATGCTTACATGTTGATGAAATGCCTAGGTCGTTGCGTAGTAGTATGTATGTTATAATTTCATGATGTAGTGCTTAATTCATAGCGATGCTTAGGACTTCTACGATATTGGGTCAGTCGGTAAATCGCCCAAATCAATGAGTGACACGAGTTAGGGTAGCCACCCTAGGCTTGTTCGATCGACCCGGGTTGAACACGGACGACTAACAGTAGTTAGACTACATGGGCTGCTTGCACCCAATGCCGGTTGTGTCGTAGTTCTCTAGGTCAATCAAATTAGTCCACTAGCCGACTGATCATGTATATTCACAATGTATGACACGACTAAATGAAATCTAGGATACCCCGTTCTTAATGGATGTGTCCATTCATAACCGTTAGTGCGATACGATCCACTAAGACGCATGAGCCAGGCATGGTGGTATGGGACACCGTATCCGAGCTGTCGGCCTACGCTGGGGTGACGAGCCTCCCCATAGTGACCAGTGAGCAACTAAAACTCATGAGCCGGGTATGGTGGTATGGGACACCGTGAGCAACTAAGACTCACGCGTGTGAGGGAATGTTGTTTAGAAAGGGCATGCATCATGTCATATTTCATATGCATATTTAACAAGAGTATTTAGGAAATATTTGATTTCTTGTTTTATCATTACCTGCGCTGATTGTGTCGATAACATGTGTAACTTAAAACTAATGGAACCACTGAGTTAGTTACTCACTCCCACCTGGGACGGTGTTTTAAAACACCAACCAGGCATATCATTGATGCTTGTACTAGTGAGACCTCAGACAAGTAAGCTTATATTGGGTTGTGCCAATGCCGTCACGTTTTAGAGAATTGGGAGTATACTGAAAGCTTTACACTTTAATAATCTTGGGTATGTATATTGTGGCTTGTATAATCCCATTTTGGGCGATCATCACAATTGAAATTGTATCTTTAACTCATAGCCCCATATTTCTGAATCTATTGTCGTCTCTACCTCGCTTTGGATCCGCTAATTCGAATTGCACTACTTTGATTATCTGTGTGTGAAATGAATTTGAATCTGAATAAGGACACACGTGCATTTCCATTTGGTTAACACCTGGGAACTCGGGATCGGAGTCTATGTACTCGAGTGCCGATTTTCGAAGCGTTACAAGTTGGTATCAAATCGGAGTATTGAGATAACCTGGACCTTGGGAATGCGGACTATAAAAACCACAATAACTTAGGTTGAGACACTTAGGATTAGAAGTTGGTCCTGTAGGGGATCTTCTTGATTTTAGGAGTATCCGTTAGTGTAGAAAATCTAATAAATTAGATATTATGAACCCTAGGACCAAACTCCCCGGTTTGCTATGGTTTGAAACTTGAAACTCAGAAATTAGAGTCTAGGATTTAACTCCTTATTGTGTTAATAGTTTGAATTTGAACTTAGAAATGATGAACTATAGGATTAAATTCCCGATTTTGTGATGCTTTCAAACTTTAACTTAGAAATCAGAAACTTAGGATCGCCCTGGTTAATTTGTTCGCGTACGAAGTATTTATGTATGTGTGATTCCGACCTGGAATGAATAAATACGGCAAACCCTGTAGGGAGTAAGATTTAGCGTAAGGGTTCAAGGACTTGGAAGGATGAGTGATTCGGGCTTAGTAGAAACTCCACCAACAAGTACAAATTTAAATTTTTATAGAATATGGACATTGGAGCTCTGTTCCTCGAAGTAATAGTTAAGGGTTGTTTGACACCATGGATTTGGAGGGATTTGAGGAGATTTCAATTCCCCTGGTTGTTTGACACCATAAGGGGACACTTGGTGCAGGGTGTTAGATGGAAATTGGTGGGATGGAATTGCATTTAGTCTCAGGGAATTGCATTTGGTCCCATGCAGGATTTTCCTGATTTTGAAATTCACTACACATGTGGGCTCCACATTGATACATGTGTTTATCCATGTCGTCCATCCATATAACCTGTTTACACGTGACATTCTCGTTATACATATGTATAAGTGAATGGCATCTGTTGTGAATTTGGTCCGTTGTTTACAATTCGATGGTCCACCAAACATGATTTGGCTTAGTTCGGTGTTTTCCTATAGCAAAATTTTTATGCCAAGCATGGGATTAGATGGCTACTATACTATGGTATTTCCAGACATGCAATCATTATGCGATAATGATGTTAATCCCATCTAATACAATTCAATACCATTCAATTCTACGAACCAAACACGCCCTAAAGTAATTGGGAGTTTCAAATCTCCTCAAAGAGGAGGTTTGAAATCCTCAAGAGTTGCATGTGTAATATGTGTGTCACTAGACTATTAAACCATTGGGCACATGACTCACTAATGATATCCTAAAACAAGTGGATTATCAATTGCATCACTATAATTACTTTAATATAATGATTAGTGCCATCCAAACATTGTCCATGTAAATCAACAGTTAAAAGTTGTTTGTTAGTCACTCGGACATGATCTTGTGCTTGTGGCCCATCCGATACTTGGAATTTCATCATTTTCAAGCAAAGTACATATTTCAATGGGCTTATTACATCCATTAGGTCAAACATTACATACGTTCACTAATTAGAGATATTAAAGTTAATTTAGTAATTAAATTCAAACCCTTGTAAATATACCATGTATAACTACTTTTGGATTAAAGTTGGTTCAAAATCTATGGTTTCATACACAATAGGAGGATTTCAAATCCATGGGGTTCCAAGTCCAGAGGGTTCCAAATCTATGCTCCCAAACGAGCCCTTAAGAAAATGAGAGGCCTAAGAAACAAAGAAAAGGAATGAGCGTGATGGGGTCGATCACCATCTTTCTCAAGGGAATAACTACTCTGAATCCACGGAGTTTCTTTGGATTCCTCACGGAGATACCCCGAATCCACGAGGGTAAAAAAAAAAAAGAAATAAATTCTAAAAAATTTAAGAATTCATTGGTAGTTAATAAAAATGAATTTACAACCCTTTAAATAGTCATACCAAACCTTGTGAGAAGTTTCAAAGTCAAACTCTAACTCAAACTCCCTAGAATTCATAACTTAATATAAATAGTAAATTTGTTATTTATAGTGTCCTATTTGGCTTAACCACTTTATTCTTCGAATTTTTCGAAGTACTTTCATATTAGACACCAATCCTAAAGCTCAAAGGATAAAGAGCCATAATTAAACTAAAATTTACTATAAATAGTAAAAATATAAATAAAATGGACTTTGGACCATTAAACTTATGGAATTTCATAAAATAACTAGGTTATTCGGATATATCAGCTTCTCCTACATCAAATTCATATATGGCACGTCGAGTAATTCATTCTGAATTGGGAGATACACTTGTTTCAAATATGTAAGTGCTATGGTCTCATGCTCCTTTGGTTGTCAAATTTTGATGTGTCAAAACATCTATCTGTGTCCTGTACTTGTATGATGATTTATATGAATTCAAGACACTGCATACACTCTTCAAGAAGCTACATGTTGAAGCCTCAAGAAGCTACATTGTTGAAGTTCAAGTCTGAAGAAACAACGCATGAAGTAGTTTTATGTTGATGAAGATCTCAAGTTTAAAGCTACAACAAGTTCAAGATCTCAAGCATGATATGGTTCAAGATCTCAAGCCTGTTATGGTTCATAATATCTACATTCGTTGAATGGTTGAAGTTCAATGTCCATACGACATGGTTCAGGTTTGAATGACCTTAGGTTGACCCTTTAAGTAGGTCACTTTGGATACATAAATCAAATATTTATTTTACATAAGTTTGGTCTATTCTACGACCAGTCCTAGCTCTTGTTCGACCAGTCCTAGCATTGGTTCGACTAGTCCAAGAAATTCCACGACCAGTCTTAAGTAGTTGAAGATTTTTTGGAATTTTTGGTACGCCCACGACCAGTCCTGGAGGTCCTTCGACCGGTCGTAGGTGTGGCTTCGACTCGTCCACGACCAGTCGTGGAGCTACGACTCAAAGTCCAGCAACGTAATCTCTGGTCTTACGACCAGTCGTAGGGATCTACGACCAGTCGTAGGTGACCCACGACCAGTCGTAGGCTACTCACGACCAGTCGTGGAACGGCTTTCAAAGATCGCGCTTAATTTTTCAAAAATCTGTTAGAGCTACGACCAGTCGTAGGTTTCTAAGACCAGTCGTAGGAGCAATTTCTGCTTCTATAAATTGAACACGAAATTCAGAGTTTTCACACTTCAACCCCATTCAATTCAAGAATTTTCAAGTGATCACTCTGAGATAAGTCTGTGTTTATTTTAAGCTACATTGTGCTTATTTAATATTCCTTTTTGCTAGCTTATTTAATTTGATTTTGTTTATATATTCCAATCTTATTTGAAAAGAGAATTATTTTATTTCTTCTTCTTGGAATCAAAATCAAATATAGCTACGCCCAACGAGATAAATCTAAAATCAATTAGAATTTAGAACCTTATGAATGTGAGTATTGGAAATTGAACTTTGACATTCAATCATCTACTCCGATTGGTTCTACCGGGCTGCTACGAAAAGGAGAAATCCAGATATTTTACAATTCTGTAAAATTTCATTTCTTTTGGTTTTGTTTGAGGTTAAGCCAGAAAAATCTCATTGTACTGGTTTTGTTTGAGGTTGAACCAGAAAAATCTCATTGTATTGGTTGTTTGAGGAAAACCAGAAAACTCAGAAAAGAGGGGTTTTTGAATTGTGTAAGCCCAAGTGAAAAAGACACAATTGTAAAGGTTTTTGGTGAACCTGTGAAAACCTATTTGATAGTGAACGCTAATATCCCCTGTGTGAGGATATTAGGAGTGGAGTAGCTTTTTGTGTGGCTGTTGGAAAACAGTTGGTGTACACACAGGCGAACCACTATAACTCTTTGTCTTGTGGATTGAATGCTTGCTTAATTTTCATATCTTTTATCATTCGATTGTGTGGAATGTACAAGTGGATGTGAATGTTGTAACTATTTACATTTCAAGCAAGTGTGGGGATTATTGTAATAATTTAGATCTTACTTCTGCATTTAATTTCAATTCTTGTTATTTCATTTACTTATATTAAAATTGAGTCCTTGATCCAAAAGAGGTTCTAGAAATAAGGTTGTCCTACCATAAGCCCTTGTTTATTATGGTGTAAGGTTGTCCTTAGAACTGAATTTGTATCAATCTCTCAATACCTATTTATCAAGGTGATTTAAATTTAGCTTTGTGAATTGATTCAGATTGTAAGGTTATTGTTTTAATTTATTTCCGCTAATTTTATTTTAAATTTGGCATAGTCCTATTCACCCCCCCCCCCCCCCCCCCTCTAGGACATATAGCTTGGCCTTTTCAAGTGGTATCAGAGCCTAATAGCTCATTTTTGTTGCTTTTTATTTGGATTTATTTCCTGAGCTAACGATCTAAGCTATATAAAAAGATGTCAAATTTTGATAGCCTTTCAGTTACTAGGCCTCCACCCTTTGATGGCTCCAACTATGCCTATTGGAAAGCCAGAATGAGGATCTTCCTCAAATCAATGGATGAAAGTGTGTGGCAAGCCACAGTGACTGAATGGAATCCTCCTATCATGGAAGTAACTGGTGTTGATGGTTCAAAATCTATGAAAATTACACCGTATTACCAATGGACCACAGTTCAGAAAAATGAGAGTAGTGCTAATGCTAAAGCACTAAATGCAATCACTTGCGCACTATCACCGGATGAGTTCAAAAGAATCATATCCTGTGATACTGCAAAGCAAGCCTGGGATATTTTAGAAATGACACACGAAGGTACATCAATTGTCAAGAAATCTAAAGTCCAACTCCTCACAACTAAATTTGAAGAAATTCATATGGAGGAAAATGAAATGTTTATGGACTTTTACACTAGATTGAATGACATTGTAAACTCAATGTGGGGTCTTGGCGATAAGATCCCAGAAAGTAAAGTGTGTGCAAAAATACTACGCTCTCTTCCTGAACGGTTCAATTCTAAGGTAACCGCAATCTAGGAACTTCGTGATACGGATAATATGAAGGTAGAAGAATTAGTTGGTTCTTTACAAACCTATGAATTAAGTTTTAAAGCTCCTAAAGGTAAATCTATTGCTTTAAAGTCATCTAAAAGTATTACTCAAGAAAATTCAGATTTAGAAAAGTCTGAAGATGATATGGCCCTTTTGGCGAAAAAGTTTTATAAGATTTTCAAAAGTAAGAAAAGAGTCGATTTTCAAAAGGGAAATGAAAAGAAACGCTCCAAACCTAAGTCTAAAACTTGGAAATCATTGAAAGATAGTCAATGCTACAACTGTCAAGAATATGGGCATTTAGCAAACAAATGTCCTAAAAAGGACAGATCCAAAAGGAAGGGTATGTTGGCTACTTGGGATGAATCGTCTGATTCTGAAGCCACTTCTGAATCAGAAAATTCAGAAACCGAGTCAGGCAGTGAACTTAAGGCCCTTATGACTCTAGCCAAGTTTACCTTTTCCGATCACGATGATTCAACAAGTGAAGAAAATTTGGATAGTGATCATGAATATGATGAAGATCTCCAAGATGCTTACAATGCCTTATATAAGGAAAGTTGTAAAATTGTTGTCAAACTTAAACTTCAAAAAGAAAAGTTTTTTAAACTTAAAGAATGTTTTGAAACCCTTATTTTAGAAAAATCTCAAATTTCAGATTGTTTTGAAAAATCAAAGTGTGATCTAGAATTCAAAACCTCCCTAATTGTAAATTTGAAATCTGAAAATGAGAAACTTAAAAATGAAGTATCTTCTCTTCTGAGTTTGAAGGACACATGGAGATATGCCCAAGGTGATCCAAAATTAGAAAAATTATTATCCGGATCAAGAAAATGTGGCGATCGATCCGGGTTGGGCTATGATAAAAACACATCTCCTAAACAGAAGAATACTAGTTCCAATTTTGTGAAAGGAGAGTCTTCTAACTCAAAAGGAAAAGGTACTAGTCATGTTTTTTCTAAAAATACAAAAACTTTTCATAAACCCAAAAGCAGCTATGTAAATTTCAAAAATCAGATTCGAAACCCACTAGCTGAAAAAATTGTTGATTTACTTAAGGAGCTATTAAAATCTAACTCATTAGGTCACTCTTACAACAATAAACAAAAGAAGACCAATTATTCTCCTAAACCTAAAACAGTACTGAAATGGGTTCCTAAGGTTGCCTGCTTGGTTGCTCACACTGCTTTCAAAGCTACAAGCCATTCGAAATGGTACCTAGACAGTGGATGCTCCAGACATATGACAGGCGACAAAGCACTATTCACCGATCTTAAAGATATGGCTGATGGGTCAGTCACATTTGGTGATGGTAGCAACTGCAAGATAATTGGCAAAGGTACGGTCCAACTCTATAACCTTCCCTTATTTAAAAATGTTTTATAAGTTGAGGGTTTAAAACACAACCTGTTGAGCATATCTCAAATATGCGATAACAACCATAATGTTAAATTTTCTAATCAAGGTTGTGAAATTATAAATGAAAAGGGTTCTGTAATATTAACTGGTCGCAGAACTTCTGAAAACTGCTATATAGTAAGCGATAGTAGCTCATCTAAACAAACGTGCTACATGGTCCATACTGATGAGACAGAATTATGGCATAAACGCCTCGGACATGTACACTATCGAAATTTATACAGATTGAGCAAAGGAGAACTAATTAGAGGTCTACCTAAGATACAAAAAGTAGACAAGATTTGTGGTGAATGCCAGTATGGTAAACAAACTAGGAGCTCTCACAAAAAGGTGAACTCCAATACCACCACAAGACCACTCGAGCTTCTCCACATGGATCTTATAGGACCAACAAGAACGGAAAGTCGAGGTGGCAAAAAATACATCTTAGTTATTGTAGATGATTATACAAGATTCACTTGGGTTTCATTCTTGAGAGACAAATCAGAAACCCTTGATGAAGTAAAAAAGATTATAAAACGGATTCAAACTGAAAAAAATTCTCAAGTCAACAAGATCCGTAGTGATCATGGATCCGAATTCGAAAATAGCGGTTTTGAGAAATTCTGTAGCGATCAGGGAATATCGCATGAATTCTCTGCACCTAAAACTCCTCAACAAAATGGAATTGTCGAAAGGAAGAATAGAGTGCTTCAAGAAATGGGAAATGTTATGTTAAATAGCATGAAGCTCCCTAGGAATCTATGGGCTGAAGCAGTGAATACAGCCTGCTACATTATTAACCGTGTTTATATCTGTAAAACTAATAATAAAACGGCTTATGAAATGTGGTTTGAGAAAAAGCCTTCTGTCAAATACTTTCGAGTTTTTGGCAGCAAGTGCTATATTTTGCGTGACCGTGAAAATTTGAGAAAGTTTGACACTAAAAGTGATGAAGGGATCTTTTTAGGGTATTCTTTAAATAGTCGTGCATATCGTGTTCTGAACAACAGGACCGGTGTGATTCAAGAGTCAATAAATGTTGTGATTGACGATCTTTTGAACACACCTGTCCCTAGTTCAGATAATGATGAAGTGCTTATACTTGAAAAACAAGAAACTTCATCAAGTGAACCTAATTCTGAATTAAGGACTGTTAAAGATCATCCAACTTCTCAAATACTTGGAAACCCTCTCACTGGTGTGCGCACTCGTAGACAATTAGAGGACATATGTAACTACGTGTGCTTTACATCCCAGATTGAACCGGTTAACGTAAAAGAAGCACTTTCGGATGAAAACTGGATTCTTGCGATGCAAGAAGAACTTAATCAGTTTGTCAGAAATGATGTTTGGTACCTAGTTCCTAGACCTAAAGATAAACATATTATTGGAACAAAATGGATTTTCAAAAACAAATCTGATGAACTTGGAAATATTATTCGAAATAAAGCAAGACTAGTTGTACAGGGGTATACACAAATTGAAGGTATTGATTATAATGAGACATTTGCCCCTGTAGCTCGTCTTGAATCAATCAGACTTTTATCTCCATTGCATGTTTTAGAAAGATTAAAATTTATCAAATGGATGTAAAGAGTGCCTTTCTGAATGGTGATTTACATGAAGAGGTGTATATGTTGAACAACCTACATGGTTTGAAGATCCTAACTTTTCTGATCATGTGTATCGTCTTAAGAAGGCTCTCTATGGTCTGAAACAAGCTCCCAGAGCATGGTACGAAAAACTGACTAAGTTTTTACTGAGTCATAATTTTCAGATGGGATGTGTTGATAAGACGCTCTTTGTTAAGAAACATAACGATGATATTCTAATGGTTCAAATATATGTTGACGATATTATTTATGGATCAACCTGTACTAACATGACTGTTGAGTTTGCAGATTTGATGAAGTCTAAATTCGAAATGAGCATGGTTGGAGAATTAAACTATTTCCTAGGGTTGCAAGTTAAACAACAACCTGATGGAATTTTTATCTCTCAAACCAAATATGCTCTGAATTTAATCAAGAAATTTGGATTTGAGAAAGGTAAAAATTTTGATACTCCTATGAGTACAACTTTGAGACTCTCAAAAGACTCTACAGGTAATGATGTAGATCCTAAATTGTATCGTAGTTTGATTGGTAGTTTACTCTATCTGACTGCTAGTAGACCAGATATCACTTTGAGTGTTGGTATTTGTGCTCGTTATCAATCAAATCCTAAAGAATCTCACTTAACTGTTGTTAAGCGGATTATGCGATATGTCGCAAGTTCTACTAAACTGGGTCTTGGTATCCACATGAGACTAATGTTCAATTAGCCGGGTATGCAGATGCAGACTGGGCTGGAAACATTGATGATAGGAAATCAACTAGTGGTGGTTATTTCTACATTGGAAATTGTCTTGTTTCTTGGTTTAGTAAGAAGCAAAGTTCTATATCGCTATCAACAGCTGAGGCTGAATACATTGCTGCTGGAAATGCATGTACTCAACTTGTTTGGATGAAACGAATGTTAAGCGATTATGGAATTACTCAGGATTCTATGATTGTATTTTGCGATAATTCCAGTGCAATAAATATCTCTAAAAATCCAGTTCAGCATTCACGTACTAAGCATATTGACATTAGATTTCATTACATTCGTGAATTAGTGGAAGAAAAGGTAATATATTTGGATTACATTCCAACCGAGACTCAACTTGCTGACATTTTCACTAAACCGCTCGACAAAAGCAGGTTTAATAAATTAAAGTTTGATCTCGGTATGTGCAATTTAAATTGAATTTGCATGATTTGGTGTATCATAATAAGTTTGATGATTTTTTTTTTTGCTTAAATTTGAAAATTATTTGAAAAAAAAATTACAAATTTTGAGTCGTACTCGACCAGTCGTGAGTGTACACGACCGGTCGTACTACGACCGGTCGAACACTTACACGACCGGTCGTGAAACTCGAGATTTCACTTTAATTTGGGGATTTTGACTCTTCTTCCTCATTTCTTTTTACCCTCCAACGGCTCTAGCTACGACCGGTCGAACCCACCATCTTAGTACTTCAAGGTTAGTGGTTCCTTTGCATTTTTATTGTAGATTCTTGATATTAGTGTTTCAAATCTCATTCTTGTGGAATCTATTTGGTCGTTCATTGCAAGTTTGGGGTTTTATCTTGAAAAATCTGTTCTATCTAAAACCCATTTCTTCTATCTTGCATCTTATTGTTTCCTTGAAATCCTCCTTTGAAAATGGATGCTATAGGTAAAAAGAAAACTACTAGAGGTCCCTCTTCATCTAGGTCAACTTCTATTGCACAACGTCATCTTCGGTCTCCCGAAAATGATCCTTCTAATGCTCGGGATTTGCGTATGCGAAATATTATTGTTGAGCGTCCTGTGAATGTTAATCACATTGCTTCATTTGGTATCCCTCCTCTGTTGGAATCTGTGGGATGGGATAACATCTTGCATTGGGGTGGAGCTGCATACCAGTCCATTGCCCAATCCATGTTTGCATGTATCTGTGATTTTTCTCTTGAGAATTTAACTTTTAAAGTTGATACTCAAGAAGGATTGTTTTTGGTGGATCGACATTTGATTGCTGACATTATGCAAATACCTGTCAATGATGAGAGCATTCCTATTACTATTTTACATGACAGTCTCTCAGAATCTGAATGAAGAATGCTTACTAGAGATTTATGTAATTTGGATGTTCACTGGACTCATAAAGGTCATGCACTTCCCTCAAGATTTTTGTTACCCAGACACAGGGTACTTCATAGGATTTTCATCTCAAATCTTTATCCACGTTCTGGTAATAAAACCGAACTCACTGCTTTTATGGTTCGTGTTTTGCATTCTGTCATCTCTGGTGCAAAAATATGTTTACCTTCTTTAATTTGTCGTTCCATTATTCTGTCTCGTCACCATCCTGGACATAGTGATATACCCTTTGGCTATTTGTTGACTATGCTAACAAATCATATGCTCGTGGCTATGCCTACTAGAGAAAAACCCATCCATCATCTCCCTTTTAATAATTCCAATATTAACAAGATGAATTTAGAATTGGCTGATGGCCAAGTGGATGCTGGTAGCAGTGGTGCTGAAGCTGGAGATGCAGGTCAAGCTGGTGATCCTACTGAAGACGTGAATATGGATGATTTATTTGAAGAACTTGAGTCAGACTCGGCTGATGATCCTGATTTTCAGCCCTCTGATTTTGATGAGAGATTGAATTCTCTTCAAGAGCAGGTGGCTCAAATTCGTGTTACCCAAGACACGCAATTCTCTTATCTACGCAAATATATGAGGCGTATTACTAAGGGTTTACACAAAATTGATCCTTCTAATCCTGCTCCCTCTTCTGGTTCTGACTGAATTTTTGATGGGTTTGTAATATTTTTTTTTTGTCTGAACTTTACATGCTTACAGACTTTTTGAATTATGCATTATGCTTTCTTGAATCAACTCATATTTTCATTATTGCTCTTCTTCCTTTGTCATTTTGTGACAAAAAGGGGGAGAAGTTTTGGGAGTGGCTTTATTTGATTTTAATGATTATGCTCCTATTACTCAGGGGGAGTTAAGCTTCTCAGGGGTAGTTATGGGGTAATGATGCTAGTTATTGCTTATCATATATAACTGTGTAAGCTTCTCTATTGTTGAACTTATTGTGTGTACTTAGTTTCAATTGGAAGTATTATTATTTGGGTGTTTTGTCACAAATTTGACAAAGGGGGAGATTGTAAGTGCTATGGTCTCATGCTCCTTTGGTTGTCAAATTTTGATGTGTCAAAACATCTATCTGTGTCCTGTACTTGTATGATGATTTATATGAATTCAAGACACTGCATACACTCTTCAAGAAGCTACATGTTGAAGCCTCAAGAAGCTACATTGTTGAAGTTCAAGTCTGAAGAACAACGCATGAAGTAGTTTTATGTTGATGAAGATCTCAAGTTTAAAGCTACAACAAGTTCAAGATCTCAAGCATGATATGGTTCAAGATCTCAAGCCTGTTATGGTTCATAATATCTACATTCGTTGAATGGTTGAAGTTCAATGTCCATACGACATGGTTCAGGTTTGAATGACCTTAGGTTGACCCTTTAAGTAGGTCACTTTGGATATATAAATCAAATATTTATTTTACATAAGTTTGGTCTATTCTACGACCAGTCCTAGCTCTTGTTCGACCAGTCCTAGCATTGGTTCGACTAGTCTAAGAAATTTCCACGACCAGTCCTAAGTAGTTGAAGATTTTTCGAAATTTTTGGTACGCCCACGACCAGTCCTGGAGGTCCTTCGACCGGTCGTAGGTGTGGCTTCGACTCGTCCACGACCAGTCGTGGAGCTACGATTCAAAGTCCAGCAACGTAATATCTGGTCTTACGACCAGTCGTAGGTGACCCACGACCAGTCGTAGGCTACTCACGACCAGTCGTGGAACGGCTTTCAAAGATCGCGCTTAATTTTTCAAAAATCTGTTAGAGCTACGACCAGTCGTAGGTTTCTAAGACCAGTCGTAGGAGCAATTTCTGCTTCTATAAATTGAACACGAAATTCAGAGTTTTCACACTTCAACCCCATTCAATTCAAGAATTTTCAAGTGATCACTCTGAGATAAGTCTGTGTTTATTTTAAGCTACATTGTGCTTATTTAATATTCCTTTTTGCTAGCTTATTTAATTTGATTTTGTTTCTATATTCCAATCTTATTTGAAAAGAGGAATTATTTTATTTCTTCTTCTTGGAATCAAAATCAAATATAGCTACGCCCAACGAGATAAATCTAAAATCAATTAGAATTTAGAACCTTATGAATGTGAGTATTGGAAATTGAACTTTGACATTCAATCATCTACTCCGATTGGTTCTACCGGGCTGCTACGAAAAGGAGAAATCCAGGTATTTTACAATTCTGTAAAATTTCATTTCTTTTGGTTTTGTTTGAGGTTAAGCCAGAAAAATCTCATTGTACTGGTTTTGTTTGAGGTTGAACCAGAAAAATCTCATTGTATTGGTTGTCTGAGGAAAACCAGAAAACTCAGAAAAGAGGGGTTTTTGAATTGTGTAAGCCCAAGTGAAAAAGACACAATTGTAAAGGTTTTTGGTGAACCTGTGAAAACCTATTTGATAGTGAACGCTAATATCCCCTGTGTGAGGATATTAGGAGTGGAGTAGCTTTTTGTGTGGCTGTTGGAAAACAGTTGGTGTACACACAGGCGAACCACTATAACTCTTTGTCTTGTGGATTGAATGCTTGCTTAATTTTCATATCTTTTATCATTCGATTGTATGGAATGTACAAGTGGATGTGAATGTTGTAACTATTTACATTTCAAGCAAGTGTGGGGATTGTTGTAATAATTTAGATCTTACTTCTGCATTTAATTTCAATTCCTTGCTATTTCATTTACTTATATTAAAATTGAGTCCTTGATCCAAAAGAGGTTCTAGAAATAAGGTTGTCCTACCATAAGCCCTTGTTTATTATGGTGTAAGGTTGTCCTTAGAACTGAATTTGTATCAATCTCTCAATACCTATTTATCAAGGTGATTTAAATTTAGCTTTGTGAATTGATTCAGATTGTAAGGCTATTGGTTTAATTTATTTCCGCTAATTTTATTTTAAATTTGGCATAGTCCTATTCACCCCCCCCCCCCCCCCCCCCCCCCCCCTCTAGGACATATAGCTTGGCCTTTTCAAAATATCAAGTGGCAGAACCACCATTAGGACCACCAGAGGACCGCGGTGGCACTGCCAGATCCGCGGCACACCGCCGCCAGTACCAGAAGGGGTCCGCCCCACCGGCTACCCCAGCCTGCTGGATTTTCTACAATTTTTCTACCTTTTAAGACCAACTTCAAAAAGTCATATCTCCATCAATATAACTCCGATTGGGGTGATTCAAAAGCCAGATTAAAGATTAATAAGTTTAGTTTCATATAAAAATAAAATAAAAATGTTAATATAGTTGAATTTAGGGTGACTTGACAACTGTCCAAAAATCATCAGGCAGTGGTTACTTCTAGAATTTTAATAATTATCTATAACTCCAAATAAGATGAAATTTTGTAGGATGGCTTTAAACTTAATGATAAATCATTATAAAAATTTTGAAAATAATTCAGTTACTAAAAGTATAAGAAAAGTTACAAGAATTAGAGATGTTTTAGTATCTTATAGAAAATCGTTAGTTTCGAATAACTTATGCTTCTAAAATTTTTTATAATTTTTATGGAACTTGAAATAGATTGAAATTCTGTATGAAAAGGGTCAACTTAATGATGAATTATCATAAAAATTATAAAAATTATCCAGTAATTAAAAGTGATAAATACATTATGAACAAAAGATGTATTGAAAGTGAAAGTTTCTACAACTAAAAGTTGTTGATGGACTAGATGTATCTCTTTCATCATAGAGTTTTAGGATTTGAAGTCTAATTAGGAATTGCTTTCAAGGATCCTAGGAATCATCCTGGGTGATTAAATTAAATTCTTATTTTTAGTATATTTTACTATTTGAAATAATTTATAACTTAGACGAATTTGACTTCTTAAGTAGGGTTTCGTTTCATTGCTTAAGAATCTGTGAGTTCGTATTCGAAGTGGACTTTACTAAAATATTTTGGGTTCTTATTCTCTTATGGATTCAAAGTTCATACCACTTTGAGGAGATAATATTCTTCCTTTTTCCTTTTCTGCGGCATTCCTTACGTCACCATTACTCCGAACCTCCAGAATACCTTAAAACTTTCGATTCTTCCTTCCCTGTTAAAATTTATGAAACCAAAGCATGATTTGCCGATAACCCACTAGCCATATGATCGAAATGGTGACATACAGATACAATTTTAGGATATTGAAAACCCTTCTTGTATAATCTTTTGACTATGAGCACCATGGAAGAATTTATTATCCACCAAGTTAAACATAGGTTAAACATGAACTCTCGTTGAACAAGACCTGAAGGATAACCTTATAAACATGAAGATTGAACCTCCTAATGAATTATAATACTCCTTAAATACTTAGGATGATCAGATTTCAAAATTATAGAACCATATCCCTGCGAGGCATTCGTAACTTAACCCAATTCTCAATCCTGGGCGACTACCAACGGACTCACTGCTTTGGCCGAGCAAAAGACCAGATCCATCAGGATTAGAAAGGGATACAACGAGTTGTCTGCCCTGATCAGGCGGACAATTGACGTATTGGATCAAAGCCTACCACAACTGTTTTTCGTATTAGCCCAATCATGAAGAGTAGAATATACCACCTTAGGTAAACTTTATCATCAAACACTTAGTATGATAATGATGATTTTGACATTTGTTTTCAAACCTCAAAAGTGAAAACTTTTAAGGGGGGTAGACCACAATGAGCTAGGCTAGTGTAGTTATTATATACCTTAAAACGTATATAAACCTAAAACCAACAAAATTAAGCAAATGAAATGATAATATCTTTACTTATTACCCTTAGGCAATTTCGGAGACAAAATTGTTTTTAAGGGGGTAGATTGTAACGTCCTAGATTTTTGCTATTTTGGATTTGTCAAAAATCCTTTAATTTTTTTTTAAATAACTAGTCACGTCATCACTTACAAACCATTGACACTTGATGTGAGCTTATACGCGGCTGGTACCAATAAAGAACCGTATAAATAAGATTGATCAACGGTAGAAAACCAATGAACCTAACTGATCACTTAAAATCAAGTTTATCCCCATGATATGTTCGCATAGGGCCCAAATCTAACCGACCTGCCACTGATTAAAAACAACCGACCTGCCACTGATTAAAAACAGCCCTTGAACCGCAGTACATGCACCATCTCAACTTACAGATGAGACAGATACATTTAGGGGGACCCACGGGGTCCTATGGAGCGAAAACACAAACCCCAGGGAGGTGGCCACCGCTAAATCGGCAGTGCACCGCCGAAGTCTCCAGAGGAGCGCGGCGACACCGCCACGAAGGCTGCACGTTGCCGCCGGCCTGACCATGTGGGTCCCTCCCACGTGAGGGGGTCCCCTCTACGCGATCCTTTTGCCCCTTTCCAACTCATTTTCACTCCCCCAAAACCCTCCTAAACCCTCCTTCACTCTTAGATCTACCTGTAACCGAGTTAGATAAGGCCCGGATCTTAACTAATAGACCAAATCAACCTCGTTACTCTTTTAGCCTAAAACCAATGGTTTAGAGTAATCATGACCAAATCACCACTTTCACTAATTATAAATAGGCCACACTATGAACATAGTTAATCCAAACCCTAATCATTGCCCACGAGAAATCTCGATACCTAATTCATTACAGAAATGCCCCGATATTTTGAACAAGCTTTAGACCGCTCGTTAGTGGGCCACTAGTTCTAAAACTATAGAATAATGTCCGTCTTATTGGCTCGACGTCCACCGTGGGAGTCGGACCTAGATAGTGTCCAGAACGGTTCAACTTGGGCCAGAAGCTAAGTGCTTGCAACGCGCGAATCCCCTAGGCCAAAATTTGAAACTTAAGTGAAATAGACCTTTCGCTCTTTCATGAAGTTGTGGCTTTCTGACCGTTAGATCCCAACCAAACTCGAGGCGTGAGTTAATGATATTTTCCTGCCCATATCCGTATAGCCGCTTCTAATCATATCTGTTGATTGACACATCCAAATGGTGGGCCGATCATATCCATACATAGATCATCATTAGGACAACTATCTTACAGTGGGTGTCGACCCCTACACCTTGTAATGGCCCCCAAAGAGTAGAAACACAATCCCTTAGGGCTAGTATAATAAAAATCCAACCCTTAAGGCCATTTGCACTAAATCTGGTGCTATAAATAGGTCATTTGGGGGCCTCATTTGCTCCCATACGAATTCGTAGAGCCAAGGAGAGAAAGAGGAGGAGAAGAAGAGAGGAATGAGAGAGAAGGTGGGGCCCGGTGCCGGATCACACCATCCAATCCTCATGCTCGCCGAATTCGTGTAAGACCTTATCTCTATTCCTAATCTCATGTCTTCCGCAGATGAAATCCGAAAATTTTGGGTTGAATTCTCCACTCACTTGCTAGGTAAGAGATTTTCCTACATGTCTTTCCATCTCTTTCTTTCATTTCTTTCATTTTGAGCCATTAGGGTTAGAAACCTCATTTTATTTTCATCGATTCTCGCAAACCCTAATATTAGGATTGAGTGTGTTAGGGCTTTAAGTCATAATTATCAATTAAAGAGGTCCATACTCTTGAGGGAGTCGTAATCGGGCCCTATTCTATTACGGTTTCGATTGTACACTGATTACGAGTCCCGATTTGTCGAACCGAGTTGATGAATCAACCAAATTGATTTAGTTAAGCTATAATTCATTGTTTAATATTTAATTAGGACTAAGTCTGTGTCATTAACGATAGTCTTATGCTTTAATTTAGGTTTGAAGCATTTTCCCCAAATATCCAACCTTAAGAGCTCAAAATCGGAGATTTCTTCTTAAGGTGCGGACTATTATTTCTAGGTTTCCATTTATCGACCCTTGAGGGTCTCAGTTAATGATTGGTTGTGGTGAATGATTTATAAATAGCTAATATGTTCATATTTCATTTTTTTTGTAATATGTGTTATTGATTGTCTATGCATGCTCATATGTTCGATAAAATGCCTAAGTGATCAAACGTGTTATTCTAATGATGCTCACATGATTGATTGAACTCTAAATTGAACGCGTTGATTTGTTAATGATCACGTGTTTGATAATATGCTCCAATGAATGTGTTACTCTATTGTTGCTCACATGTTTGATGAAATGCCTAAATGAATGTATTGCCCTATTGATGCTTACATGTTGATGAAATGCCTAGGTCATTGTGTAGTAGTATGTATGCTATAATTGCATGATGTAGTGCTTAGTTCATAGCGATGCTTAGGACTTCTACGATATTGGGTCAATCGGTAAATCGCCCAAATCAACGAGTGGCCCGAGTTAGGGCGGCCACCCTAGGCTTGTTCGATCGACCTGGGTTGAACATGGACGATCGATAGTAGTTGGACTACACAGGCTGCTTGCACCCAATGCCAGTTGTGTCGTGGTTCTCCTAGGTCAATTAAATTAGTCCACTAGGCGACTGATCATGTATATTCATAATATATGACACGACTAAATGAAATCTAGGATACCCCGTTCTCAATGGATGTGTCCATTCATAACCGCTAGTGCGATACGATCCACTAAGACTCATGAGCCGGGCTTGGTGGTATGGGACACCGTGTCTGAGCTGTCGGCCTATGTTGGGATGACGAGCCTCCCTGTAGTGATCAGTGAACAACTAAGACTCATGAGCCAGGTATGGTGGTATGGGACACCGTGTCCAAGCTATCGGCTTATGCTGGGGTGACGAGCCTCCCCATAATGACCAGTGAGCATTGATGGGTGTGATAGACCATTGTTCGAACAGCCCCCGTAAAATTACCTATCCGATGGTTGCTTGCTAGAGTACCGTTTGAACGACACGGGCGTGAATGAAAATGGGTGACGTGCCCTTTCCTTATGGTAATTTTGGTTTTATGTGATAAGTCGCACCTCAGAACTGAGTGATCATACATGGTTTGGGTGACGATTCATACGGGGTTGATCCTCGTACATTTAGGTATCATACCGTATCGTTGGAATTATTGATTTGTGATACAAACGAGTGATACCTAAATTTGGATCAAGGGACACTGATAAGGAGCCACTACGTGTGGCAACAAGCCACGTGATCCGGATAAGAACTCGTGATATAACGCCGGCATCATAGCTTTACCAATATACTGGATGAATTGAACTCAATAATTACTCGACTAACATGATCATTCACCACATTGCATTAGCTTAGAATGTGGCGAACAGGCGTGGTTGTCGCTTGATAAGGAAGTGTTGTCATTTGTGAAACAGGTGGTCGGAGTCGCGTGTGAGGAAGTGTTGTTTGGAAAAGGCATGCATCATGTCATATTTCATATGTACATTTAACAAAAGTATTTAAGAAATATTTGATTTCTTATTTTATCATTACCTGCGTTGATTGTGTCAATCACTACAAGAAAAACGGGCAAAGGCTACGGCCAAAATCCGTAGCAAAAGCTCTTTTGCTACGAATATAATCCGTAGCACGTCCGTCGCAATTGGTGGGGTAGCTAAAGGTGTAGCTACAAATTTTATCCGTAGCAATAGATACCAATATCTACGGATTATATCCGTAGCAACTACGGATCTAATCCGTAGCAATAGATACCAATAGTTACGAATTTAATCCGTAGCAATAGATACCAATAGCTACGGATATAATTCGTAGCAATATGTACCAATAGCTACGGATTATATCCGTAGCTATTTTTTAAAAAAACTGTAACAATACGACCTGTTTCCATTGCAAGAACTTGCTGTGATTGATAACTCATCTAAGCTGCTAGAAATAGTACATAAAATGCAATCAGAGAAAAAAAATGATGCATTTATTACAAATAGCAATCAAATCATACAATGCATCCTACATTCACATTTCTGAATAAACAATACTTCACTTTGCTCAACCTATCATAAGAATTACAACTAAGGCATGCCCTCATGTGCAAGAAACAAATACACTCCAACAAAGTAAACACCCTCCATATGCATTCAATAATGCTCACGTTTTTACAGAATTTTCTTCTTTCAAACGGTCAATTTCAACAAATGCAAAAGATAGAGCTTCTTCTTTCCTTGAAACTGCATATGTAACTTCTGTGGACTTCAACACAAGATCACTTTCAAGTTCTGAAACCCTTCCCTTGAGAAAATGAATTTCATCCTCCACCGACTTCTTTAGCTTTTCAGCCAGTATAAAACAGCATTTGTAGACACAATTAAACAAGCATACCTTTGTACACATCTCAAAAGGAAGAAAGACAAAAAAAAAAATACTTATATATGAAGTAATCAAAATTGTACCTACAAATCTTCTAAACTATGGCAAAATCCATAGGTTAGGTCATTAGTTATAAGTTTAGGTTATAGGTCATAGGTTATAGGTTTAGGTTTAGTTTATAGGTTTTGGTTTAGGTTAAGGTTAAGGTTATAGGTTTAGGTTAAGGTTTAGGTTTAGGTTAAGGTTTAGGTTTAGGTTATATGTTATAGGTTATAGCTTTAAGGAATTGAGAATAGGTTAAGGTTTAGGTTTAGGAAATCGGGTTCAGGTTCGGGATCGGGTTTAGGTTTAGGTTAGGGAGTTGAGATTAGGATTAAGTGTAGGTTTAGGTTTAGGGATTTGAGAATACATTTAGATTTAAATTTAGGTTTTAGTTTATAGGATTAGGTTATAGGTTTAGGTTTAGGTTTTAGGTTTAGGTTAAGGTTAGGTTATAGGTTATAAGTTTCAGTTATAGGTTATAGGTTAAGGTTTAGGTTGTAGGTTTTGGTTTAGGTTAAGGTTATAGGTTTTGGTTTAGGTTTAGGTTTAGGTTAGGTTTAGGTTATAGGTTTACATTAGGTTTAGGTTTTAGGTTATAGGTTATAGCTTTAGGGAATTGAGAATAGGTTAAGGTTTAGGTTTAGGAAATCGAGTTCGGGTTCGAGATCTGGTTTAGGTTTGGGTTTTCAAGTTTAGGTTTAGGTTTAGGTTAGGGAGTTGAGATTAGGATTAGGTGTAGGTTTAGGTTTAGGTTTAGGTTTTAGGTTATAGGATTAGGTTATTGGTTTAGGTTTAGGTTTTAGGTTTAGATTAAGGTTAGGTTATAGGTTATAAGTTTCGGTTATAGGTTAAGGTTTAGGTTATAGGTTTTGGTTTAGATTAAGGTTATAGGTTTTGGTTTAGGTTTAGGTTTAGGTTTTAAGTTTAGGTTAGGTTTAGGTTATAGGTTATAGGTTATAGGTTATAGCTTTAAAGAATGGAGAATAGGTTAAGGTTTAGGTTTAGGAAATCGGGTTCGGGTTTAGGTTTGGGTTTTTAAGTTTAGGTTTAGGTTTAGGTTAGGGAGTTGAGATTAGGATTAGGTGTAGGTTTAGGTTTAGGGATTTGAGAATACATGTAGGTTTAGATTTAGGTTTTAGGTTTAGGTTAAGGTTAGGTTATAAGTTATAAGTTTCGGTTATAGGTTAAGGTTTAGTTTATAGGTTATAGGTTTAGGTTTAGGTTAATGTTTAGGTTAAGGTTTAGGTTTAGGTTATATGTTATAGGTTATAAGTTATAGCTTTAAGGAATTGAGAATAGGTTAAGGTTTAGGTTTAGGAAATCGGGTTCGGGTTCAGGATCGGGTTTAGGTTGGGTTTTCAAGTTAGGTTTAAGTTTAGGTTAGGAAGTTGAGATTAGGATTAGGTGTAGGTTTAGTTTAGGGATTTGAGAATACATTTAGATTTAGGTTTAGGTTTTAGTTATAGGATTAGGTTTAGGTTTTAGGTTTAGGTTAAGGTTAGGTTATAGGTTATAAGTTTGGTTATAGGTTATAGGTTATAGGTTAAGGTTTAGGTTGTACGTTTGGGTTTAGGTTAAGGTTATAGGTTTTAGTTAGGTTTTAGGTTTAGGTTTTAGGTTATAGCTTTAGGGAATTGAGAATAGGTTAAGGTTTAGGTTTAGGAAATCGGGTTCAGGTTCGGGATCGGGTTTAGGTTTGGGTTTTCAAGTTTAGGTTTTAGTTTATAGGTTTAGGTTATAGGTTCAGGTTTAGGTTTTAGGTTTAGGTTAAGGTTAGGTTATAGGTTATAAGTTTAGGTTATAGGTTATAGGTTAAGTTTAGGTTATAGGTTTTGGTTTAGGTTAAGGTTATAGGTTTTGGTTAGGTTTAGTTTAGGTTTTGGTTTAGGTTTTAGGTTTAGGTTTAGGTTATAGGTTATAGGTTATAGCGTTAGAGGAATTGAGAATAGGTTAAGGTTTAGGTTATAGGTTGTAGGTTATAGCTTTAGGGAATTGAGAATAGGTAAGGTTAGGTTATGAAATCGGGTTCGGGTTCGGGATCGGTTAGGTTTGGGTTTCAAGTTTTAGGTTAGGTTTAGGTTAGGGAGTTAGGGTAGTTAGGATTAGGATTAGGTGTAGGTTTAGGTTTAGGGATTTGAGAATACATTTAGGTTTTAGGTTTTATTTTTAGTTATAGGTTTAGGGATTTAGAGAATACATTTGGGTTTAGGTTTTATTTTAGTTTATAGGTTTAGGTTTATGTAAGGTTAGGTTATAGGTTATAAGTTTAGGTTATAGGTTATAGGTTAAGGTTTAGGTTAGAGGTTTAGGTTATAGGTTATAAGTTTAGGTTTAGGTTAAAGTTATAGGTTTAGGTTTAGGTTATAGGTTATAGCTTTAGGGAATTGAGAATAGGTTAAGGTTTAGGTTTGGGTTTTCAAGTTTAGGTTTAGGTTTAGGTTAGGGAGTTGAGATTAGGATTAGTTGTAGGTTTAGGTTTGGGGATTTGAGAATACATTTAGGTTTTAGGTTAAGTTTAGGTTTAGGTTATAGGTATAAGTATAGGTTTAGGTTTTAGGTTATAGCTTTAGGGAATTGAGAATATGTTAAGGTTTAGGTTTAGAAAATCGGGTTCGGGTTCGGGATCGGGTTTAGGTTTGGGTTATAGGTATAGGTTTTGGGATTTGAGAATAGGTTTAGTTAAGGTTATAAGTATAGGTTATAGGTTAATCTAGGTTATATGTTATAAGTTTAGGTTATAGGTTATGAGTTATAGGTAAGGTTATAGGTTGGTTTAGGTTTAGGTTTAGGTTTAGGTTATAGGTTATAGCTTTAGGGAATTGAGAATAGGTTAAGGTTCAGGTTTAGGAAATCGGGTTCGGGTTCGGGATCGGGTTAGGTTTGGGTTTTCAAGTTTAGGTTTAGGTTTAGGTTACGGAGTTGAGATTAAGATTAAGTGTAGGTTTAGGTTTGGGGATTTGAGAATACATTTAGGTTTTAGGTTTAAGTTTTAGGTTTAGGTTTAAGTTTAGGTTTAGGTTTTAGGTTATAGCTTTAGGGAATTGAGAATATGTTAAGGTTTAGGTTTAGGAAATCAGGTTCGGGTTCGGGTTTAGGTTTGGGTTATAGGTATAGGTTTTGAGATTTGAGAATAGGTTTACCTTAAGGTTATAAGTATAGGTTATAGGTTAAGGTTTAGGTTTATGAAATCGGGTTCGGGATCGGGTTTAGGTTTGGGTTTTCAAGTTTAGGTTTAGGTTTAGGTTAGGGAGTTGAGATTAGGATTAGGTGTAGGTTTAGGTTTAGGAATTTGAGAATACATTTAGGTTTTAGGTTTAGGTTTAAGTTTCATCTATAAGTATAGGTTTTGGGATTTGAGAATAGGTTTAGGTTAAGGTTATAAGTTTAGGTTATAAGTTATAGGTTTAGGTTAAGGTTTAGGTTTAGGTTTAGGTTTAGGTTTAGGTTATAGGTTATACGTATAGGTTTACGTTTAGGTTAAGGTCTAGGTTTAGGTTATAGGTATAGGTTTTGGGATTTGAGAATAGGTTTAGGTTAAGGTTATAAGTTTAGGTTATAGGTTTAGGTTAAGGTTATAAGTTTAGGTTATAGGTTTAGGTTTAGGTTTAGGTTATAAGTTATAGGTTATAGGTTAAGGTTTAGGTTTATAAAATCGGGTTCGGGTTCGGGTTCGGGATCGGGTTTAAGTTTAGTTTTCAAGTTTAGGTTTAGGTTTAGGTTAGGGAGTTGAGATTAGGATTAGGTATAGGTTTAGGTTTAGGGATTTGAGAATACATTTAGGTTTTAGGTTTAGGTTTTAGGTTTAGGTTATAGATTTAAGTTTAGGTTATAAGTGTAAGTTATAGGTTTAGGGAAAGGTTAGGTTTAGGTTATAGGTTTTGGGATTTGAGAATAGTTTTATGTTAGAAGTATAGATTTAGGTTGGGTTATAGGTTAAGGTTTAGGTTTAGGTTATAGGTTTTGGGATTTGAGAATAGGTTTTGGTTAAGGTTATAAGTATAGGTTATAGGTTAAGGTTTAAGTTTATGAAATTGGGTTCGGGTTCGGGATCAGGTTTAAGTTTGGGTTTTCAAGTTTAGGTTTAGTTTAGGTTAGGGAGTTGAGATTAAGAT
>JAJHSJ010000012.1:34503661-34724445 GCA_021015155.1 Magnolia officinalis
TATGGTTTCATACACAATAGGAGGATTTCAAATCCATGGGGTTCCAAGTCCAGAGGGTTCCAAATCTATGCTCCCAAACGAGCCCTTAAGAAAATGAGAGGCCTAAGAAACAAAGAAAAGGAATGAGCGTGATGGGGTCGATCACCATCTTTCTCAAGGGAATAACTACTCTGAATCCACGGAGTTTCTTTGGATTCCTCACGGAGATACCCCGAATCCACGAGGGTAAAAAAAAAAAAGAAATAAATTCTAAAAAATTTAAGAATTCATTGGTAGTTAATAAAAATGAATTTACAACCCTTTAAATAGTCATACCAAACCTTGTGAGAAGTTTCAAAGTCAAACTCTAACTCAAACTCCCTAGAATTCATAACTTAATATAAATAGTAAATTTGTTATTTATAGTGTCCTATTTGGCTTAACCACTTTATTCTTCGAATTTTTCGAAGTACTTTCATATTAGACACCAATCCTAAAGCTCAAAGGATAAAGAGCCATAATTAAACTAAAATTTACTATAAATAGTAAAAATATAAATAAAATGGACTTTGGACCATTAAACTTATGGAATTTCATAAAATAACTAGGTTATTCGGATATATCAGCTTCTCCTACATCAAATTCATATATGGCACGTCGAGTAATTCATTCTGAATTGGGAGATACACTTGTTTCAAATATGTAAGTGCTATGGTCTCATGCTCCTTTGGTTGTCAAATTTTGATGTGTCAAAACATCTATCTGTGTCCTGTACTTGTATGATGATTTATATGAATTCAAGACACTGCATACACTCTTCAAGAAGCTACATGTTGAAGCCTCAAGAAGCTACATTGTTGAAGTTCAAGTCTGAAGAAACAACGCATGAAGTAGTTTTATGTTGATGAAGATCTCAAGTTTAAAGCTACAACAAGTTCAAGATCTCAAGCATGATATGGTTCAAGATCTCAAGCCTGTTATGGTTCATAATATCTACATTCGTTGAATGGTTGAAGTTCAATGTCCATACGACATGGTTCAGGTTTGAATGACCTTAGGTTGACCCTTTAAGTAGGTCACTTTGGATACATAAATCAAATATTTATTTTACATAAGTTTGGTCTATTCTACGACCAGTCCTAGCTCTTGTTCGACCAGTCCTAGCATTGGTTCGACTAGTCCAAGAAATTCCACGACCAGTCTTAAGTAGTTGAAGATTTTTTGAAATTTTTGGTACGCCCACGACCAGTCCTGGAGGTCCTTCGACCGGTCGTAGGTGTGGTTTCGACTCGTCCACGACCAGTCGTGGAGCTACGACTCAAAGTCCAGCAACGTAATCTCTGGTCTTACGACCAGTCGTAGGGATCTACGACCAGTCGTAGGTGACCCACGACCAGTCGTAGGCTACTCACGACCAGTCGTGGAACGGCTTTCAAAGATCGCGCTAATTTTTCAAAAATCTGTTAGAGCTACGACCAGTCGTAGGTTTCTAAGACCAGTCGTAGGAGCAATTTCTGCTTCTATAAATTGAACACGAAATTCAGAGTTTTCACACTTCAACCCCATTCAATTCAAGAATTTTCAAGTGATCACTCTGAGATAAGTCTGTGTTTATTTTAAGCTACATTGTGCTTATTTAATATTCCTTTTTGCTAGCTTATTTAATTTGATTTTGTTTCTATATTCCAATCTTATTTGAAAAGAAGAATTATTTTATTTCTTCTTCTTGGAATCAAAATCAAATATAGCTACGCCCAACGAGATAATCTAAAATCAATTAGAATTTAGAACCTTATGAATGTGAGTATTGGAAATTGAACTTTGACATTCAATCATCTACTCCGATTGGTTCTACCGGGCTGCTACGAAAAGGAGAAATCCAGGTATTTTACAATTCTGTAAAATTTCATTTCTTTTGGTTTTGTTTGAGGTTAAGCCAGAAAAATCTCATTGTACTGGTTTTTTTGAGGTTGAACCAGAAAAATCTCATTGTATTGGTTGTTTGAGGAAAACCAGAAAACTCAGAAAAGAGGGGTTTTTGAATTGTGTAAGCCCAAGTGAAAAAGACACAATTGTAAAGGTTTTTGGTGAACCTGTGAAAACCTATTTGATAGTGAACGCTAATATCCCCTGTGTGAGGATATTAGGAGTGGAGTAGCTTTTTGTGTGGCTGTTGGAAAACAGTTGGTGTACACACAGGCGAACCACTATAACTCTTTGTCTTGTGGATTGAATGCTTGCTTAATTTTCATATCTTTTATCATTCGATTGTGTGGAATGTACAAGATGTGAATGTTGTAACTATTTACATTTCAAGCAAGTGTGGGGATTGTTGTAATAATTTAGATCTTACTTCTGCATTTAATTTCAATTCTTGCTATTTCATTTACTTATATTAAAATTGAGTCCTTGATCCAAAAGAGGTTCTAGAAATAAGGTTGTCCTACCATAAGCCCTTGTTTATTATGGTGTAAGGTTGTCCTTAGAACTGAATTTGTATCAATCTCTCAATACCTATTTATCAAGGTGATTTAAATTTAGCTTTGTGAATTGATTCAGATTGTAAGGCTATTGTTTTAATTTATTTCCGCTAATTTTATTTTAAATTTGGCATAGTCCTATTCACCCCCCCCCCCCCCCCCCCCTCTAGAACATATAGCTTGGCCTTTTCAAGTGGTATCAGAGCCTAATAGCTCATTTTTGTTGCTTTTTATTTGGATTTATTTCCTGAGCTAACGATCTAAGCTATATAAAAAGATGTCAAATTTTGATAGCCTTTCAGTTACTAGGCCTCCACCCTTTGATGGCTCCAACTATGCCTATTGGAAAGCCAGAATGAGGATCTTCCTCAAATCAATGGATGAAAGTGTGTGGCAAGCCACAGTGACTGAATGGAATCCTCCTATCATGGAAGTAACTGGTGTTGATGGTTCAAAATCTATGAAAATTACACCGTATTACCAATGGACCACAGTTCAGAAAAATGAGAGTAGTGCTAATGCTAAAGCACTAAATGCAATCACTTGCGCACTATCACCGGATGAGTTCAAAAGAATCATATCCTGTGATACTGCAAAGCAAGCCTGGGATATTTTAGAAATGACACACGAAGGTACATCAATTGTCAAGAAATCTAAAGTCCAACTCCTCACAACTAAATTTGAAGAAATTCATATGGAGGAAAATGAAATGTTTATGGACTTTTACACTAGATTGAATGACATTGTAAACTCAATGTGGGGTCTTGGCGATAAGATCCCAGAAAGTAAAGTGTGTGCAAAAATACTACGCTCTCTTCCTGAACGGTTCAATTCTAAGGTAACCGCAATCTAGGAACTTCGTGATACGGATAATATGAAGGTAGAAGAATTAGTTGGTTCTTTACAAACCTATGAATTAAGTTTTAAAGCTCCTAAAGGTAAATCTATTGCTTTAAGTCATCTAAAAGTATTACTCAAGAAAATTCAGATTTAGAAAAGTCTGAAGATGATATGGCCCTTTTGGCGAAAAAGTTTTATAAGATTTTCAAAAGTAAGAAAAGAGTCGATTTTCAAAAGGGAAATGAAAAGAAACGCTCCAAACCTAAGTCTAAAACTTGGAAATCATTGAAAGATAGTCAATGCTACAACTGTCAAGAATATGGGCATTTAGCAAACAAATGTCCTAAAAAGGACAGATCCAAAAGGAAGGGTATGTTGGCTACTTGGGATGAATCGTCTGATTCTGAAGCCACTTCTGAATCAGAAAATTCAGAAACCGAGTCAGGCAGTGAACTTAAGGCCCTTATGACTCTAGCCAAGTTTACCTTTTCCGATCACGATGATTCAACAAGTGAAGAAAATTTGGATAGTGATCATGAATATGATGAAGATCTCCAAGATGCTTACAATGCCTTATATAAGGAAAGTTGTAAAATTGTTGTCAAACTTAAACTTCAAAAAGAAAAGTTTTTTAAACTTAAAGAATGTTTTGAAACCCTTATTTTAGAAAAATCTCAAATTTCAGATTGTTTTGAAAAATCAAAGTGTGATCTAGAATTCAAAACCTCCCTAATTGAAAATTTGAAATCTGAAAATGAGAAACTTAAAAATGAAGTATCTTCTCTTCTGAGTTTGAAGGACACATGGAGATATGCCCAAGGTGATCCAAAATTAGAAAAATTATTATCCGGATCAAGAAAATGTGGCGATCGATCCGGGTTGGGCTATGATAAAAACACATCTCCTAAACAGAAGAATACTAGTTCCAATTTTGTGAAAGGAGAGTCTTCTAACTCAAAAGGAAAAGGTACTAGTCATGTTTTTTCTAAAAATACAAAAACTTTTCATAAACCCAAAAGCAGCTATGTAAATTTCAAAAATCAGATTCGAAACCCACTAGCTGAAAAAATTGTTGATTTACTTAAGGAGCTATTAAAATCTAACTCATTAGGTCACTCTTACAACAATAAACAAAAGAAGACCAATTATTCTCCTAAACCTAAAACAGTACTGAAATGGGTTCCTAAGGTTGCCTGTTTGGTTGCTCACACTGCTTTCAAAGCTACAAGCCATTCGAAATGGTACCTAGACAGTGGATGCTCCAGACATATGACAGGCGACAAAGCACTATTCACCGATCTTAAAGATATGGCTGATGGGTCAGTCACATTTGGTGATGGTAGCAACTGCAAGATAATTGGCAAAGGTACGGTCCAACTCTATAACCTTCCCTTATTTAAAAATGTTTTATAAGTTGAGGGTTTAAAACACAACCTGTTGAGCATATCTCAAATATGCGATAACAACCATAATGTTAAATTTTCTAATCAAGGTTGTGAAATTATAAATGAAAAGGGTTCTGTAATATTAACTGGTCGCAGAACTTCTGAAAACTGCTATATAGTAAGCGATAGTAGCTCATCTAAACAAACGTGCTACATGGTCCATACTGATGAGACAGAATTATGGCATAAACGCCTCGGACATGTACACTATCGAAATTTATACAGATTGAGCAAAGGAGAACTAATTAGAGGTCTACCTAAGATACAAAAAGTAGACAAGATTTGTGGTGAATGCCAGTATGGTAAACAAACTAGGAGCTCTCACAAAAAGGTGAACTCCAATACCACCACAAGACCACTCGAGCTTCTCCACATGGATCTTATAGGACCAACAAGAACGGAAAGTCGAGGTGGCAAAAAATACATCTTAGTTATTGTAGATGATTATACAAGATTCACTTGGGTTTCATTCTTGAGAGACAAATCAGAAACCCTTGATGAAGTAAAAAAGATTATAAAACGGATTCAAACTGAAAAAAATCTCAAGTCAACAAGATCCGTAGTGATCATGGATCCGAATTCGAAAATAGCGGTTTTGAGAAATTCTGTAGCGATCAGGGAATATCGCATGAATTCTCTGCACCTAAAACTCCTCAACAAAATGGAATTGTCGAAGGAAGAATAGAGTGCTTCAAGAAATGGGAAATGTTATGTTAAATAGCATGAAGCTCCCTAGGAATCTATGGGCTGAAGCAGTGAATACAGCCTGCTACATTATTAACCGTGTTTATATCTGTAAAACTAATAATAAAACGGCTTATGAAATGTGGTTTGAGAAAAAGCCTTCTGTCAAATACTTTCGAGTTTTTGGCAGCAAGTGCTATATTTTGCGTGACCGTGAAAATTTAGGAAAGTTTGACACTAAAAGTGATGAAGGGATCTTTTTAGGGTATTCTTTAAATAGTCGTGCATATCGTGTTCTGAACAACAGGACCGGTGTGATTCAAGAGTCAATAAATGTTGTGATTGACGATCTTTTGAACACACCTGTCCCTAGTTCAGATAATGATGAAGTGCTTATACTTGAAAAACAAGAAACTTCATCAAGTGAAACTAATTCTGAATTAAGGACTGTTAAAGATCATCCAACTTCTCAAATACTTGGAAACCCTCTCACTGGTGTGCGCACTCGTAGACAATTAGAGGACATATGTAACTACGTGTGCTTTACATCCCAGATTGAACCGGTTAACGTAAAAGAAGCACTTTCGGATGAAAACTGGATTCTTGCGATGCAAGAAGAACTTAATCAGTTTGTCAGAAATGATGTTTGGTACCTAGTTCCTAGACCTAAAGATAAACATATTATTGGAACAAAATGGATTTTCAAAAACAAATCTGATGAACTTGGAAATATTATTCGAAATAAAGCAAGACTAGTTGTACAGGGGTATACACAAATTGAAGGTATTGATTATAATGAGACATTTGCCCCTGTAGCTCGTCTTGAATCAATCAGACTTTTATCTCCATTGCATGTTTTAGAAAGATTAAAATTTATCAAATGGATGTAAAGAGTGCCTTTCTGAATGGTGATTTACATGAAGAGGTGTATGTTGAACAACCTACATGGTTTGAAGATCCTAACTTTTCTGATCATGTGTATCGTCTTAAGAAGCTCTCTATGGTCTGAAACAAGCTCCCAGAGCATGGTACGAAAAACTGACTAAGTTTTTACTGAGTCATAATTTTCAGATGGGATGTGTTGATAAGACGCTCTTTGTTAAGAAACATAACGATGATATTCTAATGGTTCAAATATATGTTGACGATATTATTTATGGATCAACCTGTACTAACATGACTGTTGAGTTTGCAGATTTGATGAAGTCTAAATTCGAAATGAGCATGGTTGGAGAATTAAACTATTTCCTAGGGTTGCAAGTTAAACAACAACCTGATGGAATTTTTATCTCTCAAACCAAATATGCTCTGAATTTAATCAAGAAATTTGGATTTGAGAAAGGTAAAAATTTTGATACTCCTATGAGTACAACTTTGAGACTCTCAAAAGACTCTACAGGTAATGATGTAGATCCTAAATTGTATCGTAGTTTGATTGGTAGTTTACTCTATCTGACTGCTAGTAGACCAGATATCACTTTGAGTGTTGGTATTTGTGCTCGTTATCAATCAAATCCTAAAGAATCTCACTTAACTGTTGTTAAGCGGATTATGCGATATGTCGCAAGTTCTACTAAACTGGGTCTTTGGTATCCACATGAGACTAATGTTCAATTAGCCGGGTATGCAGATGCAGACTGGGCTGGAAACATTGATGATAGGAAATCAACTAGTGGTGGTTATTTCTACATTGGAAATTGTCTTGTTTCTTGGTTTAGTAAGAAGCAAAGTTCTATATCGCTATCAACAGCTGAGGCTGAATACATTGCTGCTGGAAATGCATGTACTCACTTGTTTGGATGAAACGAATGTTAAGCGATTATGGAATTACTCAGGATTCTATGATTGTATTTTGCGATAATTCCAGTGCAATAATATCTCTAAAAATCCAGTTCAGCATTCACGTACTAAGCATATTGACATTAGATTTCATTACATTCGTGAATTAGTGGAAGAAAAGGTAATATATTTGGATTACATTCCAACCGAGACTCAACTTGCTGACATTTTCACTAAACCGCTCGACAAAAGCAGGTTTAATAAATTAAAGTTTGATCTCGGTATGTGCAATTTAAATTGAATTTGCATGATTTGGTGTATCATAATAAGTTTGATGATTTTTTTTTTTGCTTAAATTTGAAAATTATTTGAAAAAAAAATTACAAATTTTGAGTCGTACTCGACCAGTCGTGAGTGTACACGACCGGTCGTACTACGACCGGTCGAACACTTACACGACCGGTCGTGAAACTCGAGATTTCACTTTAATTTGGGGATTTTGACTCTTCTTCCTCATTTCTTTTTACCCTCCAACGGCTCTAGCTACGACGGTCGAACCCACCATCTTAGTACTTCAAGGTTAGTGGTTCCTTTGCATTTTTATTGTAGATTCTTGATATTAGTGTTTCAAATCTCATTCTTGTGGAATCTATTTGGTCGTTCATTGCAAGTTTGGGGTTTTATCTTGAAAAATCTGTTCTATCTAAAACCCATTCTTCTATCTTGCATCTTATTGTTTCCTTGAAATCCTCCTTTGAAAATGGATGCTATAGGTAAAAAGAAAACTACTAGAGGTCCCTCTTCATCTAGGTCAACTTCTATTGCACAACGTCATCTTCGGTCTCCCGAAAATGATCCTTCTAATGCTCGGGATTTGCGTATGCGAAATATTATTGTTGAGCGTCCTGTGAATGTTAATCACATTGCTTCATTTGTATCCCTCCTCTGTTGGAATCTGTGGGATGGGATAACATCTTGCATTGGGGTGGAGCTGCATACCAGTCCATTGCCCAATCCATGTTTGCATGTATCTGTGATTTTTCTCTTGAGAATTTAACTTTTAAAGTTGATACTCAAGAAGGATTGTTTTTTTGGTGGATCGACATTTGATTGCTGACATTATGCAAATACCTGTCAATGATGAGAGCATTCCTATTACTATTTTACATGACAGTCTCTCAGAATCTGAATGAAGAATGATTACTAGAGATTTATGTAATTTGGATGTTCACTGGACTCATAAAGGTCATGCACTTCCCTCAAGATTTTTGTTACCCAGACACAGGTGACTTCATAGGATTTTCATCTCAAATCTTTATCCACGTTCTGGTAATAAAACCGAACTCACTGCTTTTATGGTTCGTGTTTTGCATTCTGTCATCTCTGGTGCAAAAATATGTTTACCTTCTTTAATTTGTCGTTCCATTATTCTGTCTCGTCACCATCCTGGACATAGTGATATACCCTTTGGCTATTTGTTGACTATGCTAGCAAATCATATGCTCGTGGCTATGCCTACTAGAGAAAAACCCATCCATCATCTCCCTTTTAATAATTCCAATATTAACAAGATGAATTTAGAATTGGCTGATGGCCAAGTGGATGCTGGTAGCAGTGGTGCTGAAGCTGGAGATGCAGGTCAAGCTGGTGATCCTACTGAAGACGTGAATATGGATGATTTATTTGAAGAACTTGAGTCAGACTCGGCTGATGATCCTGATTTTCAGCCCTCTGATTTTGATGAGAGATTGAATTCTCTTTAAGAGCAGGTAGCTCAAATTCGTGTTACCCAAGACACGCAATTCTCTTATCTACGCAAATATATGAGGCGTATTACTAAGGGTTTACACAAAATTGATCCTTCTAATCCTGCTCCCTCTTCTGGTTCTGACTGAATTTTTGATGGTTTGTAATATTTTTTTTTTGTCTGAACTTTACATGCTTACAGACTTTTTGAATTATGCATTATGCTTTCTTGAATCAACTCATATTTTCATTATTGCTCTTCTTCCTTTGTCATTTTGTGACAAAAAGGGGGAGAAGTTTTGGGAGTGGCTTTATTTGATTTTAATGATTATGCTCCTATTACTCAGGGGGAGTTAAGCTTCTCAGGGGTAGTTATGGGGTAATGATGCTAGTTATTGCTTATCATATATAACTGTGTAAGCTTCTCTATTGTTGAACTTATTGTGTGTACTTAGTTTCAATTGGAAGTATTATTATTTGGGTGTTTTGTCACAAATTTGACAAAGGGGAGATTGTAAGTGCTATGGTCTCATGCTCCTTTGGTTGTCAAATTTTGATGTGTCAAAACATCTATCTGTGTCCTGTACTTGTATGATGATTTATATGAATTCAAGACACTGCATACACTCTTCAAGAAGCTACATGTTGAAGCCTCAAGAAGCTACATTGTTGAAGTTCAAGTCTGAAGAACAACGCATGAAGTAGTTTTATGTTGATGAAGATCTCAAGTTTAAAGCTACAACAAGTTCAAGATCTCAAGCATGATATGGTTCAAGATCTCAAGCCTGTTATGGTTCATAATATCTACATTCGTTGAATGGTTGAAGTTCAATGTCCATACAACATGGTTCAGGTTTGAATGACCTTAGGTTGACCCTTTAAGTAGGTCACTTTGGATATATAAATCAAATATTTATTTTACATAAGTTTGGTCTATTCTACGACCAGTCCTAGCTCTTGTTCGACCAGTCCTAGCATTGGTTCGACTAGTCTAAGAAATTTCACGACCAGTCCTAAGTAGTTGAAGATTTTTCGAAATTTTGGTACGCCCACGACCAGTCCTGGAGGTCCTTCGACCGGTCGTAGGTGTGGCTTCGACTCGTCCACGACCAGTCGTGGAGCTACGATTCAAAGTCCAGCAACGTAATATCTGGTCTTACGACCAGTCGTAGGTGACCCACGACCAGTCGTAGGCTACTCACGACCAGTCGTGGAACGGCTTTCAAAGATCGCGCTTAATTTTTCAAAAATCTGTTAGAGCTACGACCAGTCGTAGGTTTCTAAGACCAGTCGTAGGAGCAATTTCTGCTTCTATAAATTGAACACGAAATTCAGAGTTTTCACACTTCAACCCCATTCAATTCAAGAATTTTCAAGTGATCACTCTGAGATAAGTCTGTGTTTTTTAAGCTACTTTCTATGTGTTATTCGTATTACTATTTTTTGCTTCTTGCTATTAAATTAATTTGATTTTCTTTCTATTCTTCAATCTTAATTAATATTCATTTTTTTGTTCTTAATCTCTCTAATCAATATAAGCTAATTGTGATTATTTAATACGCTAGCTTATTTAATTTGATTTTGTTTCTATATTCCAATCTTATTTGAAAAAGATTATTTTATTTCTGAATCAAAATCAAATATAGCTACGCCCAACGAGATAAATCTAAAATCAATTAGAAGTTGAACCTTATGAATGTGAGTATTGGAATTGAACTTTGACATTCAATCATCTTCTCATACTCCGATTGGTTCTACCGGCTGCTACGAAAAGGAGAAATCCAGGTATTTTACAATTCTGTAAAATTTCATTTCTTTTGGTTTTGTTTGAGGTTAAGCCAGAAAAATCTCATTGTACTGGTTTTGTTTGAGGTTGAACCAGAAAAATCTCATTGTATTGGTTGTCTGAGGAAAACCAGAAAACTCAGAAAAGAGGGGTTTTTGAATTGTGTAAGCCCAAGTGAAAAAGACACAATTGTAAAGGTTTTTGGTGAACCTGTGAAAACCTATTTGATAGTGAACGCTAATATCCCCTGTGTGAGGATATTAGGAGTGGAGTAGCTTTTTGTGTGGCTGTTGGAAAACAGTTGGTGTACACACAGGCGAACCACTATAACTCTTTGTCTTGTGGATTGAATGCTTGCTTAATTTTCATATCTTTTATCATTCGATTGTATGGAATGTACAAGTGGATGTGAATGTTGTAACTATTTACATTTCAAGCAAGTGTGGGGATTGTTGTAATAATTTAGATCTTACTTCTGCATTTAATTTCAATTCCTTGCTATTTCATTTACTTATATTAAAATTGAGTCCTTGATCCAAAAGAGGTTCTAGAAATAAGGTTGTCCTACCATAAGCCCTTGTTTATTATGGTGTAAGGTTGTCCTTAGAACTGAATTTGTATCAATCTCTCAATACCTATTTATCAAGGTGATTTAAATTTAGCTTTGTGAATTGATTCAGATTGTAAGGCTATTGGTTTAATTATTTCCGCTAATTTTATTTTAAATTTGGCATAGTCCTATTCACCCCCCCCCCCCCCTCTAGGACATATAGCTTGGCCTTTTCAAAATATCAAGTGGCAAAACCACCATTAGGACCACCAGAGGACCGCGGGGCACTGCCAGATCCGCGGCACACCGCCGCCAGTACCAGAAGGGGTCCGCCCCACCGGCTACCCCAGCCTGCTGGATTTTCTACAATTTTTCTACCTTTAAGACCAACTTCAAAAAGTCATATCTCCATCAATATAACTCCGATTGGGGTGATTCAAAAGCCAGATTAAAGATTAATAAGTTTAGTTTCATATAAAAATAAAATAAAAATGTTAATATAGTTGAATTTAGGGTGACTTGACAACTGTCCAAAAATCATCAGGCAGTGGTGGTACTTCTAGAATTTTAATAATTATCTATAACTCCAATAAGATGAAATTTTGTAGGATGGCTTTAAACTTAATGATAAATCATTATAAAAATTTTGAAAATAATTCAGTTACTAAAAGTATAAGAAAAGTTACAAGAATTAGAGATGTTTTAGTATCTTATAGAAAATCGTTAGTTTCGAATAACTTATGCTTCTAAAATTTTTTATAATTTTTATGGAACTTGAAATAGATTGAAATTCTGTATGAAAAGGGTCAAGTCAACTTAATGATGAATTATCATAAAAATTATAAAAATTATCCAGTAATTAAAAGTGATAAATACATTATGAACAAAAGATGTATTGAAAGTGAAAGTTTCTACAACTAAAGTTGTTGATGGACTAGATGTATCTCTTTCATCATAGAGTTTTAGGATTTGAAGTCTAATTAGGAATTGCTTTCAAGGATCCTAGGAATCATCCTGGGGTGATAAATAAATTCTTATTTTAGTATATTTACTATTTGAAATAATTTATAACTTAGACGAATTTGACTTCTTAAGTAGGGTTTCGTTTCATTGCTTAAGAATCTGTGAGTTCGTATTCGAAGTGGACTTTACTAAAATATTTTGGGTTCTTATTCTCTTATGGATTCAAAGTTCATACCACTTTGAGGAGATAATCTTCCTTTTTCCTTTTCTGCGGCATTCCTTACGTCACCATTACTCCGAACCTCCAGAATACCTTAAAACTTTCGATTCTTCCTTCCCTGTTAAAATTTATGAAACCAAAGCATGATTTGCCGATAACCCCACTAGCCATATGATCGAAATGGTGACATACAGATACAATTTAGGATATTGAAAACCCTTCTTGTATAATCTTTTGACTATGAGCACCATGGAAGAATTTATTATCCACCAAGTTAAACATAGGTTAAACATGAACAACTCTCGTTGAACAAGACCTGAAGGATACATTTTATAAACATGAAGATTGAACTCCTAATGAATTATAATACTCCTTAAATACTTAGGATGATCAGATTTCAAAATTATAGAACCATATCCCTGCGAGGCATTCGTAACTTAACCCAATTCTCAATCCTGGGCGACTACCAACGGACTCACTGCTTTGGCCGAGCAAAAGACCAGATCCATCAGGATTAGAAAGGGATACAACGAGTTGTCTGCCCTGATCAGGCGGACAATTGACATTGGATCAAAGCCTACCACAACTGTTTTTCGTATTAGCCCAATCATGAAGAGTAGAATATACCACCTTAGGTAAACTTTATCATCAAACACTTAGTATGATAATGATGATTTTGACATTTGTTTTCAAACCTCAAAAGTGAAAACTTTTAAGGGGGGTAGACCACAATGAGCTAGGCTAGTGTAGTTATTATATACCTAAAACGTATATAAACCTAAAACCAACAAAATTAAGCAAATGAAATGATAATATCTTTACTTATTACCCTTAGGCAATTTCGGAGACAAAATTGTTTTAGGGGGTAGATTGTAACGTCCTAGATTTTTGCTATTTTGGATTTGTCAAAAATCCTTAATTTTTTTTTAAATAACTAGTCACGTCATCACTTACAAACCATTGACACTTGATGTGAGCTTATACGCGGCTGGTACCAATAAAGAACCGTATAAATAAGATTGATCAACGGTAGAAAACCAATGAACCTAACTGATCACTTAAAATCAAGTTTATCCCCATGATATGTTCGCATAGGGCCCAAATCTAACCGACCTGCCACTGATTAAAAACAACCGACCTGCCACTGATTAAAAAAACAGCCCTTGAACCGCAGTACATACACACCATCTCAACTTACAGATGAGACAGATACATTTAGGGGGACCCACGGGGTCCTATGGAGCGAAAACACAAACCCCAGGGAGGTGGCCACCGCTAAATCGGCAGTGCACCGCCGAAGTCTCCAGAGGAGCGCGGCGACACACGCCACGAAGGCTGCACGTTGCGCCGGCCTGACCATGTGGGTCCCTCCCGTGAGGGGGGTCCCCTCTACGCGATCCTTTTGCCCCTTTCCAACTCATTTTCACTCCCCCAAAACCCTCCTAAACCCTCCTTCACTCTTAGATCTACCTGTAACCGAGTTAGATAAGGCCCGGATCTTAACTAATAGACCAAATCAACCTCGTTACTCTTTTAGCCTAAAACCAGGTGGTTTAGAGTAATCATGACACCAAATCACCACTTTCACTAATTATAAATAGGCCACACTATGAACATAGTTAATCCAAACCCTAATCATTGCCCACGAGAAATCTCGATACCTAATTCATTACAGAAATGCCCCGATTTTGAACAAGCTTTAGACCGCTCGTTAGTGGGCCACTAGTCTAAAACTATAGAATAATGTCCGTCTTATTGGCTCGACGTCCACCGTGGGAGTCGGACCTAGATAGTGTCCAGAACGTCTTCAACTTGGAGCCAGAAGCTAAGTGCTTGCAACGCGCGAATCCCCTAGGCCAAAATTTGAAACTTAAGTGAAATAGACCTTCGCTCTTCTGCATGAAGTTGTGGCTTTCTGACCGTTAGATCCCAACCAAACTCGAGGCGTGAGTTAATGATATTTTCCTGCCCATATCCGTATAGCCGCTTCTAATCATATCTGTTGATTGACACATCCAAATGGTGGGCCGCCGATCATATCCATACATAGATCATCATTAGGACAACTATCTTACAGTGGGTGTCGACCCCTACACCTTGTAATGGCCCCCAAAGAGTAGAAACACAATCCCTTAGGGCTAGTATAATAAAAATCCAACCTTAAGGCCATTTGCACTAAATCTGGTGGCTATATAAATGTGGTCATTGGGGGCCTCATTTGCTCTACGAATTGAATTATAGAGCAGAGGAGAGAAAGAGAGAGAGAAGAAGAGAAGAGAGATGAGAGAGAAGGTGGGGCCCGGTGCCGGATCACACCATCCAATCCTCATGCTCGCCGAATTCGTGTAAGACCTTATCTCTATTCCTAATCATGTCTTCCGCATGATGAAATCCGAAAATTTTGGGTTGAATTCTCCACTCACTTGCTAGGTAAGAGATTTTCCTACATGTCTTTCCATCTCTTTCTTTCATTTCTTTCATTTTGAGCCATTAGGGTTAGAAACCTCATTTTATTTCATCGATTCTCGCAAACCCTAATATTAGGATTGAGTGGTTAGGGCTTTAAGTCATAATTTCAATTAAAGAGGTCCATACTCTTGAGGGAGTCGTAATCGGGCCCTATTCTATTACGGTTTCGATTGTACACTGATTACGAGTCCCGATTTGTCGAACCGAGTTGATGAATCAACCAAATTGATTTATTTAGTTAAGCTATAATTCATTGTTTAATATTTAATTAGGACTAAGTCTGTGTCATTAACGATAGTCTTATGCTTTAATTTAGGTTTGAAGCTTTTCCCCAAATATCCAACCTTAAGAGCTCAAAATCGGAGATCTTCTTAAGGTGCGGACTATTATTTCTAGGTTTCCATTTATCGACCCTTGAGGGTCTCAGTTAATGATTGGTTGTGGTGAATGATTTATAAATAGCTAATATGTCATATTTCATTTTTTTTGTAATATGTGTTATTGATTGTCTATGCATGCTCATATGTTCGATAAAATGCCTAAGTGATCAAACGTGTTATTCTAATGATGCTCACATGATTGATTGAACTCTAAATTGAACGCGTTGATTTGTTAATGATCACGTGTTTGATAATATGCTCCAATGAATGTGTTACTCTATTGTTGCTCACATGTTTGATGAAATGCCTAAATGAATGTATTGCCCTATTGATGCTTACATGTTGATGAAATGCCTAGGTCATTGTGTAGTAGTATGTATGCTATAATTGCATGATGTAGTGCTTAGTTCATAGCGATGCTTAGGACTTCTACGATATTGGGTCAATCGGTAAATCGCCAAATCAACGAGTGGCCCGAGTTAGGGCGGCCACCCTAGGCTTGTTCGATCGACGGTTGAACATGGACGATCGATAGTAGTTGGACTACACAGGCTGCTTGCACCCATGCCAGTTGTGTCGTGGTTCTCCTAGGTCAATTAAATTAGTCCACTAGGCGACTGATCATGTATATTCATAATATATGACACGACTAAATGAAATCTAGGATACCCCGTTCTCAATGGATGTGTGTCCATTCATAACCGCTAGTGCGATACGATCCACTAAGACTCATGAGCCGGGCTTGGTGGTATGGGACACCGTGTCTGAGCTGTCGGCCTATGTTGGGATGACGAGCCTCCCTGTAGTGATCAGTGAACAACTAAGACTCATGAGCCAGGTATGGTGGTATGGGACCACCGTGTCCAAGCTATCGGCTTATGCTGGGGTGACGAGCCTCCCCATATGACCAGTGAGCATTGATGGGTGTGGTGATGTGATAGACCATTGTTCGAACAGCCCCCGTAAAATTACCTATCCGATGGTTGCTTGCTAGAGTACCGTTTGAACGACACGGGGCGTGAATGAAAATGGGTGACGTGCCCTTTCCTTATGGTAATTTTGGTTTTTATGTGATAAGTCCGCACCTCAGAACTGAGTGATCATACATGGTTTGGGTGACGATTCATACGGGGTTGATCCTCGTACATTTAGGTATCATACCGTATCGTTGGAATTATGATTTGTGATACAAACGAGTGATACCTAAATTTGGATCAAGGGACACTGGTAAGGAGCCACTACGTGTGGCAACAAGCCACGTGATCCGGATAAGAACTCGTGATATAACGCCGGCACATCATAGCTTTACCAATATACTGGATGAATTGAACTCAATAATACTCGACTAACATGATCATTCACCACATTGCATTAGCTTAGAATGTGGCGAACAGGCGTGGTTGTCGCTTGATAAGGAAGTGTTGTCATTTGTGAAAAGGTGGTCGGAGTCGCGTGTGAGGAAGTGTTGTTGGAAAAGGCATGCATCATGTCATATTTCATATGTACATTTAACAAAAGTATTTAAGAAATATTGATTTCTTATTTTATCATTACCTGCGTTGATTGTGTCAATCACTACAAGAAAAACGGCAAAGGCTACGGCCAAAATCCGTAGCACAAAGCTCTTTTGCTACGAATATAATCCGTTTAGCACGTCCGTCGCAATTGGTGGGGTAGCTAAAGGTGTAGCTACAAATTTATTCCGTAGCAATAGATACCATATCTACGGATTATATCCGTAGCAACTACGGATCTAATCCGTAGCAATAGATACCAATAGTTACGAATTTAATCCGTAGCAATAGATACCAATAGCTACGGATATAATTTCGTAGTAGCAATATGTACCAATAGCTACGGATTATATCCGTAGCTATTTTTTAAAAAAACTGTAACAATACGACCTGTTTCCATTGCAAGACTTGCTGTGATTGATAACTCATCTAAGCTGCTAGAAATAGTACATAAAATGCAATCAGAGAAAAAAAATGATGCATTTACAAATAGCAATCAAATCATACAATGCATCCTACATTCACATTTCTGAATAAACAATACTTCACTTTGCTCAACCTATCATAAGAATTACAACTAAGGCATGCCCTCATGTGCAAGAAACAAATACACTCCAACAAAGTAAACACCCTCCATATGCATTCAATAATGCTCACGTTTTTACAGAATTCTTCTTTCAAACGGTCAATTTCAACAAATGCAAAAGATAGAGCTTCTTCTTTCCTTGAAACTGCATATGTAACTTCTGTGGACTTCAACACAAGATCACTTTCAAGTTCTGAAACCCTTCCCTTGAGAAAATGAATTTCATCCTCCACCGACTTCTTAGCTTTTCAGCCGTATAAAACAGCATTTGTAGACACAATTAAACAAGCATACCTTTGTACACATCAAAAAAGGAAGAAAGACAAAAAAAAAATATTATATATGAAGTAATCAAAATTGTACTACAAATCTTCTAAACTATGGCAAATCCATAGGTTAGGTCATTAGTTATAAGTTTAGGTTATAGGTCATAGGTTATAGGTTTAGGTTTAGTTTATAGGTTTTGGTTTAGGTTAAGGTTAAGGTTATAGGTTAGGTTAAGGTTTAGGTTTAGGTTAAGGTTTAGGTTTAGGTTATATGTTATAGGTTATAGCTTTAAGGATTGAGAATAGGTTAAGGTTTAGGTTTAGGAAATCGGGTCGGTTAGGTTCGGGATCGGGTTTAGGTTTAGGTTAGGGAGTTGAGATTAGGATTAAGTGTAGGTTTAGGTTTAGGGATTTGAGAATACATTTAGATTTAAATTTAGGTTTTAGTTTATAGGATTAGGTTATAGGGTTAGGTTTAGGTTTTAGGTTTAGGTTAAGGTTAGGTTATATAGGTTATAAGTTTCAGTTATAGGTTATAGGTTAAGGTTTAGGTTGTAGGTTTTGGTTAGGTTAGGTTATAGGTTTGGTTTAGGTTTAGGTTTAGGTTAGGTTTAGGTTATAGGTTTAAATTAGGTTTAGGTTTTAGGTTATAGGTTATAGCTTTAGGGAATTGAGAATAGGTTAAGGTTTAGGTTTAGGAAATCGAGTTCGGGTTCGAGATCTGGTTTAGGTTTGGGTTTTCAAGTTTAGGTTTAGGTTTAGGTTAGGGAGTTGAGATTAGGATTAGGTTGTAGGTTTAGGTTTAGGTTTAGGTTTTAGGTTATAGGATTAGGTTATTGGTTTAGGTTTAGGTTTAGGTTTAGATTAAGGTTAGGTTATAGGTTATAAGTTTCGGTTATAGGTTAAGGTTTAGGTTATAGGTTTTTGTTTAGATTAAGGTTATAGGTTTTGGTTTAGGTTTAGGTTTAGGTTTTAAGTTTAGGTTAGGTTTAGGTTATAGGTTATAGGTTATAGGTTATAGCTTTAAAGAATGGAGAATAGGTTAAGGTTTAGGTTTAGGAAATCGGGTTCGGTTTAGGTTTGGGTTTTAAGTTTAGGTTTAGGTTTAGGTTAGGGAGTTGAGATTAGGATTAGGTGTAGTAGTTTAGGTTTAGGGATTTGAGAATACATGTAGGTTTAGATTTAGGTTTAGGTTTAGGTTAAGGTTAGGTTATAAGTTATAAGTTTCGGTTATAGGTTAAGGTTTAGTTTATAGGTTATAGGTTTAGGTTTAGGTTAATGTTTAGGTTAAGGTTTAGGTTTAGGTATATGTTATAGGTTATAAGTTATAGCTTTAAGGAATTGAGAATAGGTTAAGGTTTAGGTTTAGGAAATCGGGTTCGGGTTCAGGATCGGGTTTAGGTTGGGTTTTCAGTTAGGTTTAAGTTTAGGTTTAGGTTAGGAAGTTGAGATTAGGATTAGGTGTAGGTTTAAGTTTAGGGATTTGAGAATACATTTAGATTTAGGTTTAGGTTTTAGTTTATAGGATTAGGTTTAGGTTTTAGGTTTAGGTTAAGGTTAGGTTATAGGTTATAAGTTTTGGTTATAGGTTATAGGTTATAGGTTAAGGTTTAGGTTGTACGTTTTGGTTTAGGTTAAGGTTATAGGTTTTAGTTTAGGTTTTAGGTTTAGGTTTTAGGTTATAGCTTTAGGGAATTGAGAATAGGTTAAGGTTTAGGTTTAGGAAATCGGGTTCAGGTTCGGGATCGGGTTTAGGTTTGGGTTTTCAAGTTTAGGTTTTAGTTTATAGGTTTAGGTTATAGGTTCAGGTTTAGGTTTTAGGTTTAGGTTAAGGTTAGGTTATAGGTTATAAGTTTAGGTTATAGGTTATAGGTTAAGGTTTAGGTTATAGGTTTTGGTTTAGGTTAAGGTTATAGGTTTTGGTTTAGGTTTAGGTTTAGGTTTTAGGTTTAGGTTTTAGGTTTAGGTTTAGGTTATAGGTTATAGGTTATAGCGTTAGAGAATTGAGAATAGGTTAAGGTTTAGGTTATAGGTTGTAGGTTATAGCTTTAGGGAATTGAGAATAGGTTAAGGTTTAGGTTTATGAAATCGGGTTCGGGTTCGGGATCGGGTTTAGGTTTGGGTTTTCAAGTTTAGGTTTAGGTTTAGGTTAGGGAGTTGAGATTAGGATTAGGTGTAGGTTTAGGTTTAGGGATTTGAGAATACATTTAGGTTTTAGGTTTTATTTTTAGTTTATAGGTTTAGGGATTTGAGAATACATTTAGGTTTTAGGTTTTATTTTTAGTTTATAGGTTTAGGTTTATGTTAAGGTTAGGTTATAGGTTATAAGTTTAGGTTATAGGTTATAGGTTAAGGTTTAGGTTAGAGGTTTAGGTTATAGGTTATAAGTTTAGGTTTAGGTTAAAGTTATAGGTTTTAGGTTTAGGTTATAGGTTATAGCTTTAGGGAATTGAGAATAGGTTAAGGTTTAGGTTTGGGTTTTCAAGTTTAGGTTTAGGTTTAGGTTAGGGAGTTGAGATTAGGATTAGTTGTAGGTTTAGGTTTGGGGATTTGAGAATACATTAGGTTTTAGGTTAAGTTTAGGTTTAGGTTATAGGTGTATAAGTATAGGTTTAGGTTTTAGGTTATAGCTTTAGGGAATTGAGAATATGTTAAGGTTAGGTTTAGAAAATTGGGTTCGGGTTCGGGATCGGGTTTAGGTTTGGGTTATAGGTATAGGTTTTGGGATTTGAGAATAGGTTTAGTTAAGGTTATAAGTATAGGTTATAGGTTAAGGTCTAGGTTATATGTTATAAGTTTAGGTTATAGGTTATGAGTTATAGGTTAAGGTTATAGGTTTTGGTTTAGGTTTAGGTTTAGGTTTAGGTTATAGGTTATAGCTTTAGGGAATTGAGAATAGGTTAAGGTTCAGGTTTAGGAAATCGGGTTCGGGTTCGGGATCGGGTTAGGTTTGGGTTTTCAAGTTTAGGTTTAGGTTTAGGTTACGGAGTTGAGATTAAGATTAAGTGTAGGTTTAGGTTTGGGGATTTGAGAATACATTTAGGTTTTAGGTTTAAGTTTTAGGTTTAGGTTTAAGTTTAGGTTTAGGTTTTAGGTTATAGCTTTAGGGAATTGAGAATATGTTAAGGTTTAGGTTTAGGAAATCAGGTTCGGGTTCGGGTTCGGGTTTAGGTTTGGGTTATAGGTATAGGTTTTGAGATTTGAGAATAGGTTTACCTCAAGGTTATAAGTATAGGTTATAGGTTAAGGTTTAGGTTTATGAAATCGGGTTCGGGATCGGGTTTAGGTTTGGGTTTTCAAGTTTAGGTTTAGGTTTAGGTTAGGGAGTTGAGATTAGGATTAGGTGTAGGTTTAGGTTTAGGAATTTGAGAATACATTTAGGTTTTAGGTTTAGGTTTAAGTTTCATCTATAAGTATAGGTTTTGGGATTTGAGAATAGGTTTAGGTTAAGGTTATAAGTTTAGGTTATAAGTTATAGGTTTAGGTTAAGGTTTAGGTTTCGGTTTAGGTTATAGGTTATACGTATAGGTTTACGTTTAGGTTAAGGTCTAGGTTTAGGTTATAGGTATAGGTTTTGGGATTTGAGAATAGGTTTAGGTTAAGGTTATAAGTTTAGGTTATAGGTTTAGGTTAAGGTTATAAGTTTAGGTTATAGGTTTAGGTTAGGTTTAGGTTATAAGTTTATAGGTTATAGGTTAAGGTTTAGGTTTATGAAATCGGGTTCGGGTTCGGGTTCGGGATCGGGTTTTAAGTTTAGGTTTCAAGTTTAGGTTTAGGTTTAGGTTAGGGAGTTGAGATTAGGATTAGGTATAGGTTTAGGTTTAGGGATTTGAGATACATTTAGGTTTTAGGTTTAGGTTTAGGTTTAGGTTATAGATTAAGTTTAGGTTATAAGTAAGTTAAGGTTTAGGGAAAGGTTAGGTTTAGGTTATAGGTTTTGGGGATTTGAGAATAGTTTTAGGTTAGAAGTATAGATTTAGGTTGGGTTATAGGTTAAGGTTTAGGTTTAGGTATAGGTTTTGGGATTTGAGAATAGGTTTTGGTTAAGGTTATAAGTATAGGTTATAGGTTAAGGTTTAAGTTTATGAAATTGGGTTCGGGTTCGGGATCAGGTTTAAGTTTGGGTTTTCAAGTTTAGGTTTAGGTTAGGTTAGGGAGTTGAGATTAAGATTAGGTATAGGTTTAGGTTTAGGGATTTGAAAATACATTTAGGTTTTAGGTTTTAGGTTTAGGTTTAGGTTTAGGTTATATATTTAGGTTTAGGTTATAGGTTTAGGAAAAAGTTAGGTTTAGGTTATAGGTTTTGGGATTTGAGAATAGTTTTAGGTTATAAGTATAGGTTTAGGTGTGGTTTAGGTTAAGGGTGTGGTTCCTGTAAATACAGATATAAACATGGCTTGTCCAAATGGCTAGGCCCCTCCAATGCTGTCCATAGGAAATGGACAACTTCATTATCGTCATAACAGCAGTTCCCACCTTCCAGGGACCCCCGCTCATCCGGATAGTTCCGACGCACATCCGGGTCTGCTCCATAAATTTTGAGCAAATATATAAACACGGCCTGTCCAAATGGTCAGGCCCCTCCAATGCTATCCATAGGAAATGGACAGCTTAATCATGGTCATAACAGCGGTTCTCACCTTCCAGGGACCCCCGCTAATCCGGATAGCTCCGACACACATCCGGGTCTTCTCCATTAATTTCGAGCAAATACATAAACACGGCCTGTCTAAATGGCCAGGCCCCTCCAATGTTGTCCATATGAAATGGACAGCTTCATCATGGTCATAACAGACAGCGGTTCCCACCTTCCAGGGACCCCCGCTCAACATCCGAATAGCTCCGACGCACATCCGGATCTACTTCATCAATTTCAAGATAATATATAAACATGGGCCTGTCCAAATGGCCAGGCCACTTCATCAATTAATCATATAGTATGAAGGAAAGAAGACTCACCAATTTAGCTAGCAAGGAGAGAGTGTGAGTGCTTGGAATGTCGCCCTTTCTTTGAATAATGGATGCATATTCCACAATGCAATCTGAGAATGAGAAAGTTTTTTAGTTTCTCCGACAATGCATATGGGCACAGATTTACATATAAAGATTTTAAAGATCGTTAAACAGAGTAAATTATTATATTAACTTCCAACTATCGATTAAGAAGAAAAATGTAAATGATGATGGGAAAGAAATTTCGATATATTAAATTATTGAAGGAAAATGACACAAACCAAGACTACAGGTGCCAACGATGGATATTCGACTACTAGATTTGACTAGGAACAGGGCCCAACGATGGACAGCTTGGATCTTGCAGTTGTTTTCGATCTAGGCACATGTGATGGCATGTAAAGCGGTTGTTGGATTGTAAATGCTTGGATATTCTGATTAGAAATTGTAAAAGGAAAGAATTCTTCTTGAAATTAGAGTAGGAAAGGGAAGAAGAAGAACATAACAAACTTGCAACAAAAGATTCCACGCGGCCTGAAATTTCCTGGACACTATTCTCTATGGTCTGAAACCAAAAGGCAATAGCACGTGAAAGATGAAAGTTAATCCTATCCTATGAAACTAGGAATAATTCTCTAAAACAAGTATAAGCATTAAACTTACCAGCCGGATTATGTGATGAGACCTTGAGCTCACATGATTTAGTGCAATTTCACCCACATGTCTTTGCACCGCAATATAAATATTGGTAAAGGCCAGATTAGCGGAAATGCTATAGATGGTATAATTGTGGATCTAAAAGAACTTGGCTCCTGTACCTTCACATACGCCAATAACTCCTCCAAATTCAGCTGTGTGGAAGTGGTGCATTACCTGAAATGGTCAGATTAAATTGCTCAGAGAAATGTGCATGCTAACATGGTTATTATATAATACTCAGTCCAAATTGCTGGTGTTTTGGCAGCAGCATCGAAGACCAAGAATTCTATATAGGTATTTCCCCTTTTCAGCAAGTTAGATAGTTCATTAGGTGGCCAAGATCTTGAGCTCGAACATCCAGTTGTGTTCATTATTAATCCTGCTATAATACAAAGTAGCCAATGAGTGACAATGTTAATGGAATCTTTGATTCTTTCTCAATATTCAAAATCAAGTTGGAAAAATACTTAAGGCTATTTAATCATATCATATAGGAGATAAACTAGAAATTGGTGGCTTGCTTTTGATAAAGTAACAAGTAACAATTTCTAGGATGATCAGAATTCGCAAGAAAGGTTCAAATACAGCCTAGAAATATACATATTCATCAAAGCATCATATACCAAGTCAACCGCTGATCTTTTGGAAGTGCCATAGAACTTTGTGTATCTCCTACATGAATAAAAAAAAAGGAAGAAAGAAAATGCTAAGAGAAAGCTCATTGACAAATACTTTCAAGAATAAATGGCAGTAATCCGGTCTTCATTTACAAATTAGCTAATCGTTGACAGAGACTTCTTACCTCCAAAACAAGAAATTCAAATTCATTTACAAATTAGCTAATCATTTACGAACTCCCCCATCCCATGGCCATTGTAAGTTGCATACAAGTAAGTGAAATCACTTCTTTTACATACAAGTAGCATACAAGTGAAATCACTTCTTTTGCTCAGGATTTCAAATGCACTAAAAAGTTGTGACTTACAGCTTGTAACTCGCTTATAGGTGAAATTTTTTGTCTAAACACCACCTTTGAGTGGGTTGCCTCTAAACCCTTGACAACTAATAAAACTTTCAGGCATCCAAATGAACCCTAAATGCACCAGAAAATTGAGAAATTATATGATCCTTGGTCTAAGCATGTAATGTCCTCAGATAGATGGCTAAGAAATAACTAGAGTGGCAATTTAAATTCAACAAAAAATGCCAAGGCTTATACAAATTCACTGTGCGTCCCATCATAGCAACGGTCTCAAAGATGCATATGCTAATTCAAGTGCTCCATATGAAAATAAATGGGTATATGCCATATCTCTGACAAACGTGCCATCTGATGGTGGGAGTCAAGCACGTTATGTGAGGCTAAAGTTCTCTCAAACCTTCTGTTCCTTGTTACATAACATACAAAAACAAGTTGTATGGTGAAAATTAACCAAAGTGAAATTCACATGAATCTATCAAAACAATGGAAAAAAATCTATTTTTTCTAGATGAAACGAGATGGATCAAAGCAAAACAAGCAGATGATAATAACAGATCAGGAAAATCAAATACAGAGCAGAATTATTATTTTATTTTAAAAAAAAAACTTAATTGTCGGAGCTAAATGAATTCTTTCGATCTGTCGATCACCACATATTCTTATTGGTGCTTTTACTAGTCTCTTGAAAGCATCACTACATAGAATAGAATTTTAGATAAATAAAAAGAAAGAGAAATTTTCAAAAATTGCTTTTTGAATCGGAGCAATTTATATGATTTGTGAACTCAACAAAAAAAAAAGTTTATTTAAGACAAATTAGAATAGAAAATGCAGAACATTGAACAATCACAAAAATTCCAGGTAACCAAGGATTGGTGCATGTATACAGTTATCAAATATTCTAACTAACAACCATCATTATGTAAGTATTTAATTTCAAACAAGTGAAGACCATCAAATCAAAGAAGCCAGCAATTTAAAGCATTGACAAGCAATCAAAATAATAAAATTGCTTCCTACAGTTTAGTTAATAGATGCTTTAAAACTAATTTAGTGCTTACATGATGTAATTTTATTTTTACTGTTTAATAATAGATATGACATGCTACATTTCCTTTCAAAAAGTGTGCAATGGACAACAAAATAAAAACTTGATTCCCACCAAATGCAGTGCAACTGGACAAAATAAAATAAACGTAATAACTTCCAGTTTCCTTCATTCAAATGAGAGTACAAAAATTATATCCACAAGGAAATAAGGTACTCATAAAATTATAAAAACTAAAAGAGAAATTTTGAAGTGATAAAGAATGGATGTACTGTGCAGATTGTTTAGTAGTATTGAAATCATTCTTTCCACAGCAAATGTGATGCTTCCAATTTGCTAGCTCAAAGTCTTCCCTAATCCAAAGATGTAGCCAGAGTGACACGGTTTGTTTAGTAGTATTGAAATCATGAATGCTTAAACTTCTTGTGATCTAATGGCTTCTGTTATAACTACAACAACAACTGCTTGACCTTCAAATCTTTCAAGGAAGATTCTTTGAGTGACATCAGAGGAGGGTGTAAAATGTCACTTTTTCTTAGAAAGTTCCAACAGACAAACTTGAACATCCATAAATTTCATTTTAAAAACAAAAACACAGATGAACAACACTTTTTTTCTTTTCTTTTTTACATAGGTTTCATAGGAGATGCAAGAAACATTTTGGGTAGAAAAGCATGCACAAAAGATAACATGGGGCAAGTAGGGCATCAAAATACTCCCACAGGGTGTGTTGGATATTCCAGAAGGTATGTTGGACATTCACATGTTATTTCACGATGCCCTAGTGTTATACACTAAAAAAGAAAAAGATTTTCTGTAGTCTATTTGAAGGCAATGACCATATGGCTAGAATCATTGAATCTGTGCATACTTCCAGAAATCATTAATTCACATTGGGGAAAGTACATGGACGTTACCAATTGAAACAAATCCTGCCAAATGTGTTATCCCAAAGATGGCTATACCATCTTCCAGCACTCTTGAGTTATCTCCCTCTTAAAAAAATATATCAATGAAGAGAAAGCAAAAAAAAAAAGACTCTCCAAAAATGTCAATGGTGAGAAGAAATAGATATATATATATATATATATATATATATAATATATATATATATATATATATATATATATATATATTATATATATATATATATATATATATATATATATATATATAATATATATATATATATATAATAGGGCCGGATTTTTTCAATCCCCTCAATCTGAATACACTTCAAAATCATCTCAAGATGCTCCAAATCTCTGAAATAAAAAATTAAAAATTAAAATTAAAAATTTCTTTTAATAAAGGAAAATAAAAATATATATTTTTTTCAAATCCTCCTCAATCTGAATATGGCTTCAAATCATCTCGAGAAACTCCAAAAATCCAAAATAAACTTCCTAAACTGCAATGGAAATAAATAAATAAAATTTAAAAATATTAATTTTTCAATAAAAACTGAAAGGAGATAGAATTTCACGAATGTTAACAAGTACCAAAGACATTATCTTCTTCTTTTTTCTTTTCTTTTTTTTTTTTTTTTTTTTTTTCAGTTTCTCTGTTTTTCCTCCTAATCCAAGAACTACACCAAAAAAGATCTTTGTAATTAAAGAAAATTGAAAAAATAAATAAATTAATATTCAAAAGATCTAAATCATCAAACCACAAAAAAAAAAAAAAAAACAGATAAAAAAAATCCCATGAAACAATCTCGACATCAAAATGCAGCTCCAGAAACCCTCAAAATTCGTTGGATAGCACCTGCGACTCAAGAAATGCTACAAACATAATGGAGTTAGATGAAACCCTAACCTTACAATGCATGAGGATGGGATTGAAAGGTTTGCCCTAAATCGATAAAATGGGGAATGAGAGGAATTAGAAGAAACCTTATCCGATGCGAGCGTGAGAACCGAATAGGTCTGCCATTGTAAGCATGAGCTCGTTGAGATCCGTGAATCTAAAGGGGAGCTCTCTCTCCTCTAGCATTTCAATTGAGAGAGAGAGGCTATCGATTTTTGGAGAGAGAGAGAGAGAGAGGACATTGTGTTTCTTCACGGCTGATGCATTGGACAGAGAGGGAAGACAATGAGAGAGATTGAGCAAAGATTGGGAGGGAGAGCAAGGATTAGGGGAAGAAGAGATTAGGGAATGGAGAGATTAGGAAACGAGAATAGAGAGAGAGAGAGAGAGAGAGAGAACCCTTTTTGGGCGCGCGCTCAACGCGCCCAATTTTGGGCGTCATCTCACGAACGGACTGTGGACGGTCTTGATAAGGGTTTCGTGGGGCCTACCATGATGTATTTGGTTTATCCATTCGGACCAATAATTTTATTAAATTATTTTAGTTCATGATCCCAATTTTAAGATTGATTGAAGGCCTAAGTGGACCACACCATAAGAAAAAAATGTGATTTAATATCCATGTTTCCTACCGTGTGGTCCACTTGAGCCTTCGATCTAGTTGATTTTTTTATTTCATACTCTGAAGTAATATTTTCAAATATATAGACGGCTTAGATAGAACATATATATATATATATATATATATAGATATATATATATATTATATATTTAGGCCCCATAGAACCTCTTACAACACCATTAATTATAAATGGTGTGTGTCAGCCTTTTAGATACGGATTAAAACCGTAACAACTTTAGCTAAGGTTTTTATCCGTAGCAAAAACCTAACGTGGTCTGTATCCTTTACCCCTTTTTTGGTAGTGATAGCATGTGTAACTTAAAACTAATGGAACCACTGAGTTAGCTACTCATTCCCACCTGAGACGGTGTTTTAAAACACCAACCAAGCATATCATTGATGCAGGTACTAGTGAGACTTCAGACAAGTAAGCTTATATCGGGTTGTGCCAACACCGTCACATTTTGGAGAATTGGGAGTAAACCGAAAGCTTTACACTTTAATAATCTTGGGTATGCATATTATGGCTTATATAATCCCATTTTGGGTGATCATCACAATTGAAATTATATCTTTAACTCATAGCTCCATATTTCTAAATCTATTATCGTCTCTATCTCGCTTTGGATCCGCTAACTCGAATTGCGCTACTTTAATTATCTGTGTGTGAAATGAATTTGAATCCGAATAAGGACACATGTGCATTTTCATTTGGTTAACACCTAGAAACTCGGGATCGGAGTCGATGTACTCAGGTGCTGATTTTCGGGGCGTTACAATCAACCTAATGGAATCTTGAAAAATAACCAGGTTGGTTGGCTAAAGTAGCTTCTCCTACCCCAAAATCATATAGGGTACGTCAAGTAATTAATTTTGGTTTAGAAGATATTTTTATTAAATGAATAAAGAAAGAAATGTAAAAAAGAGAGAAATTTCTTTTATATGCTTATATATGCATATTTATATAAATATGTATTAGAGAAACTTATAGGTAGAATAAAGTTCTCCATGTAAAAATAATAATTTAAAAAAAAAAAAAATTGCACAGAATGCCACAGACTATAGTTATGGCTACGGTTATAATCCGTAGCATTAGGGAAAAATCACCTTTAATACATACCGAATACTCTTCGATATGTATTGAAAATTGCAGGATTTTTTAGGCAAACTTGCTGGACAGTTCTGGACCTTTTTTGATCATATCGATAGACCTTTGATACATATTGAAGGGCATATCAAAAAAGCAGGGGTTACGGTTATGGCTACAGTTATAATCCGTAGCCATAGGAAACTCCAGCTTTTCACATTTCCGAATAGGCAGGGGCATTTTTGACCTTTGGCAAGTCGTCCGTATGTATGGGCTTAAAAATGTAAATGGGCCCTAAATGGGTCGTACGGTTGTAAATTTCTCTATTTCCTCACTCTTAATGCTTCTTCAAATGCTACTCTTCATATGACAGATGGTACAATGACTCTGTACATGCCACTCTTCCGATGCTGCTCTTCCACTTCAAGAACCCTCCTCCAGCTCCATGCCCATCTCTTAGTCACTGGTCATTGCACTCATGATCCATTGGCTGCCACCAAACTCATAGAATCCTATGCTAAGATGGGCGCTGTCGATTCTTCTCGATCCGTCTTCAATACCTTCTCAACACCTGATCCCTTCATGTGGGCCATGATGATCAAAAGTTATGTTTGGAATCTCTTCTTCACAGAAGCCATTTCACTCTATCATGAAATGCTGTCTCACCAACTTCACCTCAGTTGCTTTATCTTCCCACCTCTTCTCAAGGCTGCTTCGGGTCTTCATGATATGGGTATCTGTGGGAAGAAACTGCATGGGAGGATCATTAAGAGCGGGTTCCAATCCGATGCTGTTGTCGAGGCAGCATTGCTTCATATGTATGGAGAGATGGGAAGCTTGGACAATGCTCGCCAGGTGTTCGACTGCATGTCAGTGAGAGACGTGGTTTCGTGGAGCTCGATGGTTTCAACCTATGTCCGGAATGGTCAAGCTTACGAAGGGCTGGAGTTATTCCGTGAAATGGTGAACTTGAGAAATGTCGAACCCGATTATGTGATGTTGTTGAGTGTAACCCAAGCTTGTGCTGATTTGGGATTTCTAAGACTAGCCGAATCGGTTCATGGGTATAGCGTGAGAAGAGATATTGAGATGGATGGGTCGCTGAAGAATTCACTTGTAGCTATTTATTGTAACTTTTGCAGATTGGATAGTGTGGAGAAGCTTTTCCAGAAGGCATCTCAGATGAGTGTCATTTCATGGACTGCGATTGTTTCGTGCTACAATCAGATGTCCCTCTTCCAAGAAGCATTAGGCATCTATCTTCGGATGCAGGAGTCTGGGGTGAAAGGGAATTCAATAACCATGGTAAGTGTTCTGCTGTCATGTGGTCAGTTGGGATGCCTAAGGGAGGGAAGGTCGGTGCACGGTTTCATAATACGAACAGGTATGGACCCCGATTTCAATCTCATGGGTGTGGCGCTAATAGACATGTATGCCTGTTGCAGAAAGCTTGGATATTGTGAAAGAGTGTTTGAGACCATAAAACAGAAAACTGTGGTCTCATGGAATTCCCTCATTACAGTCTATGCTCGGAATGGGTTGTCAGAGAAGGCTTTGGAACTCTTTGTTCAAATGCGGATTGAAGGATTGTTTCCTGACTCATTCACACTGGCGAGTTCACTCTCAGCCTGCAAACACCTTGGAATTTCCCAGCTAGGGTGTCAAATCCACGGCCATATTGCCAAAACAGGCTTTCAGCATAATGAATATGTTCAAAACTCTCTCATAGATATGTACTGCAAATGTGGGTTTGTGGATATAGCTTATGGGATCTTTGATAAGATGGAAGGAAAATGTGTGGTAACATGGAATTCGATGATGGGTGGGCTCGCTCAGAATGGAAATTCAGTAGAAGCAATTGTTCTCTTTGATCAAATGCACTCTAAAGGTCTCGAAATGGATACAGTGACCTTTGTCAGTGCAATTCAAGCATGTTCCCATTTGGGTTATTTAGAAAAGGGAAGATGGGTGCATCACAAGCTCATAACCTATGGTTTGGAGAAGGATACTTATGTTGATACAGCTCTCACTGACATGTACGCAAAGTGCGGAGATTTACAGACGGCTCGGATGGTCTTTGATAACATGACAAAAAGGAATGTGGTTTCATGGAGTGTCATGATCGCTGGCTATGGAATACATGGCTACATCGATGTTGCCATTTCTCTTTTCTCTCAAATGATCGGTTGTGGTATTAGACCAAACAATGTAACTGTCATGAACATGTTATCTGCATGCAGTCATGTTGGGGCTGTGGAAGCAGGGCAGTTCTACTTTGATTCAATGGAGCAGGACTTTGGTATTGAGCCTGAGTTGGAGCACTGCGCCTGTATGGTCGACCTTTTAAGTCGTGCTGGTCATCTCGACAGTGCATACAGTTTCATTAAATCAATGCCTGTAACCCCAAATGCTAGCATTTGGGGGGCATTTCTCGGTGGATGTCGTATTCATCGCAAGATGGATATGATTGATGATGTTGGAAGGAAGATTTTAGCTCTCGAACCAGGTAACTCTGGATATTACACACTGCTGTCGAACATCTATGCTGAAGGAGGAAGGTGGGATGCCTATGGAAATGTGAAGGTGAAAATGAAAGATATGGGTTTGAGAAAGGTACCTGGATACAGCACAATCGAAATGAAGAGAAGGATTTACAGGTTCTGCGTGGGAGATACCTCCCATCTGCAGACAAAGGAAATTTATAGTATTTTGGAAGATCTTGATAGGTTGGCCCATGGACAAGGTTATATATCAGATAGAGGTTCTGCGCTGCTCAGTTCAGACTCTAAGAACTCTAAAGACGAAGGAATGAAGGAAAACAACGTTGGAAGTCACAGTGAGAGGCTAGCAATTGCATTTGGGATCATCAACACCAGTCCAGGGACAACACTACGCATCTCGAAGAACCTTCGTGTTTGTTGCGACTGCCATTCTTTCACAAAATTTGTGTCCAAGATCACAAACAGGGAAATTATCATGCGAGATTTGAATCGTTTCCATCATTTCAAGAATGGAATTTGCTCTTGCGGAGATTATTGGTGACAAATACACTGACAGATGATTTGTAAAGATGAGTTGAGTTACATTCATCTCCCGATGTGCATATTCACAGGACATTGCATGCGGTTGTGTAGCCAAACAGGTGTTCGATCAGCAGCAATACATGGTCTTGAATTTACAGTTTGGAGCTTGTGAGTAAGGCTAACGTGTAACTGGGGAAACATGGTATCTGAGTGTGTAAATACACTTACTGTAGTAGCATTCCTAGAAATAGTGTCTTTGATCTTTAGTAAGTATCCTCCAAGGGCTTCTAGAGTCATCCTAGGTATATAAAGACTACATTGTATTCATCAAGAAACATAACATTGGCTGTTCGTGAAACTGGATGGACCGGTGTAGACCTGTCGAGTATACCTGCGCTGAAAATGTATAGAGGAATTTGCTTTCATTTCTTCTCCTAATCGTATCCCTTTCATTTCGGAGTCGACCATCGAACTTTTCAAAGAAATGTCGAAATTTCCAAACATCCACAAAATTCATCCTATGCAATGGCTGGCCCACTTCAGCAGAGCTTTCAAGTAATTTTCCTCTCCTCTCTCTTCTATCACAACTGAATATGCATATAATCCTGACTTCATTTACTCATCTCTCTCTTCTCTTTCTTTCTAGATTCAACAGCAACCGTTCACGAGAGCTTGAACGTCTTCGAAAAGGTATAAAAGGTCGTGCAGAGTATTCTATCTATGGGGAGCTCGTAGCGTTCATCGCGTATTGGCTAAGCATAGTGGTCTTCCCAAGTTCTAAGTCTGCGGATGCTATTCGTCCTTCATTATTTGCAGTAGCGGGCGCCATGGCTGAGGGACTTAAATTTTCTCTTGCTCCTCTTGTTCTTTGATCGATCTATAGAGGCTTTGGAGAGATTGCATGTCATGTAAAAAGCCCTTTGGTCGGTTCTGCTTCAACTTACATGCCATGGCATTATTTTCTTGGCTGGCTTGGTGTATAGTTCCCTTGGACTTACGACATACCAGAAAAAGCTTACGTCCATCCCTCCCAGGTTCCCCTTTATTTCTTTCAAAAGAGATCCATACTAAAGAGATCTTACGATTGGGCCAAGGATGCCATTTCCTCTGACGCCAAGATAAACTACTTCCACTTTGGTCTATTCCGTTATATTATAGATACGAAGAAGGCGGACACGGAATCACTCTCTTCAGCAGAAAATGGATTTTTTATATCGATTAGATCATGCAGTCTTCCACTGAGAGAAGGGACTGAGTTCTGGCGAGAACCATATTATCCTAGTCGTTTCGCTCATCAATTTGGCTTCGATCAAGCAATGCCAGAAGACTGTGGGCTAGTCACTCGAAGAATGCGAAGCTACGGTACTGGCCCATTTAATTAGGTCATGATTTGGAAGCAATTACTGGGTCGGGCTAATTCTTCCTTTATCATCCCAGGCTACGATCGTACCCCAAGGGCATCATACAATCATATGAGATGGTGGGTACACCAATCTTACTTAGTCAGAAAAAGTTTACCAGCAATTAGGCCAGTATAGCTTCCACCTCCCAGGCTCAAGGGTCATGTCATCGAAGCGGGAGTTGGTTTTATAGCAGAAACCAGTCATGCCCCCTCTGTTGGTCATCGCTGTGTCATGATCTCTATGGACGAACCCATTCGTGAGGTAAAACCCGATAATACGCTCGAAGGATGGACAACATATGGTGATACTCACGAATTTGAACAAATTCCTCTTCGTCGTTCACAAAGAGAAGAAGTTGCAGAAGAGGCTTTCCCTCAGCCAGAAAATATTGTCAATTCCCAAGATCAGCCTTCTTCTCTTATTCATCTTCAGCAACAACTGATTTCCTCTCCTATATCTTGGACTACACTTCCTCAACAACAGCCAACTTCTTCTCCGATGACAAGGTCCCGAACATGTGCTCAAGCTTCTCCACAGGGAAAGACCACTGCTACCGCTTCTCTGGTTTTGGCTACTGCAAATACTCAACCGGAGAGTCACCAGTCTCTCTGTTCTAAAGGAAAGCAAGTTGTTATTGAAGAATCAAGCACAGAAGATACTGTTGATAAAAGTTCAACTTCTTCGTCTGAGCATACCACTTCTGATGAAAGCGAGATACAAGGAGAGAACCAAGAGAATGATTTCGAGGAGGGAGAAGTGAATATCAGTGATGAAGATGATATAATCGCGGGAGATGTTCCCGTTGACGAGGAACAGGTCCTGCCAACTTCTGAGGCCATACCTGCAAAAACTTCCCCTGTAGCCAGGGAAGAAGAAGAACCTTTAAACTATGGGGAGTACAGATATTCACCACGTAAGAAAGTTTTTTTTTTTCTTTTTTTTTTAAAAAACTTTTGTTCTTCTCTTCTTTCTTGTCCTACATATCTTATTTCAGGTGATCATGCTTCAAATATGGAGGCAAATAGTGCTTCTCTTCTGAATTTACCCCCTGTGGCACCAGCAGTCTCACCGAGACTCTCAGTACTTCCACAAGCGGTGGCACGTGGGATTGCTTCTATAGTGGAGCTAACTGATCTGCCCACTCGTACCACGGTTACTTCAAGTACTGAACGTGAGACGGCTTTTCCGGTTAAGCCGACCATTTTACTCACTTCCACCACTGTTGCTTCAAGTACTGAGGGCATGGCTCCATCTTTCGCTGAGATGGTAGAACCTAACCCTTCCCTTGCTAGAGAGACACAGCTGCATACTATTCCGGCACCAACAGAAAGTATATCTATTTCTGTTTGCACTCTCTATATCGTCTACACATACAATTTTATTATAACTTTATATTTCTTATCTCTTGATAGGAAATATACCTCGAAGCAGCGCAGCCAGTTCTGACTCTATTGGAACTTCGTCAAACATGTTATCCTTTGAGAAGGTTTCTGCGTACAAATTGGCATTGATCAGAAACTCTATATTGGCTATTGTTGAGATATTCAAGGATCCCGACCAATGGTCCGATTTGACCGTCGCTTTAGATGTTTTAGATGGTGCTTCTCGGATGGCCAAAGTCGGTGTTTCTTCTATGCGCGATGCTCTTTTGAGATTCCATAATTCGATATCTGCTTTGTCATTGGCTGAAACTGTGACTGTTCCACCTGAGCTTTTGGAATATAAGAAGCAGTTTGCATGTTCTAAAGAGAGGGTTCCTCAGCTTGCTCTGATTGTGTCTCACCATGATTAAGAACACTTATCTTTGCGAGAGCAATTGAAGACTTTTGCTGATAATAAGACAACTATCCAAGATCGCATTTCTCTCCTAAAGCAAGAAATAGCCCAACTAGAGAAGCAAAGTTCAGAGGAGGATCTGAACATTGAGAGAGTGCAAGAACAGATAGAGTGTAGTCTTCATTCTGTGGACTCTGAAAGATCTTAACTGATTAAGAATGAAGAACTAATTGCCTCTTTAGAGGGAAAGTTAGCTGGCATCCCGGATCCTGCAAGAATGATTTCGACTGCTAGACTGGAACATGCGACTGCTCAAGTTAATTTTCAAGCAAGTTTGCAACAATATTTAGCAGTACTAGGCATTACAAGGGAATTATGAAATGTACAATTTTTTACTACTGTATGTATTCATTTTGATTATTGCTTTATTTATGCTTTTTGTGTTATCCTTTTATGCTTTTGTTAGTAAAGGATTTCCTAAATGATCCTTATCTTAATTGGCGGTACTAAATTTCAATTTAGTTAGTCACACACAGTTTAAGCTCTTGAGTAGTGGAGCGTATGCAGTTTCTTAGACTCTTGCGTAATGGAGTCAGTTGGTCTTACGTGATGGTCTCTATAACTCTTAGGAGTTCGCTGGACTTCTCACTACCTGGGGAGTTCATAAACCGCAATCCATCAGAGGGGCCCAGTGAAGCTACCGGGGCCGTGAACTTGGTTGGAATTACGCACAAGATTGGCCATTGTAACTCTCTAGAGTTCACAGGGCTCACAAGGCGACCTTTGGGGTACCAAATTCAGGGCCGTCAGTCCGTCAATGAGTAGGTTTTAAGCCCTTCCTCATGAGTTAGTACTGAAATCAAGCCAAAGATCTGGGGGGTCTTACGCATGGTTGGCCTATCTATGGACATGGCCAAAGAGCTAACATTGCGGCCCGCTTTTCCTTCATCTGTAAGGTCTAGCCCATTCACGGGAGGGCATTTTCTTTCGTTTCCCGTGACATTGATGGAAAGCTATACAGACGGCATTAGTCTCACGCGTGACTGGCCATTAAGGACTTTTAGCCTTTTAGGCTTTTAGTCGTTAGCTTCGTCAGCTGCCCGCATAAGTATGCGTACGATGACCTTCACGAGCTTTTTAGGGCCACTGGCTTCTCGCCGCTCCCCAAACGGTGAAAATGATAGGTCTTATGCGTAGCTAGCCTCTTTTAAGGCTTGACTTTTTAGGGCTTGACTAGATTGCCTTAAAATGCCTCAAAAGACAATAATAGGTGTGACTATTGTTGCTGCAAGAATGATCGACATCTCTGATTGAGATTGATGACTCACCACTTCTGCTAATATCTTCAAGAGGGTCTATTTATAATATATCAGCTTAGTGATGATATCAATTTCAGCAGAGTTCTGCAGGGGTCGCTTGATTAGAGTTCACTTGGTCTGACGATATTCACTTTCTTTTCGTAATACTTGTCGATACATAGTCTTGATATGCTCGCGAATTTCTTCTTTGTTTATTCATCTGTCAATACATTGTCATGGTCCTGTCCATTCTTGCCCCCCCTTTTGATACAGAATCATTATGCTGATAATATTCTTAATCAAAATCAATAACGTCTTCAGGGATGATATCTCTTGATGAAGCGAGCATTGACCGGTATACTTATACCATGCCCGTCCTGATTCACCACCCTATATGTGCCATTGGAGTATACTTCTTGACTTATATAAGGCCAATCCCATTTAGGCTCGAATTTGCCCCCTATTCACCGGGTGACTACTATGACTCTTTTTAACATCAACACCATATCCTCTTTCTTAAAAGAGCGATATTTAACACATTTATCAAAAGCAGCTGATATTCTTGCTTGATATGATTGTAATCGTTGTTCGGTTGTCAGGCATTTTTCATCGAGTAAATCTAACTCTTTTAGCCATATTTTTGCATTTTCATCCTTTATTATAGACTGATGTACTGCCACTCTGAGCGACGTTATTTGCATTTCGATCAGGATCACTGCTTCTACACCATAAACCAATGAATACGGTGTCGCTTTTGTCGTTGTCCGGTGAGTGGTTCTGTATGCCCATAATGCTTCTTCTAATCTTTCATCCCAATCACGTCTGTTCCTCGTCACTGTTTTCTTTACTATTTTGATTATCGTTTTATCGAATGCCTCTGCTAATCCATTGGCCGGTGGATAGTAAGGTGTCGAAAATGAATGACGAATACTGAATTTCTGACACAGCTTTTCCATGCCTCTATTTTTGAAGGGAGTGCCATTATCTATGATAATTTCTCGGAATATGAGGAGATTATCTATGCAAATTGTCATTCGGAATCACTTATATTATCACGTGCCGAATGAAATTCACCACATTCTTTTCTTTGACATTGCGTAAAGTAACTGCTTCTGTCCACTTGGAAAAATAGTCTGTCGCTGCCAAGATATACTGCTTTCTTTTGGACGAAGGCAGATTTATAGGACCAATGACGTCAAGTCCCCAGACGGAGAAGGGCCAAGAGGTGACTGACTGATGTAAGTCTTCTAGGGGGATGTGTATAACATCTCCATGAATCTGACATTCATGACACCGCTTCGCATAATCTACTGCATCTTTGAACATGGAAGGCCAATAATATCCCATTCGATGTATTCTATGGAATAAGTTTCGTCCTGCCTGATGTGCCCCACATTCTCCAGAGTGCGCTTCTCGTAGCATCTGACTTGCCTCTTGTTCATCTAAACACCGTAGCAGTATTTCATTATAAGATCTTTTGTACAATATTTCGCTGCATATGATGAATCTGCTTGACCGTTGCTTAACTTGTTGTTTCTACACTGGCTCTTCTGGCGGGATATTGTATTTGAGATAATCGATGAAAGGCTGACGCCAATCGTTTGTTGTTATCTCTAAGCACGATACAGGAAGGGTTTCGACGATTTCTTCAATGACCTCTGAAGATGGTAAAAATCTTCTCTTCTATAGTTATTTGGAGAGGGCTTCTATTTGGGCAGGACAAAGCTGCTGTCAGGTTGGCTAAAGCGTCTGCTCTGGTATTCTTAGATCGCGGTATATGCTTGACTTCTACATGATAGAATTGTTCTAGAAATTGTTGTGCTTTCCGACAGTATGGTAAAAGTTCTTGCTTCCTTACCTCAAATTCAGTTGTCAATTGATTTATAATCAATTTAGAATCTCCAAAAATATGTAATGTTCTTATCTTCATTTCTTGAGCCATTTCATTCTAATAATGAGGGATCTGTATTCAGCCTCATTATTCGTGCATGTGGCGCTTAGCGTGAAGAAGTACCGTAGTAAGTCGCCTTGAGGAGTGATAAATATTATTCCTGCCCCGGCTCCTGATGTTCGAGCGGCGCCGTCAAAATGCATCTGTCACGAGTTTTGCGTCTAAGCCAACATAACTTGTTTGTCCGGAAAGTCGTCACTAACAGTTTCACATTCCGCTACGGGATGTGCTGCAAGAAAGTCTGTCACTGCTTGTCCTTTTACTGCTTTTGCTGGCTCGTACGTAATGCCATATTCTGAAAGCAACAACATCCATTTGGCTAATCTTCCAGACAACATTGGCCTTGTCATTAAAAACTTTATAGGATTTGCCCTTGAGATTAAGTTATGCTGTGAGAGAGACAATAATGTCTTAACTTCTGTACCGCGAATATCAACGCCAGACACTCTTATTCGATTGGGGAATAGTTGCATTCTGCACCCATTAGAGTTCGGCTGAAATAATAAAGTGCAGTCTCTTTTCCAGTTTCATTCACCTGAGCCAATAAGGCTCCCAAAGAACCCTCAGCCGCAGAGATATATAAAATCAATGGTTTCCCTTATATTGGAGCTGACAATACTGACGACTGTTTCAGCAGATCTTTGATTGAGTCAAACGCATTCTGGCAAGCTTGGTCCCATACAAATTCTGTATCTTTCTTCATCAGATGGGAAAATGGCTGATATCTTCCTGCTAATTTTAAAATGAAGCGGCGAATGTATGTCAACTTTTCTTGCAAACTTTTCAATTCTTTGAGTGTTTTTTGTGGCGGCATATTTTGAATAGCTCGGACTTTCCCTGGATAGATTTCAATACTGTATGCCGGACAACGAAACCAAGAAATTTACCTGAGGATACTCTAAATGCACATTTGGTTGGATTCATCTTCAGTTGTTTCTTTCTAAGTCGACGGAAAACTGAGGCCAAATGTTCGCGGTGTTGCTGATGATTTTCTGATCTGACCACCAAGTCATCGACATAACATTCAACATGCTTGTGCATCATGTCTTGGAAAATATTCTTCATCGCTCTCTGATATGTCGCCCCAGCATTTTTGAGACCAAACGGCGTAACTTTATAGCAATAAATTCCCAATGACGTCCTGAACGTCGTTGCTTCTTCATCTTCAGGTGCCATCCTAATCTGATTATACCCTGCATAGCCGTCCAAAAAGGACATGATAACATACTGAGTTGTACTGTCAATTAGTAATTCAGTTATTGGGAGACAAAAATCATCTTTCGGGCAGGCTTCATTTAGATCTCTGAAGTCGACGCACACCCTAACTTGTCCATTTTTCTTTTTCACAGGGACAATGTTTGATATCCACTTGGGATATTTGACCTCTCTGATAAATCCCACCTTTATTAACTTATTCACTTCTTCTTCTATCAGAGGGACCAAGTTCGGATGGAATCTTCTTTGCGCCTGTTTGACTGGTCTTTTCTCTTTAGACATATTCAACCGGTGCATAGCTATGGAAGGTTCCAAGCCTGGAATTTTTGCATACGTCTAGGCGAAAATGTCTCTATTCTCTTTGAGAAGCCGAACATATTCCTCGGACTCTTGTTCGGAAAGACTGGTGCTGATAAATGTGTTCCTCGGCTCTCCTTCCGTACTCAGATTTATTTCTCACAAATTATCTATCGTCGGCTGACCCCCGTCTTCTATTTGTTTTGGGGTCATTTCAGGGTATTCGATTGTCTTGGGATCCTCTTCTGACGATTGCATGGCCGTGACTGTGTTCACTGATGATTCTGCCCCCAGTCCTTGAGACTTTTTTCTCTTTTCCTGACTCACCCCAATAGGAATTTGAATTCCTCTCCTGTGGTTCAGACCGGTGGGTTCTTCATAATCAAAACGCATGTTCTTCATGATCTTCTTGCTTACCTGACTGTATTTTTCGAGATCTTGTGGTGTAATCTTACCGTGATACACATTATTCTCGGTTTCTTCTTCGACCCTTGCTTCTGCTGCGATGTAAAATTCTATTGATTCCTGATGCTTTGCACTAGCCTTAACCTGAAATCTTCCTGCAGCGGTCAAAAATGGTTTATTCCTTTCAACGTGTGGCAACGGCATTGTATAATTGGAATGCAAAATTCTCAACTGCTCGTGAGATAACAGGGTTAATGGCGGTTGCCCTAGTTGTCTCAGACGTTTCAGAACAAAATAGAATTTCTTCTTTGTTTCTGCGATCCTGGATGATTCTGCCCTTTCTTCTTCAATCTCGTTTACTTGAATGTCCCTCAAGACTCTACTTTCATCATTCTTTTTCTCCTTTTCAGCGAATCCTTTATAGTAACTGGCATCCGCGAAGAAAGACTCGGCTTCCGTGTATGGCTTTGCATCGGCCATTACTTTATACTGCATCCCATTTTTGCAGTACTTAAAGCATTGATGTAGTGTAGAAGGTATAATGTTGTATTGATGTATCCAGGGCCTTCCTAACAGAAGATTATATGTTGTCGCAATATTCATAATGTGACACGCGACATCAGTAGCTAATTCTCCTATTTCCAGTGTCATGTAATCTTACCGATTGCACGTTGCCCATCTTGATTGTAGCCCTGTATCATCATTCCACTAGGGCGTAGGTCCGAGCGACGATACCCTAATTTATCCAACATCGAGACTGGCAAAAGGTTCACAATGGACCCATTATCTATCATAATCCGCTTGACCTTCTTCCCATGTATGTGGCCTTCTATCATCAGTGGCCTATTGTGCTCTTCTTCACAGATTAAATCATCATCAGAAAAGGAGATGACTGGGAGGCAATTTTCTTGTTCCCTGTGCTCTTCGCATTCTAATTCTGCCAATAAGGTTTTTCTGACACCATGATTAGACAATGCTTGAATCGAACTCTGTCGAAATTCTTCTGACAATTTGAGAGCATCATAGATGCTTAATCGAGCTGGTATACCTTTCAAATGGCTCACCACATCATAGGTCATCTTGCTACCTCGCTCTTCTCCTCACCCTTATCAACATTGCTTTGCTTTTCAACGGTTTCTTTTCTTGTAACACCTGACTTTTTCTTTGTCGGGCTTGTTATTTTCTTTCCTAATCTTAGTGTAATTACCGCTACCTTTTTCGTCGTATCAGTGTCCCCTTTCTCTTTCGTACCCTGAATTTTTTCTCGGATCGTGGACATGTTCACCGTTGCCATTGCACCCCATTCCTTCTCTTTTCCAATTACTATTTCACCTCTATCCATCATTTGTTGTATTATGCACTTCAATGTATAACAATTTTTTGTTGGATGATCCATGATAGTGACAAAATTTCTCTCTCTAGTTCTCGACACATCTTCAGGGCGCTTGGGTTCTGGTAATTCAAGTGTGTCATCTTTCAACAGTTGGGTCATCATCGGAACGACATCTTCCTTGCCGAATGCGAATCCCTCATGAGAATTGAGCATCCTGGACCTCTTCCCACTATATCTATTTCTTGATTGGTTCCGTTCTTCTTTTTGTTCCGGCCTCTTTTCCCTCAAGTCACTTGCGTCTTTGCTCCTTTTGTCATGATCGACAGTGTTTACGGCCATTCTACTGGGCATCCTTCTAGCCGTTTCATGGTGGAATGCTAACATCTTACGAGTCATCAATTCCAAAGCATGAGCCTTAGTAGCCAAGTCACGGAAAGTTCTGATATTGGTGCTGGTGAGTCCAAACGTAATTCCCATTTCCATGGAATTCAAACACATTTTGACTTGTTCCTTTTCTTCTGGTAGTTGTCTACACGAGGCTCCCAACGTCTTTCACCTGTCTATGAACTTTTCTACTGGTTCTCCTTCATTCTGCCGCACGGAGGCCAATTCTGTAATACTAACATCTCGTTCTGAGGAGAAGAAATTTGATATAAAGGCGTCCTGCATTTGCTCCCAAGTACGTATGGTACCCGGGGCCAGACTAGAGTACCATCGAAATGCCTTGTGCGTCAATGAGGACTCGAACAATCGTAAGTAATACTACGGTATTGTAGAGAAATTTCCCATGCTGGTAATGAAATGCATTAAATATTCTTCTGGCGATCCTTCTCCATTGAACTTTTGAAAATCCGGCTACTTAAAGTTGGCTGGAAAGGGTATATCTTCTACCTCCCTTGGGTATGGCGTTCGGTATCTAAAACGGCCAGTATTTTCGCGTTCTCTCTCTATTCTGACAGCTTCTTCGATGACTTGCCTCACCTCGTCTTGTGTCACGGTTCTCGTGGCTGGGACAGACCCTCCTAATCCCACTCCTTGGGGTTGAGAACCTGCAGGCTGGTTTTCTTGTCCATTCATTGGCGAAGCCACTATCTGGGTTACGTTATGTGTCAGAGTCGCCAAGGCTTCCCTAAGGTGCTTGCACTCTTCCATTAATGTCCTTTGCGCTTCTGTCATTGCATTCACACGTTCTTCTGTAGTCCGCATATCATCTTGATTTGTTCCGGCCATATATACTGTGGCCTCTCCACTCTTTGACGAAGCCATGATTGGAGTGGAGCGGGAATATGTCGGTGTAATAGGGCTTACGCAGGGAGAAGAGGAAGAAGTTTCATTCGATTTCTGTACACTTCTGGTGTTATTGATTGATTGAGGTGACATAGACATCGGTGAACCTGTTTGGGGCGACACGGGTACTGACAAGCTTGCCATCAATGCTTTTCCTTTCTGCTCTTTCGTCCATCTGGCCCGTGGAGTAATCAACGCTGGGAAGTCGCGCGACGCGGACTGCTGAAGTACTCATTCAGGATATATCTCAGGAGGGGCAACCTCAGGATTCTTCTTAGCTATATTGCGCGTTACCGGTCCTCTGACTCTTGATGAAGATAGATTCATTCTAGGGCATCTTGAGCTTCGTATTTTTGTCCTACGAGACGTTACAACAGTCCATCCTTTATCGCCTTCCAACGGTTGAGGTGAAGCAGATACAACCCCAACTGCTACTCGGGCCATGTGCTTTGAAGTTTGATTCTGTAGGTATTCTATCACGAATCCGGTTGGAGTGAAGCGGAAGCTCACTTTCCTTGCAGAATTTGCCATTGGTTGTACCTTGTAGTTGGATTCAGAAACTTCCTGACATGAAACACAACCATAATTAGTATTTGGTTGTCCAGATAACCTATCTTAGAGATGAAGGGGGAGGATGTCCCCAGTAGAGTCGCCATTTTGGCGTTGGAAAGACGCCAAAATATAACGAAGGTTCCATAATTATCCCAATGTTAATATCAAATAAGAACTATTCCCCAATGGAGTTGCCATTTTGTTTTGACAAGAAAACAAATGCATTTGGTTTGAGAAATTATCTTATTGGAGCATAACAAAGGAAATTAACATGGATCAATCATCATATTATTATTGCTTAATTCATTTACATCCCTTTAATATCCCTTGATTCTAAGATAGATCATTTTAAAATAACAAGTTACAATCGGCAAGCCTCATATCTCAGATCTTAAATCCGGCAGCATATCGACGCTATTTTGGTCATCTCCTAGTACTTAGGAGGAATTGCTGAATTGATCAGCCAATCTTCAAAGAGATAGAAATTTCAGCAGCATTCCGGCGCTATTTTAATCATCTCCTAATACTTAGGAGGAATCTCTTCCCACAGCATACTTGGCTAGAAGGCTGGAGTTGAATGCTCCCGACAATTCCAACAATATGTTTGGCTAAACGGTGAACTGCGCGATCCGCGCAATCCATAGACGTGTCGCGCGATCCGCGCAACCCGAAAGAGTTGTTGCATGATCCGTGCAACCAAACCTTCCTTCTGCTCCATGCCTTCAGTCGCTTTGCTCTATTCTCCAAAATCTCCAATCCCAAATGAGAGGGGGAATTGGGTATTTATAGGTTCTCTACATGTGCCAATCCTCAATTCTCATGCCAGTGGACCCACTCTTGCATTAGGCAAGGCCTTTTACGACAACGCTTTTCCTTTTGTTGATTGCGCGAACTGCACAACGGTGTTCACTGGTTATGAGACCCGCGCAACAGAAGTTTCTGGTTCCGGGACCTGTGCAATGTAATTTTTCTGGTCTTGCGACCCGCGCAACGGACCTCCTAAGTTGCGCGATGTGCGTAACGATGCTTTGCGGTTGTGCGACCCGCGCAACGGAGCTTCTTAATTGCGCGACCTGCGCAACTTACCAAACAGTTTCTCTATTCATCCCTTTCATTCTATGTCCAGTTTTCAATCTTGAATTTCTTCTCCTCTTCTTGATTTTTATGCACCAACACCTGCGTCCCAATATCACACGAGAATTTCATAAAGTCAATGAGTCATTCCTGTTATAGTAACTTGTATTAGAAGACATTCAAGTCTTTGGAATGAATGGGGTTTGTAAAGACCCATGAACAAGGGCATTTGGGCCTATTTTTAGGGTGTCCAGGCCCACCAATCGTTAACCCGACCAAGTGGCCTGGACTAGGCCTGAGATTACCCCTCACTAAGGCCCGAACCAGCCAGACTTGGTCCAGCTGCCATGTATAATAACGCCCAAAAATCTGGACAGTGTTGCTAGCAGCCCAAGGTGGCTGGGCTTGCCGATTTTGGCCCTATAGATAAGCCCCAAGTGTGGCCCATTGCACTTGTAGGGCAAGGCCCACTGAGATAAAAGGTGAGGCCCACTGAGTTTCAAACTCAGGTGCGGCCCACCGTTTGAACGTAGTGCGACCCCTGCCTTATGGCCGGGCATGGCTCAAACCCACGGCCCAGGTGGAGGACATTTGCAGTCTAACGTCCTGTCCTAACAAGGGCGTTTTCATTTCAGTTTTTCACAGCCCATCTAAGGGTTTGTTTCAAACCAGATTGAATGCCTAGCTAAGGCCTGATTTCAGTTTGATTCCAGGCCCAGCTGAGGCTTGTCTTCTTACTCAAATTAGGGCCCAGCTGAGGGGTGTTTCAGCTCAGCTTCCTGGCCCACTTACAGGTCTGGTTTCCGCTCATTGCACGGCCTGACGAAGTCCAGATTTTCAGCCCTGAGCACAGTTTGCTGCAAGGCCTGTTAACAGGCTATTTCCTATTCGAATCAAGGCCTGATGGAGACCTGATTCCGACCCTCTACATGGTCTGATAAATGCCAGATCTTGGCCCTATTTTCTACCTAGATAGTGGGCCAGCTGAAGGAGGTTTTCAACTAAACTGAAAGCCCAATGAAAGGCCTACTTTCTGCATTTCCACAGCCCAACTGAGAGATACTGCAAATCAGAGTTCAGTTGTTACCTGATGGAGATGGGTTCTTAACTTCAGCTCCTGGATTTGAACTTGCTGCTACACTCTCTCCCTCTATTTCTCTCACTTTTCTTCCTCTCCTTTCTCTTTCTTCCTTCCCTACTGGAGCCCCAAGAAGATTCCAGCCCGGTCCAGGTGGTGTGGCAAAGGCGGGCGAGGCAATGGCAGTGGCAAAACTCTCCCTCGTCTCTCTCTGATCTTTCTCAATCTCTTTCTTTTCTTTCTTTCTGTTTCTTTCCCTTTTTTTTTTGAATCGTTGCCCTAAAAATAGTGGGTTTTATAAGCTACGCTAGCAGTCTGTTGAAGTTAGAATGCTAATCCGGGATTAGTAACTGTCTGCGTTTTCACCCCACTAAACGTCCAAAAATTTCTGATCGAGTGGAATTCTTTGTGCTTGGCTATATGATGCTTATACGGATGGTTTTCTGGTATAATGGTCCACCCGACGGACGTCCTAGATCATCAAATGGGGTCCACGTACAGGTGGTGGGTTCTTTTAGCGGACGGGGAAGATGATTTCCATGCTAATGGTAGATTGCCATTGGACGGCTATGCTTGTGTTTAGCGGCATTCAGACGGTTTGGATTTCTCCTCTGATGACTGTGGGGCCCACTGAATGGATGGCGTTTAACGCTACTCAAACGTTTTAGCTTCAGCAGCAGCGGGAGAGGAAAATTTCCAAGTGTGGCTAAGGAAAGCCCTAGTTGGGAGGGTTGAGATGGGTTGCAGCGGACGGCTAGGATGGTCGGAAGGCGATGCACGCGGATTGCCAGCATGTAAAGCAGAAGGAACGGAATCCTTTTCATTTTTGGAGGTAGGTGTGTTTGTTAGCCTGATTTGTGGCTTAGATTATGTGTACATGTGCAAAATCTAACGGTTGAAATTGGGTAGGATTTATCCTCCCTATGTTCTCTACAAGGTGGCGGTTCAGATCGTCCATTTGGGTCTTAATCGTGGGCCACCGTCGGACGCACGGTGTCAGCTGCTTTCAAACAGCGTGGGTGGGAGATTTTAAAAGGAAGGAAATTCTTTACTTTCTCGCATTCCACGGGTCAGACGCGGTTTGACCAGTCTCCCGGACTGGTGCATGGCGAGTGCATATCTAGGTCGTGCACACACATCAAGCGTGGGGCCCATAGGGTTGGCCTAACGGAAATCCACTCCGTTCATTCGTCTTGCCAGCCCACGATAAGGTCCAGCCCAAAGGATGAGGTGAATCCAAGGCTTAGTTGGGCCATACACGCCACATTTGTGTTCGATTGGCGGTTCGCGCGGCCCATGGTATTCTTAAGTGAAATCTGGCCCGTCCATTAGTTCCAAAATACTATATACTAAGTAATAATAATTGTAACATACATACAACTTGTATTACTCTTATATTTTATATTAATGATTATTTATTTACTTTGAAATATTCTCTCTCTCTCTCTCTCTCTCTCTCTCTCTCTCTCTCTCTCTCTCTCTCATCTCTCTCTCTCTATAATTATATATATATATAATATATATATATATATATTATATATATATTCTTTTTCATATATATAAATATTAATTATTCAAAGTGTACTATAATTAATTTATGTAATATTCTTATACATTCATTATAATAGTATTGGTAAGTAATGTTTTAGATTACATAATAAAAATATATTTTTTATATTTGTTTAGTATAATACATTAATATATAGTTAGAGTTATAAAATGTAAATGTTAATTAATATACATTGATTATATAATAATGTGTTGGTCTACAATTTGTTTTGTATATAGTTTAAATAATATACATGATTTAAATAATTTAAGTAACATACGTATTTTTACAAATAATTATTATTATTATATATATATATATTGTATTATAATATCTATGCAATTATATCCCATTTAAAATGAATTATTTGGTCTCCCTGGTAACACCCGAGTACTGAAAAGTACGGGGTGCTACAATGATATTGGGACGCAGGATAGTCACTAGAACTTGGATCGAGGAAGGAACTACGTCCTCTAAAGGTGAGGACTCATCCTTTGACCTTCCCACTTAATTTCATCAATCTACATATATATGATGGCATGATTCCTCTAATTAAATTACTTACCTTACTATTGAATAAGCTAAACTATTGTGTTAGATGGTAGACATCTCTCTTTAATTATAACATGCATAAATGATTTGGTGATAACATGCTATCTTTAGTCATACATTGTAAATTAACTGTATGTTTGTCGTTTGTGATCGAGTGATGTAATGAATGAGACATGTCATGAACTCACCATCTTGCGGTCCATATTTGACTTACGCGACTTGGATCACGCATCATTACATGTCTTGGACCGAATATTTGCCCTACGTGGCTTGGATCGTTTATTTGTCCTTCGTGGCTTTGATGGATTGTTAGTGCCCTTTTGTGGGTTGATGGTTATATTCACATATCTTGTTGCTTCCTAGCCATCTCACGGTGTTCGGTCGTATCGCGATTTCCGGGTGGAGCGGGTGTTCACTTGGCGATTCCCTAGCCATCTTGCGGTGTTCACATACGATACGATTTTCGGGTGGTCTAGAGTTTATATGTTGGTTTTCTAACCATCTTGCAATGTTCAGTTGTACCATGATTTTCGGGTGGAGCGGGTGTTCGCTTAGCAATTTTCTAGCCATCTTGCGGTCTTCACCTACGATTTGATTTCCGGTGGTCTAGAGTTTGTACGTTGCTTGTCTCTTCATCTTGCGGTGTTCAGTCGTACCATGATTTTCGGGTGGAGCGGGTGTTCGCTTAGCGATTTCCTAGCCATCATGCGGTGTTCACGTATGATATGATTTTTGGGTGAAGTAGACATCGGTATGTTGTTCTCTCTTCATCTTACGGTGTTCGGTCGTACCATGATTTTCGAGGGGAGCGGGTGTTCGCTTAGCGATTTTCTAGCCATCTTTCGGTGTTCACATATGATTTGATTTTCGGGTGAAGTAGAGGTTCAAAACTTGATCTTTTAACCATTTTATGGAGTTTGTAAGGTTAATTATTTGATTATCTGGACATATTCTCTCGCATTGCGATTGCTATTGTATTTTGCTTGTGATGAGATTATATTGATTGGTTTAATTTTTCAGTATGTGATCATAATTATGAATTGCCCTATTTAATATATTTATCCTCATGACTTGCGATCTGTATTGGATTATGAATGATGGGTGCGTAATCTTAGGGGTGCTCCTCATTGCGATAGCCATTGACGCTATCAAACCGTAACAGTTGATGCAAGTGTTGGGCGAGCCGATGCTGTTCACTGGGTTGTTGGAGCAGATCGAGTAGCTGAGGAGCTAGACGGGGTCCCTGTGGCCCATATTGAGCTCCACCACTAGTTCATAGATTTCTGACTTGCTTAATGAACTTTGTTATTTGCGATTGTATTAAGTCTTTGTAACACCTCAGATTTTTGACAATCTGGAATTAGACGTCCTTAGGCAATGGGTCGATCCTAATACCTTATTAACTTGTCAGAACTCAATCCCACAGTCTAAAATCGCTTTTTAACCCTTTTCCTTCACAAATCTCACCTTTCACTACCTTATCCTTCAAAGGTAACTAAGTGTTAAACTAGATTAGCTACGAAATCCGCTTAATCCACTTTAAATACGATCTGCAAGACCTAAAACTTGTAGAATCATTGACGCTAGGTTACCCTAAAATCTAGGATCAATCTCATTACTCGGCTGCTCTCGAGAGCATCACGAAAGTCTGAATAATATGAGGTTATAGAATTAGGACCGCCTTGCTGGGCTTGACAACCATCTCGGAAATCAAATCCAGCTAATGTCCCGGGGCTATTCGCTTGAGTCTGGAGCGAGGAGTGTGAGAAAACCTGGTTTTCTTTAGAAATTAAATTCAATTTAAGTAATCTGAGACTTGATGTTTGTGGACCAAATAGAAGCAATCAGACTGTCGGAATCTGACCCAAATACACCCTCGGATCAAGAAATATTTCTCATACATGTCGTGTATTTGTAATCCTGATCGAGTTTCCGAGACTGTTGAACTGAAACTAGTCCGCCACGAGCGATCTGTAAATCCGATCGGACCGAAAATGTAACTCGACCTAGATCCAATGTCTGTGAGCTTAGGTCCGACCTTTGGCTCAAGCGGGCCTTCCAGAAGTGCTCCGTTGAGACGGAACAGACCCACTTTGGCTATAACCTAAGTATACCTTGGTACTGAGTCTAATTTGGTGAGTTCTGGGCCTATATAAGGACCTTAAACCCTCACTCTCTCATTTCGTACGAATTTGAGAAAACCTAGGAGAGAGAAGAGAGAAAAGAGAGATAAAGTGTGGGAGAGGTGGGAGATTTTTCCTGCCATTCTACCCTATCGATCTACAAGCTTAACCATCGCTTTCTCATCGCTTTTCCAGCGATTCCGACTACATTTATAGGTAAGAAAACCCTAACTCTAACCTGTTTTAGGGTTTGAATTGATTCAAGTAGCGAAATAGCTAACGTATCCCATGTTATAGGTTGATATACTGCCGTAAACGAAGACTTAGAGATTCTATTTACTCCGTTACGCTTCTACGGCGTAAGGTGCGGACTTTAGACGTATAGGTTATGGTTTTCAAAACTTTCAATGTCAAATAATGATAGATTCATGATCTGCATGCAATTACACATGTACAAAGTGCTATCCGTTTTATTTTTCGGTTATACGTTAACTATGTTGAATATACTGTATTCTTCGTATTTGTAGAAAATACCGTATACGTATGAAATATGGATTTGCGCTTAACATGATTATTTGTCGTGACTATATGCTTGTATGTATGCGACAACTCCCTAGCAAAAGGACTTACCCTAAATCACGCCACGGCAAAAAAAAAGACGATATATGTGTTAAAGTGTGTAGCCCAAGTGTTTGTGAAAATGTTCAAATGAATATGGAACCGGGATTCATGCACGTCATGATTATCCGTCGTGGGTACATGCACGTGGTATGCGGGGCAACCCTCTAACGAAAGGATTTGGCTTAATATATGTATAAACCCCATACATCATATATGACGATGTATGTAGTTTAAGTGTTTGTAGAAATGTTTGAATGTGCTAAGTATTACTTCTAGTGTTTTTGTATGAGGGTTGAGTGAATCCCGACTACCTTATTTATGTATATGAATTTCTCCATGTATGTTTACAATATGATGTCTGTAGTATTTATGGAATGAATGTGTGTGAATTCATGATTGTGTTGCACCTCTCAATATGTTCATGTGATTGTAATTATGGAATTATTGCTCCATTACTGCTTGAGTATCTTATATGCTAGATGGATGAAATGGAATATCCACGTTTAAGTTGTATTCCGTTAAATACAAAAGCAAGGCCATGAAGGGTGATGGGGGAGTGGTGTAACGATTCCGTGCAACAGCCCTGGTAGCCCTAAGCGGGCAATATTGGATATTTGACTGTATGAGTGTAATCTTGATCCATTACTGCTTTGACTCTCTGTACTTAAATGTGATTGGGGCTATTGTATAGTCCAGGCAATCGGTAATGGGATTGAATTCGTGGCTGAGATTCATTCGCCACGTGAGATGTGTTCGACAAACCCGAGTCGTACTTTAGTTGGCGATAGTGGTTGGCCACGCGAAGTGCTTATGCACTTCATGTCGTTCAACTTGTCGTGCGCTCGAGCTAGCCGAGCTCTTCAAGTAACCCGATCTGTCTAATGTATGTTCACCATGTTTGGACGCTACTGCTTGAACCTAAGGTACCGAACTTACCAGTGCAACCTCGTTAACCTTGGTACCTCGATCCGCTAAGACTCATGAGTCGGGCATGGTGGTATGGGACACCGTGGTCGAGTTGTCGGCCTATGCTGGGGCGATGTGCCTCCCCGTAGTGACCAGTGAGCAACCCAGACTCGTGAGCCGAATACGGTGGTATGGGACACTGTATTTGAGTTGTCGGCCTACACTGCTGTAACGCCCCAAAAAATCGGGGGTCGTGTATAGACTCGACTCCCGAGTCCTCGAGTGTCACTTATCATCAATTTTATAATTTTTATGATTAATCCAGTTTAAATGCGCAGCCTGAATTTCTTGGAGCATGAAACACAACCACAACCAATCTGCTGAAATGAAGAGATCAATATATACAGGTCCAAAGGAAAATAAATGGGTCGCATAAGGCGTTACCCAACAAATCACAACAACATCATGTCCACAAGAGTATAGCTGAGTCTTGCTCGTCGTCCTCCTCGAGGCCCGCATCGCCCAGCTCCACAATTCTGCATCACCTGCATCTATGAGCGAATCTGGTTGGTGTTTTAAAACACCGTCCAGAGTGGGAGTGAGTGATCAACTCAGTGTGAACTATTAGTCTCAAGTTATCACAAACATCAGTTATATTAGGGATTTAATGAAAAACAATCATTCACAGTCACTAAACTAATCTTATTAATGTGCATGCATGATAGATGAAATGATGCATGCCCTCGCCACAACTCTCCCTCAAGCGACTCCATCTTACGATCGCATATGACAACACTCCCTCAGAGCGACCTCGACTGTCCGAGTCGCCACCCTAGCTAATGCGATGCAATGATATGTTAGCCAAGTTCTTAGTTAATTCCGTTCATCCAGCAGGTTTGGGAAACTGACTCACCCTACGTATCAATGCCCTCAACTAGTTGCGAGGCCCAAGCCTCATCAACGCGTGAGGCCGAGTCCCCGCGGTCCGTGATCCCGTCGGGGTCCTCATTCCCGACTCCAAGCACATGAGGAGTGCCGATAGGAAGGGATCGCTCGTGGTCACTACGGGGAGGCACGATACCCCAGCGTAGGCCGACAGCTCGGACACAGTGTCCCATTCCACCATGCCCGGCTCACGAGGCTGTGGACCAGTTACAAGTGGATTATCAATGGGCTACAATGGTTGCAGGGTGGTTCAGGTTCCATACATATGTGAGCACACAGGGTTAACAAACATGATTTACCAGTAAGTAGACTAAACTGCACGAGTCAAGCGAGCACGAGATGAACGACATCGAGTACTAGACCCATGCAGTCGAACTGCTGCCGCCCATACGCACTCGTCCGACTTGCGTGGTTAGTCTTAGGGTAGTCCAACCAATGGGACTACTGTCTAACCTCGAGTTCCCGACAATCCAAGGGTTTGACGATGAGATATAACATAGCAACATCAAGCTTATCAACCAACATTCCAGTGTCAAGTTGCATACATTCCACCATACAAGTCTATTTACCTAACAAGCATGATAAATTAGTAGAAACAAGTGTATGTGTGTGCCGTGGGTTAGAGAGGAAGCTAGGCACTTCCAACATTTCAAGGGATCAACCATACACAAGAGTTAAGATTACTATGCACTATGAAGTAACTCATTGTGGAAAACAATCACAAACAAGAACATGAGGTCATCATAAACCAAAATAAGATATGAGGGACAAGATCAACATCAACAAGAGTTAAGCATGTAAATCCATGTAGTTTCAACAAACACTCATTCCTAGATTCCTCTAGATTTTTCAATACCACAACCAAGCAACCAAAATCATTAGACCCATACTATAAATGGTGCTAAGCCACCTAAGATCAATAGTCCGCACCTTATGATTCGTTGGAGACTCAAAAACGACCTAGGAACGTCGATTTGGGGCCGTTGGTCGAATCCCTAAAGCAAGTTCACATATGAGAACCACATGTAAATCCCTGTCCCTCATCAAAAGGGTTTTCAAGACAAAGGATGAGAGCCTTACCTAGATGATCAATGGACGATTTTGGTGGTTGTGGTGCACGGTTTCTTCTTGAAGAAGGTGTAGGAGGTTGTGGGTTTGATCCTCTTGGGCCCCACCTTGATTGAGAGTCCACCATGCCTTCTTCCCTCTCTTTCTTTCTCCTTCTTCCTCTTTCTCTTCTCCCTTTTCTCTCTTCTAGGGCAAAATTCGTATGGGGAGAGGGGTGCCCAAATGAGGCCCTTTTTATAATTCCAGATTTGGTGAAAAAGGCCCCAAGCTTCCACAATTTTCTAAAATAGACTTATGGGATTCCCTATTGGTGTTGGGGTGGCCCTAACACCCCTCTGGCCACCAAATTCGGCGTGTAGGTGTCTTATGGTCCGACCAGGGCCCATGCAAAAATTGAGGACGAACGGATGAACGGATATATGATCTGAGTAAGCGTTTTCGACCCTTATATGGCCCTATGGGGGCCCATTCTGATTGATGGGGCATCTCTGGTCGCCCTCTGGCCATGAAATTTATAGGGTAGGTGCTCAGTGGCCCGATGAGGGCCACGCAAAAATTGGGGGCGATTGGATATGGGGTTTGGTCGTACGGGTCCGATTCGCGATCAACGGTCATCGTGCCACGATTGGGGCCCAGATTTGGTGGGCAGGCGTTGAAAAATACATTAAACCTTCACCGTAAATTTGGAAGAAATCCGACGGCTGGAAGACCCGGAGTCTCAGTTTCTTTTGTCAGTGCCAGATTTTAATCTGGCATTGGTGGGGCGCATTGGGCAAGCGCTAGATGGTACTTCTGGGTGTCCACTGGGTCCGCAGTCTGCGATGGACCACAAGCCCAGTGAGATCTATGATTTTCTAAAGTTTTAGATTTTTCTGACCCTTCTCGGTCGTTGGGTGGCCCACACGGGCTGTTGTTAAGTGTAAACGAGCCATCTGGCTTGGCGGCCTGCACCAGGCCTTATCACGGCCTGTCTGGTCTATTAAACTGGGCTAATCTTCGATTAATTAACTCGTGTATAAGCTAACATTGAGTGCTAATGGTCAGTACGTGATAGTATAAGTTAATTAAAAAAAAATCAAGGATTTATGAAAATCCGAAACAGTGAAAATTCGGGATGTTACAACTGCTTTGATGGGTGATGGGGGAGTGGTGTAACAATTCCATGTAACAGTCCTAGCAGCCCTGACCGTACCTGGTGTAGTGACCTCGAGCATACTCTGAATATGCGGAGAGACGATGAGCCTTCCTGTAGTAAACAAAGTATAAACTAGGCTTGTATTGATAAGGTGATGGGGGGAGTGGTGCAACGATTCCGTGTAACAGCTCTGGCAGCCCTTGCAGCGACCTAGAACCGCATCATCTTATGAGATTATCTAAGATTGACAACCCTAAAATGGATCATTGTTTGGGAATGATATAAGGGAGGTACCTTAGTTTCCCAATATTGTTGTATGAAAAGGACTAATAACAACTCGGTAAACATGCCCATCATCGCACTGCATGTGCCTGGAAGATGTGGAGCACTGAGGGATGAACGCATGCCGCGGACGTAAGATGGTGTCGCATGAGGGAGTATGTTGGTGAGGGCATGCATCATGACTGCATTCATACTTGCATTAATAAGAGTATTTAGGAGTGTTTGATTGTACTGCTTTATCATTACTGCTTGATTGAATTGATAACATGTTAACCTATGCTTTATTGTTCCACTGAGTTGATCACTCACTCCCACATTACGGGATGGTGTTCCGGACACCCACCAGACTTTGTCTGATTGCAGATGGCGACGCTACTTCTGAGGCGGAGCCGGACTTTTGACGACGAGGATGCTTTCTCGTATATGTTGTTTTCTGGCGGCTTCACGTGAGTCGTGCCTTGTTCGACGGTGTTACAAGGATGTTAACTAGAGGACCTTACACATTTGGTATATGTTGGAATTGTACTTGTAATTAATTAACCTGGTAATGTTATCACACTCTGGAGACTCACCACAGTTTATATATTTTAATTTTACATATCTATCACAGTCTTCTACTTGCAATTTAACTGTCTCTGGAGTATGATATGTTGTTTTGGTATAATTTCATTCATGTTTCAATGCTCTCATCATAATCATCATTATCTGTGTTGCATAAGTGATGCGTTGGAACTCGGGAGCTGAGCTTTGCTCGATCCCCGATTTTCAGGGCGTTACAAGATGGTATCAAAGCATGATTTGGATTAAACCGGACCTGAGTTATGGCCCCACGGCGTACGCTGATGTATTTCTACTTAGGAGGGTGCGAGAAAAATGTAAAAACAGTCTTAGGTATCCCAGTTTCGTCCAACGGCAAAGTTCACTGAAAACGAACGCTGAAATCGAGTCTGTACTCAACCCTGGTTGCATGAGTTGATCCCAAATCACTTCTAAACCCTCACCCGACAAGTCTAGATCACAATTCATCCCATCCCAGCCATTAAAAATCAGCAAAAGCTAGTATGTATCAGAAAGTACCCGAAATGACCCGAAACGGAGCAAATCGGGGTCGTGGGCCTACCCACACATGTCCAGGGGTACCCAGGGTGGGACCCATATGTTTTTAGGGCCTAGGGGGCACGAGGACCTCGCCCAAGTGGCGAGCCCTGGCCCACCTGTCCAGGGAGTGGCGAGGCCATCGCCGAGTCGGCGAGGCCTCGCCGGTCAGCGGGCTCGGCCGGGCGAGCTGGTCGGGCCGATCGAGTTTGGGGGTTTAAGGACCCCCTGGTATGTGTCCTGTCCATTAAATCACTCCCAAACCCCTACCTCCTTAACAAATCTCACCTCCAAGCTCTCTTTTCTATCTAAACTTGCTGTCCTCTCTCTCAAATCACCCTCTCAATCGTCCAATCTATCATTTTCGGCCACAACCCATCCATATCCATCATTCACAGCCATTCCTACCTCCCTACCCTCTCCATTTTCTCACATTTGGGCTCCTACATGCCCCATTTGTGACTCCAAATCGTGTTGCCTTCTAACCTGTCCCATTTCTCCCTTTTACCTTCTTCATTTCTTGTCACTTGGGCCTCTACAACCTCTGTTGAGGCTCAAATCCATGGAGAACCAAAGGCTCCAGCCCCTATTCCCCCTTATCTTCACTTTCCATGGCCTTCTTTGAGTTCATTTCGGCCATTTTCTAGATTTCAACCTTTCTCTCTCCCTCATGGGAAAGAGAAAGGGTGTCCCTCCTCCGTCGCCAGACTCGGATGCCTAGTCATCCATGCCGATGTTTGCATATCTAAACTCATCTCTTACTCCTCTTGGCCACACCATTTCACACCCAGATGGGCACAACGATCCACATTTTTGTGTCCCATGACTTTCACAACCTCCAAATGTTGGGACGTTTAGGGCCCGTTCGGCCAACTACATTAAGTGAGTTTAGGTGGATGGAATTGCAAAAGTAATAATAAATGTATGTGTAAGGTATGGTCCCTATATTGGGTGTATCCCATGTTTTCCAATACCATGTTTGGAGTATATGCAATTAAGAGTAAATCCTAGAATTTTTCTTTCCAAGTACACTTAGAGATACATTATCATAGGATTTGGAAATCCCATCTCACACTTTCCAACACAAGACTCATTTTCCAAAGCCTATGACATTAATTTTAATCCCCTCCCACCCTCCTACCAAACATGTCACTCCCAAATCCCGAAGTGGGATTAGCAATGCAAGCCCATTTAATACAACTTAAGACCACTGGCCAAATAGGCCCTTGGAGTTTTGGACCTAGAGTGGTGTTCCTAGATTCGAATGCCCTAACAGTATAGGAAATCTACTGAGGTAGTAACGTGAACCCTAAGACCTTCTTAGTTAGTAGGAGCATGTGTGTAGTGCTCGAGCGTAGTTAAATTCAAGTTCGGGCAACTCAATTCCAATCAGACAACTTTGACCCTAAGCGATAAAACAATTTCTTATATTAGAAAGGGAATAAAATCATCTAGTGTATAAGCATAGACTTTGGATTACAACCAGTGGATTACCACTACTCCTAAATTAAGACTAGACTACTGGTTAGGCTAAGGAAAGTAAAAGACTAATTAATTATGCTAAGCCAATTGAATGATAGACTTAGTTAGTCGGCTTAATTAGATTGGAGCGAGACCCCGTTCCGTCGTTGAATCCCCTTGGTACTCATAGGCTTCTTTAATAACTCGTAGGAGAGTTGTTTGATTGGAGCGAGACCCCGTTCCTTCTTTAATACATGCTCAGTATCCCTTGGATTTAATGTTGGGTCAAATCAACACACCCCTTTGAATTGCCTTCCCAAAGACTTATTACAATCGGGAACACGGAGTAGAGGGACTATATATATCAGCGAGGTATTCGCGGTTTGAATTGAATTCTCAATCCTGGTAGTTACCAATGAACTTTATGCTCTGATCAAGCAGAAGGTCGGGATCAACTAGGATTAAGGACTGATACGACAAATTTTCTGTCCTCGCGAAGTAGAAGGTATATGTATCCGACTCAGACCCACTATACAACTTTCCTTCCGTGTTAGCCCGACCACTTGCAACTAAAAGTTTATAACTTCGTCTTTGAGACGTATTAGGAAGATATAGCCACTAGAGATTTTCTTTTTAGGCCCAAGGAATTTCTCAAATGAGCAACCGACAGTTAGGAATTAGGTCCCAAATCACATGCCATGTTGGCATACATATTGTGCATATGAACTTCGAAAGATAGCCTGCCTGTTAAGCTAGACATGATTAAATAGGGTAAATCTGGACCATGACAAAACTCCTTGGTAGAATTAGGCATCTTGCCACAAACTCACACTTGTCCCTGAATCAACCACAATACCCATCATCTTTAGCTCCTTTCTATGACCATAGGTATCAATGTCATAGTACACATCGTCGATGAAAGGAAGACCAATGTATTGGGAGATCGTATCCCATTTCATGTCAAGGATAGGTCATAAATTACACCTTGTTCCGACATACGGATCAGGACATAGATCTTGAACCCTAGAGGTAGAAATAAATTTTTAAGGGGGGTAGAACATTATAAGCCCAATCTAGTTAGGTCGGCTAATACACCTCTTTGATCTGGGTGGCGCAGCGGAAATGTGGTGGACCCTTGCTTCACTGGCCCAGGATCGAATGGAATTGATCCAAACTGTAAGTAAAGATAGGTCACTAAATAGGATCTGAATCTTGCTTAGAATGTAAAGCAATTAGGGTTCAAGTGTTAAACAATTTCATGTTACAGAATAGGCCTAACAATGGGTACAAACCGAATTACAATAGCCAAGGTCAACGCATCTACAACTATGCTCGTTGAATACGAACATAATAGAAGCCTGTTCTACTATAAGAAACCGTTTTAGGATAATCTAGTAAGATTTGATTCACCATTTCCTTGGACATAGATAATAACGAGGACTCTCTTAGACCAAGACCTAAAGGGCAACCCGAGAAATAGGACATTTGAACCTTTCAATGATGGACATTTCCTAAGGTTTTAGAGTGATCGGACTACGGAGTTACTCAAATATACAACTGCGAAGTATTCGCGGCTTGACCCAATTCTCAATCCTGGGCAACTATTAATGGACTCACTGCTTGGCCGAGAAGAAGACCAGGATCTATCAGGACTAGGAAGGGATACGATGAGCTTTCTACCTGGCCAGGTAGATGATCGATGTATCAGGATCAAGCCCACTATAACCATCTCTCCATGTTGGTCAAACATTGAAAATAGCTATCTTACTCTCAACAGATGGGAATCGCCGTCAAGACTCTAAATAAATAAAGAAATCCATTGTAGCAAACCATCAGGATATAAGTAAGAGATAAAGAAATAAATTTTTTAAGGGGGGTAGCCTAAAATGTACTAGACTTTCATGCACAATATACACCCTACCGCGCAAATGAACTTGAAATCAATAAGTCTTAGGCAAAAGAAATAATATAATTCTTACTTATTACCTTTAGCCAATTTCGGGGACGAAATTATTTTTAAGGGGGGTAGATTGTAACACCCCAGATTTTTGCCAACCTGAAATTAGACGTCCTTAGGCAATGGGTCGATCCTAACACCTTATTAACTTGTCAGAACTCAATCTCACAGTCTAAAATCGCTTTTTAACCCTTTTCCTTCACAAATCTCACTTTCACTACCTTATCCTTCGAAGGTAACTAAGTGCTAAACTAGATTAGCTACGAAATTCGCTTGATCCACTTTAAATACGATCTGCAAGACCCAAAACTTGTAGAATCATTGACGCTAGGTTACCCTAAAATCTAGGATCAATCTCATTACCCCACTGCTCTCGAGAGCATCACGAAACTCCGTATCAGATCTGGACCGCACATCGAAAGTCTGAATAATATGAGGTTATAGAATTAGGACCGCCTTGCTGGGCTTGACAACCATCTCGAAAATCAAATCCAGCTAATGTCCCGGGGCTATTCGCTTGAGTCCGGAGCGAGGAGTGTGAGAAAACCTGATTTTCTTTAGAAATTAAATTCAATTTAAGTAATCTGAGACTTGATGTTTGCGGGCCAAATAGAAGCAATCAAACTGTCGGAATCTGACCCAAATACACCCTCGGATCAGGAAACATTTCCCATACATGTCTATGTATTTGTAATCCTGATCGAGTTTCTGAGATCGTTGAACTGAAACTGGTCCGCCACGGGCGATCTGTAAATTCGATCGGACCGAAAACGTAACTCAACCTAGATCCAATGTCTGTGAGCTTAAATCCGACCTTTGGCTCAAGGGGGGCTTCCAGAAGTGCTCCATTGAGACGGAACAGACCCACTTTGGCAATAACCTAAGTACACCTTGGTCCTGAGTCTAATTTGGTGAGTTCTGGACCTATATAAGGACCTTAAACCCTCACTCTCTCATTCCATACGAATTTGAGAAAACCCAGGAGAGAGAAGAGAGAAACGAGAGAGAAAGTGTGGGAGAGGTGGGAGATTCTTCCTGCCATTCTACCCTGTCGATCTACAGGCTTAACCATCGCTTTCTAATCGCTTTTCCGACGATTCTGGCTTCATTTCTAGGTAAGAAAACCCTACTCTAACCTATTTTCGGGTTTGAATTGATTCAAGTAGCGAAATAGCTAACGTATCCCGTGTTATAGGTTGATATACTGCATATACGAAACTTAGAGATTCTATCGACTCCGTTACGCTTCTACGGCGTAAGGTGCGGACTTTAGACGCATAGGTTATGGTTTCACTTTAATGTCAGATAATGATAGATGATCAATAGATAGAGTATTTTATCATAATTTAATGATATGATCGGATGATTAGAGTTGCAGATTGCTGCATGCAATTGCACATGTACAAAGTGCTGTCCGTTTCGTTTTTCAGTTATACGTTAACTATGTTGAATATACTGTATTCTTCGTATTTGTATAAAATACCATATACGTATGAAATACGGATTTGTGCTTAACATGATTATTTGTCGTGACTATATGCTTGTATGTATGCGACAACTCTAGCGAAAGGACTTGCCCTAAATCACGCCACAGCAAAAAAAAAGACGATATATGTGTTAAAGTGTGTAGCCCAAGTGTTTGTGAAAATGTTCAAATGAATATGGAACCGGGATTATGCACGTCATGATTATCCGTCATGGGTACATGCACGTGGTATGCGGGGCAACCCTCTAACAAAAGGATTTGGCTTAATATATGTATAAACCCCATACATCATGTATGACGATGTATGTAGTTTAAGTGTTTGTAGAAATGTTTAAATGTGCTAAGTATTACTTCAAGTGTTTTTGTATGAGGGTTGAGTGAATCTCGACTACCTTATTTATGTATATGATTTTCTCCATGTATGTTTTCAATATGATGTCTGTAGTATTTATGGAATGAATGTGTGTGAATTCATGATTGTGTTGCACCTCTCAATATGTTCATGTGATTGTAATTATGGAATTATTGCTCCATTACTGCTTGAGTATCTTATATGCTAGATGGATGAAATGGAATATCCATGTTTAAGTTGTATTCCATAAAATGCAAAAGCAAGGCCGTGAAGGGTGATGGGGGAATGGTGTAACGATTCCGTGCAACAGCCCTGGCAGCCCTAAGCGGGCAATATTGGATATTTGACTATATGAGTGTAATCTTGATCCATTACTGCTTTGACTCTCTGTACTTGAATGTGATTGGGGCTATTGTATAGTCCAGGCAATCGGTAATGGGATTGAATTCGTGGCTGAGATTCATTCGCCACGTGAGATGTGTTCGACAAACCCGAGTCGTACTTCGGTTGGCGATAGTGGTTGGCCACGCGAAGTGCTTATGCACTTCATGTCGTTCAACTTGTCGTGCGCTCGAGCTAGCCGAGCTCGTCAAGTAACCCGATCTGTCTAATGTATGTACACCATGTTTGGACGCTACTGCTTGAACCTAAGGTACCAAACTTACCAGTGCAACCCCGTTAACCTTGGTACCTCGATCCGCTAAGACTCATGAGCGGGCATGGTGGTATGGGACACCTGGTCGAGCTGTCGGCCTACGCTGGGGCGATGTGCCTCCCCGTAGTGACCAGTGAGCAACCCAGACTCGTGAGCCGAATACGGTGGTATGGGACACTGTATTCGAGTTGTCGGCCTACACTGCTTTGATGGGTGATGGGGGAGTGGTGTAACATTTCCGTGTAACAGCCCTGGGAGCCCTGATCGTACCCGGTGTAGTGACCTCGAGCATACTCTGAATATGTGGAGAGGCGACGAGTCTTCCCGTAGTAAACAAAGTATAAACTAGGCTTGTATTGATAAGGTGATGGGGGAGTGGTGCAACGATTCCGTGTAACAGCCCTGACAGCCCTTGCAGCGACCTAGAACCGCATCATCTTATGAGATTATCTAGGATTGACGACCCTAGAATGGATCATTGTTTGGTAATGATATAAGGGAGGTACCTTAGTTTCCCAATACTGCTCTATGAAAAGGACTAATAACAACTCGGTAATCATGCCCATCATCGCACTGCATGTGCCTGGAAGATGTGGAGCACTGAGGGATGAACGCATGCCGCGGACGTACGATGGTGTCACATGAGGGAGTATGTTGGTGAGGGCGTGCATCATGACTGCATTCATACTTGCATTAATAAGAGTATTTAGGAGTGTTTGATTGTACTGCCTTATCATTACTGCTTGATTGAATTGATAACATATTAACCTATGCTCTATTGTTCCACTGAGTTGATCACTCACTCCCACGTTACGGGACGGTGTTCCGGACACCCACCAGACTTTGTCTGATTGCAGATGGCGACGTTACTTCTGAGGCGGAGCCGGACTTTTGTGACGACGAGGATGCTTTCTCGTATATGCTGTTTTCTGACGGCTTCATGTGAGTCGTGCCTTGTTCGACAAAGTTACAAGGATGTTGACTAGAGGACCTTACACATTTGGTATATGTTGGAATTGTACTTGTAATTAATTAACCTGGTAATGTTATCACACTCTGGAGACTCACCACTGTTTATATATTTTATATTTTATATATCTATCACAGTCTTCCACTTACAATTTAACTGTCTCTGGAGTATGATATGCTGTTTTGGTATAATCTCATTCATGTTTCAATGCTCTCATCATAATCATCATTATCTGTGTTGCATAAGTGATGCGTTGGAACTCGGGAGCTGAGCTTTGCTCGACCCCCAATTTTCAGGGCGTTACAGTCTTGTATGGGCGCTACATTTTGAACTTTGTAATGATCAGATTGTTTTATACAATGCATGGTTTAATCTAGCTTCGTTGTTGTTAACTCTGATTAATGATAAACGATTCAAATTTACACTAGATTTTATAAGCTAACACTCGGGTTTTTGGGAAACGGGTTAGATACTCGGGTCCAGAAAACACGGGGCGTTACAGTTGGTATCAGAGCGAGTCTAGTTAAACCAGGCCTTGGAAAAAAATAGGACTTATATGACCTCAAATAATCCATAGTTGCATTGAAGAAATTAGAGACTTAAAACTAGGTTTCATTCCCTTAGCGTTAGGGTAATTTATGAACCTAGAAATCTAAATTTTAGGCTTCCTTGAAATGTTAGGGTTAACCATTTGAACTTAGAAGCACAAACCTAAGTTCCCTTGTGAATTGTGATTGTTGAATCTATGGACTTAAATTGAAGGGTCCCTTATGATTTTAGGCTTAGTCACTTGAACTTATAAACAAAAACTAGGTTCCCTTGTAAACCATAAGTTGTTTGAAATTAGTGACTAAACTTAGGTGCTATAAGGGAACAGGTACCCACCATGTTGTGTGTTAAATTAAACATAAGCACTTTATAAGCTTGAGGAATCAGATTAGGATCTTGTAATTTGAATCCCCTAATACATCTCTTTGTTTAAAAACAACATCTCTTGTATGTTCCAACAAATGGAAATAACTAATAGTAAGAATTTAGAATTTTAGGCGAAATTCCAGCCCTAAGCTAGACTTGTTGAGACTAGCTTTCAAATTTTGGGTAAGTTTAACGTATATTAAACCCAAGCCCTCATGTAGAAATTCTAGACTCCTATGAGGATTTCTAGGATAACCATTGAACTTAGAAATAAAATTTTAGGTTGTGGAAAGTTGGGTTAAACTCAAGAACTCATAAATTTAGGACCCTTGAGTCTTGTTGAGCACCTATCAATTTGAACAAAGCTCCAGTTGCATGATTCGTATAAACTGCCTTACAATCTTAGGTTAAGACTTGTTTAAACTTATGATAATAGGGCAATGATAAATCCTTTCTTTCAACAGGGTTATGGCCCTGTCCCGACGCCTAAGACCGCAGACTGGTCATTTGTTGACTTCACCGACAGACGAGGTGGTTAGAGAAGGGAGCCCTGAGCGCTCTCCTGCACCTCCAGTTAGGCCAAGTAGCCCTGAAAAAGAGCTTACGTCAGGAACTATCCCGTCTCAGTCGCCTGTGAGTCATGTGGGCACACCTCCACCAAACGCGCAACCTGAAACCCCACCTGGCGATGTTATTAGTCAACTGACTACCATCGTACAACAACAACAGGCTTCGATCACCTCATTGTTAAAAGCTCTCCAACGTAATATGTATGCATCGGCCTCGAAGACTAAAGAAGTTAGTGGGGCAGATATGTTTAAACGGTTTCAGAGGCTGAGGCCACTGTCCTTCTCGAGAGCACCAGATCCAGTTCTAGTAAAACATTGGCTGAATAAAATGGCCAAGATGATGAGATCGTTGGGTTCTTCGGATGCCCAAAAGGTTATCCTTGCCACTTATGCCTTGGAAGGCGATACCGATATATGGTGGGAAGGCGTGCTACGAAGAGTCTCATCTGATTATGAGTGGACTTGGAATGAGTTTAAGAAAATGTTCAATGAAAAATACTTTCCTCCATGCTATCGTCACGAGAAAATATATGAGTTTCTCAAACTGGAACAAGGGAATACGACTGTACCACAATATGAAGCGCGCTTTGACGAATTGTCACGATATGTACCAAAGGCTGTTGAGGACGAAGAATATAAATTGGAAAAGTTTAAGGAAGGTCTCCAACCCAAAATCCAGTCAATTGTGCACCTTCGACTTTACTGACTTCGCTGATCTCGTGGACAAAGCCATGCGAATAGAGAAGACCTTCGAGCGTAGGGCCAAAACGCGTACCCTTATTCAAGGATCAGCAAGCAAAGCCAAGACAGTGCCAATTGCATCTCCTATGGCTGAAGAAAGGGTGAAATTAATGTCTCACCCAATTCATTCTTTGAGTCAGGGTAGACTCTACAACTACTGTGGCAAACCGGGCCATATCTTAAAGCAATGTTTCAAGAAACAGCGAGATGAGAGGACTTCTTCGAATCCTGCTCAAGCCTCGTGACCTTAAGCATGAGAACGAGGAGTTCACCGCATGTACGCCTTGGGTACACCCAACCCTGAGCGAGTTGGCCCAGGTATGATCATTACAAATCCTTAGTAGTTACCAGATAGTTGGTAAGGATTATGAAATTTATGAATGTGTAGTAATGATTAGAAAAATTTTAATTATAGATTTTAGAATAGCACCCCAGATAGCTAAATCGTAATGATGAAGCGTAACGAATCATTTAAGCTTATTCTTTAGGAAGTAGGAAATTTAATAACCTCTCAAATGACTAGAATGGTTGGGAACGCAAATAGACGAAACCATGTTTAAGCGAAGTATGCACGGTTTGACATGAATTCTAAATCCTAATGATTATAATGGTGTCAATGCCCTGATCAAGCAGAAGATCGATATTCACTAGGATTGAGAAGGATACTAGTAGACTCACTGCCCGGCCAGGGAGAAGTTTGGCGTATCAAGCTCAAACCGACCATAACTGTTTGTTTATGTTTACCCGAACATTGAGAACATAAAACTATTACTCTCTTTTTTTATGGCGTGGAACTGTCATTGTGAACTTCAAACACACACACAAATATGTAATTTTAGAATAGTAGTAAAACACTTCTTCAAGATGTGTGAGCAAACCATTGATCATAGTTGGAACCGAAAGAAATTGGGATGAGCATGATCGAATCTCGTGGGCAAGATTCTTCTTTAAGGGGGGTAGATTGTAACAACCCCAGTCTTAGTAGTCAGTCACGAGCCCTTGAGCATTTAGACATACATCACGAGGAAAGTAGTGAACTCTTAAAGACACAGGAAAACAAATTGTCTTCGTCCCATTTAAGATAGAAGTATTGAATTTCGGGGACGAAATTCTCTTTAAGGAGAGTAGATTGTAACACCCCGTACTTTTTAGTACTCGAGTGTTACCAGGGAGACCAAATAATTCATTTTAAATGGGATATAATTGCATATATATTATAATACAAATATATATATATATATATTATATATATATATATATATATATATATATATATATATATATATATATGTATATATATATATAATTATTTGTAAAAATACGTATGTTACTTAAATTATTTAAATCATGTATATTATTTAAACTATATACAAAACAAATTGTAGACCAACACATTATTATATAATCAATGTATATTAATTAACATTTACATTTTATAATACTAATGTATTATACTAAACAAATATAAAAATATATTTTTATTATGTAATCTAAAACATTACTTACCAATTATTATAATGAATGTATAAGAATAATACATAAATTAATTATAGTACACTTTGAATAATTAATATTTATAAATATGAAAAAGAAAAGATATATAATATATATATATATAATATATATATATATATATATATATATATATATATATAAATATTTCAAAGTAAATAAATAATCATTAATAAAATATAAAAGTAATACAAGTTGTATGTATGTTACAATTATTATTAGTATATAGTATTTTAGAACTAATGGACGGGCCAGATTTCACTTAAGAATACCATGGGCCACGCGAACCGCCAATTGAACACAAATGTGGCGCGTATGGCCCAACTAAGCCTTGGATCCACCTCATCCTTTGGGCTGGACCTTATCGTGGGCTGGCAAGATGAATGAACGGAGTGGATTTATGTTAGGCCAACCCTGTGGGCCCCACGCTTGATGTGTGTGCACGACCCAGGTATGCACTCCCCATGCACCAGTCTGGGAGACCGGTCAAACCGCGTTTGACCCGTGGAATGCGAGAAAGGAAAGGATTTTCCTTCCTTTCAAAATATCCCGCCCATGCAGTTTAAAAACAGCTGACACCATGCGTCCGACGGTGGCCCACGATCAAGACCCAAATGGACGATTTGAACCGCCCACCTTGTAGAGAACATAGGGAGGATAAATCCTACCCAATTTCAACCGTTGGATTTCTCACATGTGCACACAATCTAAGCCACAAATCAGGTTAACAAACACACCTACCTCCAAAAACGGAAAGGATTCCGTTCCTTCCGCTTTACATGCTGGCAATCCACGTGCATCGCCTTCCAACCATCCTAGCCATCCGCTGCAACCTATCTCAATCCTCCCAACTAGGGCTTTCCCTAGCCACACTCGGAAAGTTTCCTCTCCCGCTGTTGTCGAAGCTAAAACGTTTGAGTGGCGTTAAACCCCATTTGATGATATAGGACGTCCGTCGGGTGGACCATTATACCAGAAAACCATCCGTATCAGCGTCATATAGCCAAGCACAAAGGATTCCACTCGATCAGAAATTTTTGAGACGTTTTGTGGGGTGAAAATGCAGACAGTAACTAATCCCGGATTAGCATTCTAACTTCAACAGACTACTGGCGTAGCTTATAAAACCCACTATTTTTAGGGCAACGATTCAAAAAAAAGGGAAAGAAACAGAAAGAAAGAAAAGAAAGAGATTGAGAAAGAGCAGAGAGAGACGAGGGAGAGTTTTGTCGTTGCCATTGCCGTGCCCGCCTTTGCCACACCACCTGGACCGGGCTGGAATCTTGTTGGAGCTCCAGCAGGGAAGGAAGAAAGAGAAAGGAGAGGAAGCAAAGGGAGAGAAACAGAGGGAGAGAGTGTAGCAGCGAGTTCAAATCCAGGAGCTGAAGTTAGAAACCCATCTCCATCAGGTAACGGCTGAACTTTGATTTGCAACACCTCTCAGTTGGGTTGTGGAAATGCAGAAAGCAGGCCACTCAATGGGCTTCCAGTCTTGCTGAAAACCTCTTTCAGCTGGCCTACTATCTAGGCAGAAAACAGGGCTAAGATCTGGCATTTATCAGGCCATGTAGAGGGTCGGAATCAGGTCTTCATCAGGCCTTAATTCGAATAGGAAACAGCCTGTTAACAGGCCTTTCGGTAAACTGTGCTCAGGGCCGAAAATCTGGCCTTCGTTAGGCCGTGCAATGAGCATAAACCAGACCTGTAAGTGGGCTAGGAAGTTGGGCTGAAACACCCCTCAGCTGGGCCCTAATTTGAGTAAGAAGACAAGCCTCAGCCGGGCCTGGAATCAAACTGAAATTAGGCCTTAGCCGGGCATTCAATCTGGGCTGAAACAAACCCTCAGATGGGATGTGAAAAACTGAAATGAAAATGCCCTTTCTAGGCCAGGACGTTAGACTGCAAACGTCCTCCACCTGGGCCGTGGGTTTGAGCCATGCCCGGCCACAAGGCAGGGGTCGCACCACATTCAAACGGTGGGCCTCACCTGAGTTTGAAACTCAGTGGGCCTCACCTTATATCTCAGTGGGCCTTGCCCTGCAAGTGCAGTGGACCACACTTGGGGCCTATCTATAGGGCCAAAATAGGCCAGCCCAGCCAGCTTGGGCTGCTAGCAACACAGTTGGGCCAGAAATGGCCCAGTCCTGTCCAGATTTTTGGGCATTATTGTACATGGCAGCTGGGCCAAGTCAGGCCGGTTCAGGCCTTAGTGAGGGGTAATCTCAGGCCTAGTCCAGGCCACTTGGTCGGGCTAAAGATTGGTGGGCCTAGACACTCTAAAAACAGGCCCAAATGCCCTTGTTCATGGGTCTTTACAAACCCCATTCATTCCAAAGACTTTAATGTCTTTTAATACAAGTTACTATAACGGGAATGACTCATTGACTCTTTGAAATTCTTGGTGATATTGGGACGCAGGATAGTCACGAGAACTTGGATCGAGGAAGGAACTACGACCTCTAAAGGTGAGGACTCACCCTTTGAGCTTCCCACTTAATTTCATCAATATAGATATAGATGATAGCATGATTCCTCTAATTGAATTACTTACCTTACTATTGAATAAGCTAAACTGTTGTGTTAGATGGTAGACATCTCTCTTTAATTATAACATGCATAAATGATTTGGTGATAACATGCTATCTTTAGTCATACATTGTAAATTAATTTTATATCTGTCGTTTGTGATCGAGTGATGTAATGAATGAGACCTGTCATGAACTCACCATCTTGCGGTCCATATTTGACTTACGCGACTTAGATGGCGCATCCTTACATGTCTTGGACCGCATATTTATCCTATGTGGCTTGGATCGTTTATTTGCCCTCTGTGGCTTTGATGGGTTGTTAGTGCCCTTTTGTGGCTTGATGGTTATATTCGCATATCTTGTTATTTCCTAGCCATCTCGCGATGTTCGGTCGTATTACGATTTCGGGTGGAGCGGGTGTTTACTTGGCGATTTCCTAGCCATCTTGCGGTGTTCACATACGATACGATTTTCGGGTGGTCTATAGTTTATATGTTGGTTTTCTAACCATCTTGCAGTGTTCAGTCGTACCATGATTTTCGGGTGGAGCGGGTGTTCTCTTAGCGATTTCCTAGCCATCTTGCGGTGTTCACCTACGATTTAATTTCGGGTGGTCTAGAGTTTGTACGTTGCTTGTCTCTTCATCTTGCGATGTTCGGTCGTACCATGATTTTCGGGTGGAGCGAGTGTTCGCTTAGGGATTTTCTAGCCATCTTGCGGTGTTCACCTACGATTTGATTTTCGGGTGGTCTAGAGTTTGTATGTTGCTTGTCTCTTCATCTTGTGGTGTTCAGTCGTACCATGATTTTCGGGTGGAGCGGGTGTTCGCTTAGCAATTTCCTAGCCATCTTGCAGTGTTCACGTACGATATGATTTTCGGGTGAAGTAGACATTGGTATGTTATTCTCTCTTCATCTTGCGGTGTTCAGTTGTACCATGATTTCCGAGGGGAGCGGGTGTTCGCTTAGCGATTTTCTAGCCATCTTGCGGTGTTCACGTATGATTTGATTTTCGGGTGAAGTAGAGGTTTAAAACTTGATCTTTGAACCATTTTATGGAGTTTGTGAGATTGATTATTTAATTATCTGGACATATTCTCTCGCATTGCGATTGCTATTGTATTTTACTTGTGATGAGATTATGTTGATTGGTTTAATTTTTCAATATGTGATCATAATTATGAATTGCCCTATTTAATATATCTATCCTCATGACTTGCGATCTATATTGGATTATGAATTATGGGTGCGTAATCTTAGAGGGTGCTCCTCACCGCGATAGCCATTAACGCTATCAAACCGTAACAGTTAATACAGGTGTAAGGCGAGCCGATGTTGTTCACTGGGTTGCTAGATCTGATCGGGTAGCTGAGGAGCTAGACAGGGTCCCTGCGGCCCATATTGAGCTCCACCACTAGTTGATAGATTTCTGCCTTGTTTAATGAACTTTGTTATTTGTGATTGTATAAGTCCTGTATGGACGCTACATTTGGAATTTTGTAATGATCAGATTATTTTATACAATGCATGGTTTAATCTAGCTTCGTTGCTGTTAAATCTGATTAATGATAAACGATTCAAATTGACACTAGATTTTATAAGCTAACACTCAGGTTATTGGGAAACAGGTTAGATACTCGGGTCCTGAAAACACGGGGCGTTACATATTTATGGGCCTATCAGCGTGTTTTCGCATTATTCTGATATTGTATGACTTATGGGCTTGTTAGTTTTTCTGCTTACTCTGATTACTCTGATATTGCTTACTTGACACTTACATTGTGCACACACTTTCACCACCCACTAAGCTTTCTATAAGCTTATGCACGATAGATGCATGCAGGTGGCATTAGGTTGCAACAGCGTTGAGCTTAGAGCATGCAGCGGACCTCTGGAGCTTTGATTTTTGATATATATATTTCCCTTTCAGCATTATATTCAAATGATTATATTAGTGGATATGTGATGACAATGTTACCTTTGTGATTTGGGTAACTTGTGGTTATGCTTCTTACGAGATAAATGTACGTTGGAAAATCTTCCTTGTAGGATCCCAGGATCGGAATCTGGCTTATGAGTGCTAGGAGCTGAGAATGGGGTACTACGAAGGCTGTTGGCACCGGATTTTGAGATCTGGATTCCTGTGAGTCCGATCTCCAGGTTTGGGGCGTGACAAGGATTCTCCACCCCAAGTCCAAGAACCGTTGGTGGAAGTCAACTTATGGAAGTCTACGTGGACAACGTAGTTCTTAAGTCAGCCGACATGGAAAATCATGTTGTTCAATTGCACAAATCGTTTGAGCGAATGAGACTCCATAAGCTAAAAATGAATCCCTTAAAGTTTGCTTTGGGGGTCTCGGCTGATAATTTCCTGGGATTCGTAATGCATCAATGAGGGATAGAGGTCGATCAAAATAAGGCTCAAGTGATCATTAATGCTCACCCACGAAGGAATAAATCGGATCTGTAAAAGTTCCTGGGGCAAGTTAATTTCATGTAGAGGTTCAAATCTAATTGCGTATAAAAGACTAATATCTTCTCGCCATTAATAAAGATAAAGCATGTGTCCGAGTTCATTTGGGAGGTGGAGCACCGGCTAGCCTTTGATAAACTCAACCAATATCTGATGAGGTCACCTGTTTTGATTCCACCAGTCGAGGGTCGAATGCTCAAGCTGTATGTTGTAGCCTCTGCAGAATCGGTTGGAGCTCTCCTGGCCCAGGATGATTATAAGCAGAAAAAGCGTGCGGTCTATTATTTAAGTCGGACATTGCTTGATGTCAAGATACGATACTCCACTATAGAGAAGTTGTGCTTGTCATAATATTTCGCAGCCACTAAATTAAGACATTATTTGTTAGCCGAGAGAGTAAACGTAATATTAGTGACCAATGTAGTAAAATATATGTTGAATCGATCAATTTTGAATGGATGAATTGGCAAATGGGTGCTAGCTTTATCTGAATTTGATCTTTATTATATTCCACATAAAGCAGTGAAGGGTTGGGCCATAGCCATTTTTTGGCTGACCATCCCTCTGATCTAAAAGAACAAATTTCTCCAAAGATTTTGGATCTATATTGTGTACGATTGACGCCATAAAAGTTGATCTTTGATGGGTAAAAAATGTACAAGGCATCGGGAGCTTGTAGAATTTTAATAGCCCCAAATGGAAATATATAAGGATTTGTATTCCAATTGGAGTTTGACTGCACTAATAACCAGGCTGAGTACGAAGCCATGATAATCGACCTAGAATTATTGGCGGAATTGGGTGCAAGGACTTTGATGGTGATAGGAGATTTGAAAGTGACCTGGTTTGTCAATTAGCATGAGTGTTGAGTCAGTTAGACTACAGAGCCTGATAGGAAGATCATTTCAAGCGTCTGCCTCAACCGGATGTGTGCAAGCTCGCCACAGGTAAATCTGAGCCTCACATCCCTTGTCCTAAATCACCAGGTATACTAAAACCCTTAAAAATGTTAGAATATCATAGGGTTTTTAGGGTCAGAAAATATTTCAGGAAAATTATCTAAGTTTTCTTGCCTTATCGATTTTATCGATACAAATCTCGATATGATCGACCTGCTCTGTCAAGTCCTCGATGCTTCATCGATACTATCGAAAAGAGGACCAAATATGTCCAGCAACCTTATACACATCTGGATAGAATTATCGATGTATCGATATTCAAATCTCCAGTCTATCGACGTTGACTCGATCTTATCGACAGGCAGAATTTTGGCGCCCCTGTTTTTCTTAAAGAATATCATATAAGCTTCGATATATCGAAGCCTCCTCGATACCATCGAAATTCAAACCTCGATGATATCGGTCTTGGGCGCCATATTCACTAGCAACATATTTCAGGGTGTTTTATCTATGATCGGGGGTCACTCAATAAAATCGATATTTAAATATCGATGATATCGATGTCGTATCGATTGCATCGAACATGGACATAAACTGTCCAGCAAGCTTTATGAAAAATCTTTTTGATTTATCGATGCATCGACACAGCTATCGATATCATCGACATCCAAATTCCGATGATCTCGAAGGTCCCTTGATCACTCATGAAAACCTGAAATATTTCAAGGTAAGTCTCTCTCATTTTTTCAAGTGTCGATGGATCGAACCTCTCATCGATGGAATCGGAGTTTGAAATCCGATAACATGAAAAATCGTTTCGATTCATCGACCAGCTGGCAATAGGTTTCAAAAGCGTATGACATTGAGTTCGCGTCATCGAGCAGACCATCGATGCTATCGAGAGTAAACGCTCGATGATATCGAACCTGCTCGATGATATCGAACTCTGTCATAAATTTGACCATTTTATATCTATTGGAACCTTTTACTTATATATAGAGGACTTGTCTATTGTTGTTGTGAGAGAAAGAAGAGAGAGCTTTTGTGTGTTTAACCTTAGATGTTATACCCAAAGCCCTTTTTCTCAAGGAAGTTCATCCTCCAATCCACCCTCACCATTGATATTCAATAGAGTGGATTGGGGAATGAACTTCCGCATTCAAGGATCCTCCAGCTACTACCTTAATGGAAAATCATGAAGCTGGGATGCCTTCAATGCTTAGATGATTGAAATCGCTCTATCTTCCTTATAGGAAAATCTTTTGAGAGTAGGATTTCATCATAACCTTGACCCAACCCGTCGCCATGCATTGGTACATCTTTTGAGTTGTGGATCAAGGAGACTGAAGATTCTTCGTTAATAAAGGAGGAGATCTTCGTCAACGTGCTTAATGAGAGTCATCTACTTATCTGTAAGTATCTAAAGTCCAGACGACGCTTGTGATCATTCCTTTTTAGGATTGTGTCTTAGGTGTTACTCACCCCTTCAAGCCCTCGTAGGAGGCCTCCAGCGGGAGTGTACGTGGTGGGTGCGTTGTGTGGACCCTTGCTCTGTGGAGAGTATAAACATCTGGTTGAAGGTGAACCAGTCAAAACCTTAGGTTTGAGGTGAACCGTGTGAAACCTCGGGTTTGGGGTAAACCGTGCAAAACCTCCGGTAGGGTCTTATGGAAGATCCTTGGCCAGTGTGCCTAAAAGTGGGTGCGTTATGTTGACCCTTGCTCATGAGAGCATAAACAGTCAGCCTCAGTGTAGGTTGTAAAGGTTGAAGGTGAACCTGATTTATAACCATAGGTTTGAGGTGAACCGCTGTGAAACCTCCTTAGTGAAATCCGGCACACTCAAGGGTTGAGTGCGTTTGCCGGGAGTGGAGTAGACTGATCGTCGAACCACTATAAAAATGACTGTGTTTGAGATTGCTATTTTTCTAAATGTGTGATTTACTTTAATATTTTCAATATCTGAATATCTGATATCACTCCTCACACACATACACAGTCATATCCATCATAAACTAGTTTGCATATTGTTCACTTATTAAATAGTTTGTGATTGGATCCTCTACAAGGCTTGGAAGCTAGTAGAGTTATTTTTTAGTAATCCTAATATAAGCTTGTTGTTAGGATTAGTGCAATAGGATTTTAAATAAATCATAAAAACTTTAAAAGTCCTATTCACCCCCCTCTAGGATATATTGACATATCCCTACTTCAACTAAAGCGGTCTTTACCGCTATTTCAATTGGTATCAGAGCGGGTCTCTCTTTAAGGGCTTCACCGCCTAGAGAGTGATCTTGACTGAAGTTGGGAATATGGCCAAAGGAGAGGGCTCATCGGTCACTAGGCCTCCAATATTTGATGGCTCAAATTATGCATACTGGAAGGCTAGGATGCATTACTTTCTGAGATCTTTGGATCATGATGTCTGGGATATAGTTGAAAGCGGATACGTGCCACCAACTGAACAAATTGTACTTGACAGTGGCACAACCATCACAAAACCCAAATCCAAAGAAAAGTGGACGGCGTTCGATAAAGAAAAACAGACTGCTGAAGCAAAAGCTATGAACACCATCTACTGTGCCATGTCCCAGGATATATTCAATCAGATAAGTATGTGTGGGACATCCAAAGAAGCATGGGATTTATTGGAAACAACCAATGAAGGCACAAGCACTGTGAAGAGGTCCAAACTACAACTTCTGCCTTCACAGTTCGAAGGTCTCAAAATGGAAAAGCATGAGACCTTTATGGAGTTTTTCACAAAGTTGAATAACATTTGCAACTCCATGGGTAGATTGGGAGAAAAAGTTCCAGTTCCTAAAATCTGTAGGAAAATACTTAGATCATTGTCGGAACAGTTTAATCCCAAGGTTACAACTATTGAAGAGTGTAGGAATATTGATGAAATGAAAGTAGAAGAACTGGTAGGTTCCCTACAAACTTTTGAACTACACTTCAAACAAACCCAAAAATCTAAAACAACTGTCCTAAAAACTTCTAAGAAAACAATACATGAGGACAGTGAGAGCGAAAAGGAAGGTGAAGATGAGAAAGTGGCTTTGCTGGCACAACGATTCAGGAAGTTCTTTCAGAAAAATCATGGTCGGCCTTCTAGAGGAAGAAAGGTTAACAACAAAACTTCCACAGAAAAATTTGATAAAAGAACCAAGGAACCACAATGCTATGCCTGTCAGGAATAGGGACACCTGTCGACTGAATGTCCAAACAGAAAAACTAAGGGCAAGGCAATGGCTACCACGTGGGATGATACTAAAGAGTCAAATTCAGAATCTAGTGACTCAGAAAGTGATGGAGATCAAAAATCATTGAAAATCCTCATGGTCTCCACTGTTACAATGAATCTGAGAACGAGAAAGAACAGCAAGCCACTGAATCACTTCCATCTGATAATGAGGAAACTGGAGAAGAAGAAAAGGATAAACTATAAGATGCTTATAATCAATTGTATATTCATAGCATCAAAGTGGTTAAAAGACTTGGAGTGTCTGAGAACAAAATGAAATTGCTGCAAAAAGATTTGGATAAAACTCTAGAAATTAATACACATCTAATCAATGATTTACAACAATATCACTCTGACAATGATAGACTTGAGAGAATTAACTCCTTTATTAAATCTGAGTCCGAAAAACTAAACAAACAGGTGGAGCAATTAAAAGACAAAAATATGCTCCTTCAAAATGAAAATCATACACTTCTGTTTGATCTAGAAGAATCCAGAAAAATTGCCAAGCTAAACTGTAAGTTTTCCTAGAGTGGAGAGAAGTTAGAAAAACTTTTAGGTACGGGAAAATCTGGAAATAACAAAAATGGCTTAGGGTATGAGAAAGTTAGAGCTAAAGCTGGGTATGAAACACAAATACTTAAAAAAACTGATACCTCCAATAGCAATACAGAAACTAATCAAGTAGTTGAATCAAATAAGAAAATTAAATCTACTACAAATAAGAACCCTGTCACAAGGTGGATAATTAAAGAAAAGAAAAATTGTCTGGCTACTCACTCAAATCACCTAACAGGCAAGGACGCTAAGTGGTACCTAGACAGTGGTTGCTCGAGACATATTACAGGAGATATGTCCCTTCTTTCAAACTATAAGAATCTGTATAATGGGATAGTCACCTACGGAGATGGAACCACTGCTAAAGTAATTGGATAGGGAATCATAAAAGGAATTAAGTTGCTTGAAAATGAGAATGCTTTCTACATAAAAGGTCTGACACATAATCTCCTAAGCATATCTCAAATCTGTGATAATGGGCATATGGTCAAATTCAACAGACAAGAATGCAAAATCCTAAACTAATCAGGAAAATCAGTAATGAAAGGTCATCGCACAAGCAACCATGTTACATTATCAGAGGCATAAAAAGGACTGATGTCTAGAAGTACTGAGAAGAGAAAAACAAGTCTAGATCAGGCACCTAGATCTGGATGTTTGGTGAAATGATGCAATTTTTTTGTTGAGCTCTAAATGATATATCTGAGGTTCCTCACCTCAATTTTTTTGTACATAAACATCTTGATGTTTATAATTTTGACTTGTACAAAATTTTGCTGTGTATATGTCAGATTCAAAGATGATCCATACTATACATATTTGTTTGTCGATATTTGGGCTAAATACTCATCTTCGATATGACTATCGATAAGTCATGTGCATTTTCGATTAAATCGATCAACTATCGATATCACCGACATCCCTTCAGAATTTGGAAAGTTACACGATCGAGACAACTATCGAAGCTCTTGTCGATAACATCGAATGAGGATCATCGATATAATCGAAAGCAAGTTTGATAAAATCGAAGTCTGCCGCCCGATAAAAGGCGGTCGGGCGGAAAAATCTTATTTTTCTGGAAAAAGCTTTCTGTTTTCGTTTCTGTTCGAATCCTCGGCCAAAAGAACATTGGTGGGTCGTAGAAGCTTCTCAAAAATGGGTATTATCCTTCCATTCCTTCCATTCCAGGGTCTATCTCACTTTTGGTCGGATACTTTCTGAAGAATTTTGTCCTCTTTAAATCCCTTTTATTGCCCATCCTTACCTTTACCTGTCTCATACACTGAAAAATTATGAACAAAGGGAAAGGTAAGTCTCTTCACTCGTTACAATCAAAGAACATGCAATCAGAATCCAGTAGGCATCAACCTATTTCGATAGAAGGATGTCCATTTACCATTATTGAACTTCTGGTGCTCAATAGTGCTATTGAATCTTTTGGAGTGGACTAACTTTTGGAAGTAATAGGTTGGCAGAACATCCTCAATCTTGGAGGATCGTATCAACTAGGGGTGATCTAAGAATTCTTCAATCAGTATCATATCACTAGTAATGATCCCCCTAGCATTCAGGTCGAACTTATACATTACTCAAAGATCATCACTCCGATCACCCTGGCTCATCTTCTAGATCTTGATGTCACTCGGATTCCAGTGACTAAAGGAATCTCAAAGGTCTGGGTGTATGGGGAGAAATTACTCGTGCATTATGTCAAGGCACTACCGTTCCACGAAATGATGATAATTTGCTTCACATCAACTATCTTGGACCCACTTTCAAAATTCTTCATAACATTTTTGGGTCAAATGTATATCCCTATGATGTCGAAGGAAATCATCTCTCTCCATTTATGATCAATGTGTTGTATGATATACATCAAAAAATTCAAGTGTGCCTGCTGACTCTTCTCCTCAAGCAAATCATTCGTGTAATCCAAGGCAATTATCGAGAGAAACTGTGCTTTCCCGTACTCATATGCAAATTAGGACATCATGTGGGGCTTCCTGCCACATCTGATGCTGTGTATCCTGAAGCATGGTTTAACAGTAATGCAGCCCAGGAAGCCCAACAGTTGTGTCTCTCTTCGTCTCCCCCCAAGCTTCGCTTTCCCATGCCAAGGGGTGTCCAACATGCTCAACCATCGATTTAGCCTACACATGGAGGGTTAAATCGCACGCCAATGGTCAGCCCAGAGTCAATCACAAACCGCCAGACGCATCATCTAGAACGACACCTTTTGAATGGGATGGCAGGGATGGAGGAACGGTTGTACAACTGTGAAAGGCACCTCACCACAATCGAAGAGAAGGTCGACGTCCTCCAACACACTACTCAACAAATGGTGGACTTGCTTACATAAAGCAATCCTCATGGACATTGAGCTCATGTTGAGGAGTACAACTGCAGACGGATTACCGAGCATGTCTTTTTTACCCTGACTAAATACTTTACTACAAAATCTTTAGGCAGAAAAAAAAAATTTGGATATTTTTATGAAGTTTTGATTGGGATAACTGTTAATTTACTGCTGTCTGGGGCAGTAAATGTTTTGGATAATGATGGAAATGGCTGATTCTGCCATTTTTATACTTTAAAGATCCCTGGTTTATCTAATATGGAATGCATGTGATGCTTGTAATCAATATTCTAACTGTTATGTCACTGCATATATCTGATCTGTTATGCATATATATTCAATGAAAATGATGTCTGATTAACAACTGCTTGAACATTATACATCTATCTATCATATGCATACTCCTCTGAATGATAGTTCTCCCAAATACTTATCTCTTCAGTCAATATCAACTGCTATATTTTTGTCAATGACTGACAAAAAGGGGGAGAACAGTTCAAACACCCCAAACGAAAAATTGTATATCTGCTTGGATGATGTTACAGGTGTTAACGGAAGCAACTGCATCAAGCGAGGGGGAGTTTACAGTTAGGGGGAGCAGATACTGGGCTGTGTACATGGGTTAAATAGAAATTGTAAAATTACGTAAAATGCATGTACACACAATTTAGGATGTGTTTGTCTATACTCTAGGGTGTTTTGGGATTTTGTCACATAATTGACAAAGGGGGAGATTGAAAGTTCCTTGGTTTGTCAATTAGCGTGAGTGTTGAATCAGTTAGACTACAGAGCCTGATAGGAAGATCATTTCAAGCACCTGCCTCAACCGGATGTGCAAGCTCGCCACAAGTAAATCTAAGCCTCACACTCCTTCTCCCAAATCACCAGGTATACTAAAACCCTTAAAAATGTTAGAATATCATAGGGTTTTTAGGGTGAGAAAATATTTCAAGAAAATTATCTAAGTTTTCTTGCCTTGTCGATTTTATCGATACACATCTTGATATGATCAACCTGCTCTGTCGAGTCCTCGATGCTTCATCGATACTATCGAAAAGAGGACCAAATATGTCTAGCAACCTTATACACATCTGGACGGAATTATCGATGTATCGATACACCTATCGATATCATCGATATTCAAATCTCTAGTCTATCGACGTTGACTCGATCTTATCGACAGGCAGAATTTCGGCGCCCCTGTTTTTCTTAAAGAATATCATATAAGCTTCGATATATCGAAGCCTCCTCAATACCATTGAAATTCAAACCTCAATAATATCGGTAAGCCCTCGATGATATCGGTCTTGGGCGACATGTTCTCCAGCAATATATTTCAGGGTGTTTTATCTATGATCGGGGGTCACTCGATAGAATCGATATTCAAATATCGATGATATCGATGTCGTATCGATTGCATCGAACATGGACATAAACTATCCAGCAAGCTTTATGAAAAATCCTTTTAATTTATCGATGCATCGACACAGCTATTGATATCATCGACATCTAAATTCTGATGATCTCGAAGGTCCCTCGATCACTCATGAAAACCTGAAATATTTCAAGGCAAGTCTCTCTCATTTTTTCAAGGATCGATGGATCAAACCTCTCATCTATGGAATCGGAGTTCGAAATCCGATGACATCGAAAATCGTTTCGATTCATTGACCAGCTGGCAATAGGTTTCAAAAGCGTATGACATTGAGTTCGAGACATCAAGCGGACCATCGATGCTATCGAGAGTATACGCTCGATGATATCGAACCTGCTCGATGATATCGAACTCTGTCATAAATGTGATCGTTTTATATCCATTGGAACCTTTTGCCTATATATAGAGGACTTGTCTATTATTGTTGTGAGAGAAAGAAGAGAGAGCTTTCGTGTGTTTAACCTTAGATCTTATACCCAAAGCCTTTTTTCTCGAGGAAGTTCATCCTCCAATCCACCCTCACCATTGATATTCAATAGAGTGGATTGGGAAATGAACTTCCGCATTCAAGGATCCTCCAGCTACTACCTTAATGGAAAATCATGAAGCTGGGATGCCTTCAATGCTTAGATGATTGAAATCGCTCTATCTTCCTTATAAGAAAATCTTTTAAGAATAGGATTTCATCATAACCTTGACCTAACCCGTCGTCATGCATTGGTACATCTTTTAAGTTGCGGATCAAGGAACCGAAGATTCTTCGTCAACAAAGGAGGAAATCTTCGTCAACGTGCTTAATGGGACTCATCCACTTATCTGTAAGTATCTAGAGTGCAGAGGACACTTGTAATCATTCCTTTTTAGGATTGGGTGTTAGGTGTTTCTCACCCCTTCAAGCCTTCGTAGGGGGCCTCCGGCGGGAGTGTACGTGGTGTGTGAGTTGTGTGGACCCTTGCTCTGTGGAGAGTATAAACATCTGTTTAAAGGTGAACCAGTCAAAACCTTAGGTTTGAGGTGAACCGTGTGAAACCTCGGGTTTGAGGTAAACCGCGTAAAACCTTCGGTAGGGTCTTATGGAAGATCCTTGGCCAGTGTACCTAAAAGTGGGTACGTTATGTTGACCCTTGCTCGTGAGAGCATAAACAGTTAGCCTCAGTGTAGGTTGTAAAGGTTGAAGGTGAACCTGATTTAAAACCTTAGGTTTGAGGTGAACCGCTGTGAAACCTCCTTAGTGAAATCCGGCACACTCAAGGGTTGAGTATGTCTGCCGGGAGTGGAGTAAACTGATCGTCGAACCACTATAAAAATGACTGTGTTTGAGATTGCTATTTTTCTGAATGTGTGATTTACTTTAATATTTTCAATATCTGAATATCTGATATCACTCCTCACACACATACACGGTCATATCCATCATAAACTAGTTTGCATATTGTTCACTTATTAAATAGTTTTTGATTGGATCCTCTATAAGGCTTGGAAGCCAGTAGAGTTATTTTTTAGTAATCCTAATATAAGCTTGTTATTAGGATTAGTGCAATAGGATTTTAAATAAATCATAAAAACTTTAAAAGTCCTATTCACCCCCCTCTAAGACATATTGGCATATCCCTACTTCAACTAAAGCGGTCTTTACCTCTATTTCAAGATTCACAATTAGCGATCAATAGATGGCAAGATTATTCAAGTGTACTAGTACAGCCTAGTTGCCATATTATGCCTTAGCGACCCAAATGTTGGACCGTTTTGAATAAGTGGAGCTAGTACATGTGATTAAGGATCGCAACATGGACGCGAATGAATTGGCGCAACTAGCCTCATGGATCGATGCCTTAAGAAGGTTGGTTGAATGAACAATTGTTTTCCAGAGAAGATCTTTACCATCTGTGTTTAAAAGAGAAGATATTTTGGACATATGCTAAGTAGAGTTAGGGGAAAGAAATTGGAGGGCTCCTCTCATGGGTTATTTGCAAAGCCCACATACTAAGGTCAACAATAATTTAGGAAATCAACCGCAAATTACGTCATGATCAATAGCGAACTGTATTGAAAAGGGGCCGATGGAGTCTTGCTCTGATGCCTGTTTAAAAAGGAGGCTTTGTTAGCAATGGGTGAAGTCCGTATGGGAATATGGGGCTCACCAGGGAGGGAGGAAAATGAGACTCACACTTAGATGTTATGGGTATTTTCGGCTGACGATGATGACCGATTGTATACGGTATACTAAGGGTTGTGAGGCTTTCTAAAAAAATGGGCCAGTTCAGCATGTGCCCTCCACGGAGATACATTCTATTATAAAACCTTGGCCTTTCTGAGGTTGGACAATCGACTTGATAGGTCTTATTCACCCACCTTCATCGTGGATGGATTCATTTATAATTGTTGCAACCAATTACTTTACTAAATGGGTATAAGCAAAGCCTATTAAAGGAGTTGGTCACCGAGAAATCATAGAATTCATTGAAAATAGTATTATCCATCATTTTAGAATTCCAGAATCCATCATGGTGGATCGAGGTGAGGCATTTTCAGCAAATGAAGTGGGGGCAATGGTCGACAAATATGGAATAAAAATCTTACATTCAACGCCATATTACGCGCAAGCTAACGACCAGGTCAAGGCTAGTAGCAAGGTAATCTAAAACATTTTGTAATGAGATCATTTTGCTGGAATGATGTGGTAGAAGGTGAGGAGGCAGCCATCGATTGAGGAAATGTTGAAGTTTGAAGTTACTTTGAAGAAGAGGAAATGAAGGCGTAAGAATGAAAATGATTTTGAAATGGCACTTATATCGATCAAGGTAGATGAGCATTTATTAGGGTATCATTACGATTTTGTGGGAAACGATGTGAGAACACGTGTAGGCAGGGGGTTCGTCTCTTGCTTCGATAAAGGGCTATCGCTATTAACATGTTATGATGTATCGGTCAAAGGCAGTTATTGGCATGCTGCCATGTGTTGATAATAAATACCGTATTAATGAAGGGTTGCACGTTACTTTCACCTTTTTCTAAAGGTGAAGTGACATGGGGGGTAATGTTTGTCCCCGTTATCGCCATTCCCTTTAAGAACCAATCAGAATATGTTACGTGTGATACATACAGATTCGCATGGTGTATGTGAAGATTTAAAGAATATTTCTTGGTAATACAACTGGAACATATCAAATGATGCCACGTCATTGTTTAAGCGACCGATAGAAGAGTAGCCGTGAAGAAACGGTTACAAGACAAACGACGAAAGAAGAAACATGGGAAGCTAAGTAGTGGTGAATAATTATGGCAACCGTACGAACGTGGGAATGACTAGATGGTCAGATCAAGGCTATAGATAACAGATGAATTCAACATAATTAATTTCATCTTTCAATTATCCTTTTAATTACCATTCAATTTACGTTTCATAGTATAATCATTTACTTTTCCCGTCAAGCAAATTACATTTCTTAATATAATAATTTACTTTCAGCTTGCTATTTACATTCCGTAGTGTAATCCATAACGCTAATCAAATAGCTAGTAATTTTAGTTGTAATTTGAGTCTATGCTCTCACACTGGATTAATTCTTCAATTGGAAATGTTTTTCACATCTGTTCTCCATGATCGATGGTAAGAATCCATTTCTCATTTAATTTTATCTGCATTAAAAAGTTCTTTTATATGGAAGGCAAATGGTGTAACCCATCATTAGAGGACGAACCCCATCATTTAAATATCGCTTGATCCTGTTTATACATTGAATGAGTGGTTGAATAGGCTACCGATCTTATCGAATCTTGGCCATACGCTACATGTTTGTCTATCTTAGCACCTAGATTCATAGTTGTTAGGTTTGAATTAAGCCACAATTTCAATCCTGACACCCCCACACACATACAGTTGAAAACTAATTACTAACACATATTTTTGGTTACATGTCCTAAAACGAGCTCTCAAAACGGATGTACGAGTGGATTTATCACAAAAATCAGTAGCCCCACTTACCATCCTAGCACTGTAACTTCATGCTAAAGCCAAATCCGTGGCCTTCCTTCAGCAGTAGCCCCAGGTGGGGGAAGCGGATTGGCTTGTGTGCCATGGACCAATGATCCAGCTGGTGTGTTCACGTTAACAAGATCTTTGAGTCATCGTGAGGCATGTGTTATATCCAAACCGTCCATCCATTCGAAGAGATTATGGTAAGTGGGGGATCGAACGTCTACCATTGAAACCCTTCTGAGGTCACAAAAGTTTTAAATCAATATGATATTTGTTTTTACTATTCAGTGAAAATTATTATCTTCGTTACTATTTGTGGTATGGTCCAGTTGAAATTTGTATATGATTCATTTTTGAGAAATTTTTTACTATACGACCCATTTATGGCCCACTTCTTTTTAGCTCCCCAGAATAAGTCCCATCTGTACAGACGACTTTTCATAGGTCAAAAATGCCCTTGCTTTATCCCAGAACCACCTTCCAACGCTGTCAGACGCACCTTCGAACGCTGCCAGTCGCATCCTTTAAAAATTAGGTTTTTCCTTCTTTCATCTCCTTAATCCTTCATCCTAGCCGAAGAATCTCATTTTTTGATTACCTCTACCACTCTGTGACTGTCCACCTTAGCAGTAAAACCCTCCTTTTACTGCTTTTTTCTTTCCCCTTTATCTGGTCGAGAGTACACACCCCACACACGTCATTTTTTACTTTTGTGAACCCAAGATAGGATGAAAATGGTCCCCCCATCTAAGAAGCTTCGAACGGCAGGTATATTCAAATCCCCGCTTTCTTTTTGTGGACCCCACTGTATATTATACTATATATGCGCACGGTCCACAATCCATTTCCATTTTTTTAAAAATACTGAATGGTATGACATGTCCTGATAAATGAGCATATTCAATGCTCAAATGGCCCACATTAAAGGTTTTTTAAACAAACAATGAAATGAGATGTGAAACTAAACGAAGACCGTGAAAGAAACCAAGCACCGACTAAGTTAATAGACTGAGGACCCACTGAGTTATTGATAAGGACAGTGACCCGAGCTAAAATGACTGTGAATTAAGCTAAAATGATCGTGAACTGAGCTAAAATGACCGTGAATTGACTTAAAATGACCGCAAAGTGAATGGAATTGACCGAGGACTAAGTGAAATTCAACTCACAACTGCAAGAAACATATAACTAACTTCACAGTCAATTCCTTCACTTCACGGTCAATTCCATGCATTTCACGGTCAATTCCCTTCACTTTACATCATTTCCATTCATTTCACGGTCAATTCCTTTCACTTCACGGTCAATTCCATGCATTTCACGGTCAATTCCCTTCACTTCATGGTCAATTTCATGCATTTCATAGTCAATCCCCTTCACTTCACGGTCAATTCCATGCATTTCACGGTCAATTCTGGTGATTCCCCTTCACTTCACGGTCAATTCCATGCATTTCATGGCCAATTCTGGTGATTCCCCTTCACTTCACAGTCAATTCCATGCATTTCACGGTTAATTCCTGTGATTCCCCTTCTCTTCATGGTCAATTCCATGCATTTCACGGTCAATCCCCTTCACTTTACGGTCATTTCCCTTCACTTCATGGTCAATTCGATGCATTTCATGGTCAATTCTGGTGATACCTTTTCACTTCACGGTCATTTCCATGCATTTCATGGTCAATTGCCTTCACTTCACGGTCAATTTCGTGCATTTCACAGTCAATTCCCTTCACTTCACGATCATTTCCATTCATTTCACGGTCATTTCTGGCGATTCCCCTTCACTTCACGGTCAATTCCATGCGTTTCACGGACAATCCCCTTCACGTCATGGTCAATTCCACTCATTTCACAGACAATTTCCTTCACTTCACGGTCAATTCCATGCATTTCACAGTCAATCCCCTTCACTTAATGGTCATTTACAGTCCTCAGACAAATCCACTCATGGTCAATTTCACGATGTTCTCAGCTAAAATACAACATATAACTCAGAAAATTGACCCATAACTTAGTGAAATTAGCCGCAGACTTGTTGAACCTCACCTATGAGTCGACCACTTTGACATGGAATTCGTCAAAATGATCGGTAACTGCTTGATATTGACACTTTTTTGACCGACAACCTTGTATAAATTTACTGACAACTTCATGAAATTGACTGATAAATGAGTGAAACAGGCCCAAAACTTGTGAAAATTCACTAATAACTATTGTACTTTTATTTTGAATTCGCTAAAAACTGACCGCCGACTTGGCAGACTCACACCATACTTAATGAGTTTTCACCACAACAAGTCAACTTTCACATTATGCTTCATTAAATATTGCTTGTTATTGATATAATTTTCAATTCATCCTTGTAGATGACAAATCCTTGCATAAGGGATTTGGCGAGTCGGCCCCCACCTTTCATGCAAATGTTCTTTGACATGGTGGTTTGATAGCGTGAAGAGTGGGTTGGAGAAGAATAACACTAGATTAAATATATTTAGGCAGACCCCATTCTCATTTTTATTACACATTCCATCATTTAGGTTTATAGGAGCCATTTTTCACTCACTTATTGAGAGATATATAGGCAATCTTGCATTCGAGATTCAGAGGAATCGTGTAAAATTTTTTGAGATGGACTTCACCCTAATAACAGGGCTGAAGACTGGTGACCTCTCCATACCCAATATCCATCGTTCAAAGAAGTCAATAAGAGAAAAATACTTCAATGAATATCTTATCTTAAAAAAACATGTATAGGAGGTGTTCAATAGGATAGTGGATAGCAATAAGCACGAAGATGTCGTGAAGGTAGCACTAATATTATGTGTAGAGTGGTTTGTTAGGGGAACTGACATGAATATTATAAGTTGTACAGATTTTATCGACCTTTTGGACTCGTCGGAAGACTTTAATATCTACCCTTGGGGTAGTTGGCCTTCCATACGATGACGGAAGGGATCGAGAGTGCCTTGATGGCATCGCAGGGGCTTCATTGCAATGTCACTGGTTGCATATTTTCCCTACAAGTAAGGATTCTTTCCTTGTCTATTTTAATTAATAGTTTATAGCAAACTATATTTATTTAAGATCATCTTATCATTTCATTGTAATAGATATGGGCCCTTAAGAGAGTACCGGCTCTCCGAAAATGTATAATTTCATATGTTCCCTCCTAAATTTCACGATTCATACAATATCGGGGATGGAAGGGTTAGAGGTATAAGAAGATTCATCAAATTCTAGAGAGTAAAGATGTAAGTCAATTTCTATGAAGCAAAGTGGTCACTCATTTAACTATATATATATATATATATATATATATATATATATATATATATATGTTTCTGTACATGAAAACAAAGATGTTCTCTTACAGACTGAGATAGTTCTTATCTTATAGCCTACCATCGAGGAGTCAGAGACGGAGGTCGTTCGTTTGGTTCGTGATAAATTTGACGTAAGATGTCACAACAGTCTTCTTTTATGTTGATATTTTATATTTAATTTGACATGTTATATAATTGATACATATATTGCTTCATTTTGTAGGGCATTAAAGATAAAGATGATGAAGACATGTAAAAGAGATCGGGACAGGGAGAGGGAGAAAAAGGGGGAGAGGAAGAGAGTAGTATGAGGGAGAGGGAGCGGGATTGCAATTTACTGGGGAGTCGAGGGAGGATAGGGAGGAGCTGGAGGAGCAGAGGCTTCAGTTGGAGAGAGACAGGGAAGAGTTGAAGCTACTCGAACGCATGCTAAAAGAGAGAAGAATCGATGGAGAGGGAGAGAGAAGTAGTACTCAAGGAGGTTGAAGTAATGCTAAAAGTGAAAGAAGCTTTGAGGTTAGAGAAGGAAGAGTTGAATGAGAGGGTGGTTTTGAAGATGGAGAGGAAAATGCTAATGAGGGAGAAGGAAGAACTGAAGAATGAGAGGGAAGAGTTGGAGGAGGGTAAGGCGAAGTTGAAGAAACAGATGAAGGAGTTTCGTATAGAGAAGATGCAATTTTAGAAGGAGAAGGAGTTAGAGAAGGAGAAGGAAGAGTTTGGGAAGGAGGATGAGAAATTGGAAGGTAGGGACCAGGGGAACAGAGAGGTGGATGTTCAAAACTTGGATGCGTTAGGCGTTGATATATGCGAGAAATCACTCATTCCATTCCAGTATATAAGAGGAGAACTAGGAGGCTGGTGAAGTCGTCTGTCTACAAGCGTTCTCCATTCACTTCCATCTCTGTCATTCAAAACACTCCAAGAAACGCCGCCGACACTAGGAGACTGAGAGAATTTCCTACTTCTCCGATACCCTTCCAGGCCAAGACCAATCCATTTAGGGTAATATCGAAGGACGAACTCCATGAATTGGAAAGTTGGGCCAACGCAAACAAAAATTCGATGAAATTTTGTTGGTTTAAGACCATATGAGAGAAAAATGCATGCGTTGATAGCATGGTAAGTAATTCACACACATACATATATGGTTATTCAACACTTATATTAGACTAGAGCTTAATTTTCCATCTTAATTGATTAGGCTATTGACAAGTACGTCAATTTCTTGGAGAGAAGGCACCGATCATTTCCTACTTTATATACAAAGGACTGCAAGTTCTGTCCCACATTTTTTCTGGTAACTGTATGAATTGGATCATGGTTATTATGTTATTTCATTATATGATATATGTTCTAATTTGGTATGTTGTCTGTAATAGCCATGTATGCAAATGTCGACATTGAAAATGTAACGGGATGTTGGCAGTGACGAAGCGCGTTCATTATTAAAAGTAGAGAAACTCACTGTCTACAGCATTTTTAAACCTCGTGAAGGGTAGAAGCCCATGTGGCAGTATGAAGAGGTAATGGTGTCGTTACAAGCTATCAACGGTAGGTGTACCCATTTCTATAATTCTTGGATATTGATATCTTATCTTGTCAAACATGGACAGACATACGTACCAGTCAACCACGCCAACAGTCATTGGTACCTGATGGTCATCCACCCTCGAGACCGACAAATGGTTATACTCGACAGTTTATATTTGAGGGCACTCAGTCGATACAGGGAACATATCGAGCTGATGAATGAGGGCTTCCCTATATAGTTCTATGCTGCAAGCGATATGTCTGCGTTGGATGGGAATGCTTGGACGGTTAGAAAAGAGACTTCTATACCAAAGCAGACGAACGGATATGATTGTGGCATTTTTGTCATGAAATATATCGATATTTTGTGCAGCGATCAAATTTTGTCAGGGAGAGACTTGCAGCAACTCACTCCCAGCTTTAGGAAGTCAATGGCCTATGATTGTCTGAGTGACCTCAATGCATGATATATTTGTCTTAGGCATGAGAGGAATCAAGAAATTTTGTAAAATGTTGTAAATTGTTGCAAATGATGTCTTGTAAAACATTCAGGGTAAAATGATGTCTTGTATAATTTGTCATAATTTTGTAGTAAATGATGTCATCTTAATAGTGATTTCATTATGAATGGTGATTTCTTTGTGTATTAGATAATTTCATTTACTCCGCCGTCAATTCCCTTCACTTTGCGGTCAATTCCATGCATTTCACAGTCAATTTCCTTCACTTCACAGCCAATTCAATGCATTTCACGGTCAATTTCCTTCACTTCACGCTCATTTCCATGCATTTCACGGTCAACTTCCTTCACTTCACGGTCAATTCCAGCGATTCCGCTTTACTTCACGGTCATTTTCATGCATTTCACGGTCAATTCCCTTCACTTCACGGTCATTTCCATTCATTTCACGGTCAATTCCCTTCACTTCACGGTCATTTCCATTCATTTCACGGTCAATTCCCTTCACTTCATGCTCATTTCCATGCATTTCACGGTCAATTCCCTTCACTTCACAGTCAATTCCAGTGATTACGCTTCACTTCACGATCATTTCCATGCATTTCACAGTCAATTCCCTTCACTTCACGGTCATTTTCCTTCACTTCACGATCATTTCCATGCATTTCACGGTCAATTCCCTTCACTTCATGTTCATTTTCATGCATTTCATGGTAATTCCTTCACTTCATGGTCATTTCCATGCATTTCACGGTCAATTCCGGCGATTCTGCTTCACTTCACGGTCATTTCCATGCATTTCATGATCAATTCCCTTCACTTCAAGGTCATTTCCATGCATTTCATGGTTAATTCCCTTCACTTCACGGTCATTTCCTTGCATATCACGGTCAATCCTGGCGATTCCCTTTCACATTAAAAATTGAGGCGTCCCTCCCACGTGCAGTGCAAGTGCTTTTTTACTATTACATATACATATATAGAAATACACATATGCACACGCATACCCAGCAGGGCTATTTGAGCAAATTTTGGCCATATAAATATCTTATAAATCTCACCCTTTTTTCCCCATTCGATTTTGCAACCCTAGGATTGGGAGACATTGAGAGAAAGGCATGAAAGGAGGTGCAAACATAAGTTCCCTCTCCTATTAAAAATGCAAACTTCATTATCTTTCTCGGACAAGGTTGCCCCTCTCTCCCTTGATCCGTAAACTAACCGCTACCGTTTTCGCTATAAGAACTTCTCCAGCAATGATCATGGGTAATGTTGTGCTTCTCGCTTATAAGTGTATGTATTGTAATGGAACGATGAGGACATTTTTTCCGAGGTTACTGTGTATCAAACTTATGCTTCTGTTAATAAGTTCTACTTGTTGATTTATTAATGCATGATAACCTACATGTCTGATAATTTTCTATTGTACATTCCAAACATTAGCTTAGCGGTGCATGCATGTTCGATGAAATGCCTGAACGAGCATCTTCCTCTACGCTTATCACAATCCAAAATGCAAACAACAAGAATACCATGTGTAACACCCTGAAAATCGAGGGTCGAGCAGGAGCCCAACTCCCGAGTTCCAACACATCACTTATGCAACATAGATAATGATGATTAAATGTTGTCCGTATTAGCGCATTAAACACGAGTGGGATTATACCAAAACAACATATCATACTCCAGAGACAATTAGATTACGCAAGCGGAAGACTGTGATAGATGTATAAAGCATATAAGTGGATTTTGAGTCCCTAGAGTATGAACATGTCACCAGGTCAAATAATTGCATGAATAATTCCTAAAGTAACAAAATAATAAAATGTAATATCGTTTATCCATATCCCTATAGCCTCGATGCGCAACTCCATGTCTACATAGACCCGCTAGAGAGTTGCATGTAGGAGAACTCCTTGTCATCATAAAAGTCAGGCTCCATCTCGTAAGCCTCGACGTCACCTGCAACTACAACAGAGTCTGGTTGGTGTTTTAAAACACCGTCCCAGAGTGGGAGTGAGTGATCAACTCAGTGGAGCTATAAGGCAAAGGTTAACATGTTATCAATTCAATCAAGCAGTAATGATGAAGCAGTACAACAATCATATCCTAAGTATTCTTGTTAATGCAAGGATGATATGCGATAATGATGCATGCCTTCGCCTACACTCCATCAGCGACATCATCTCACGATCGTGTATGACAACCTCCCTAAACGTGCGCTTCCTCGCCAAAGCACATGCAATGCGGTGCATGATCGTGTTAGCCAAATTCTTATTTAGATTTATTCAAACAGCGTGTTCGGAAAGTTAAGGTACCTCCCTTTATATCATTTACCTAACGATGATCCATCTAGGGTCGTCAATCCTAGTTAATCTCATACGATAGGCAAGTTATAGGGCAACGTCACCCCTGAATATAAAGCAGTGGATAGGCAAGTTCAAGTCACTATGAAGAGGCTCGTCACCATCTCATAGACCTTAGTTTAGACTCAAGGTAACTACGGGAAAGGCTCGTCACCTTAGCGTAGGCCGGCAGCTCAAATACAGTATCCCATATCACCGTATTCAGCTCACAAATTTGGTATGCTCACTGGACACTACAGGGAGGCTCGTCGCCTCAGCGTAGGCCGACAGCTCGACCACAGTGTCCCATACCACCATGCCCGACTCATGAGTCTTAGCGAATCGTGGTACCAAGGTTATATGGGTTTTCCTCTGGTAAGTTAGTACCTTAAATTCAAGCAGTAGCGTTCATACATGGTGAACATACATTGGGCCAATCGGGTTACTTGACAAGCTTGACCAGTACGAGTGTACGTTGAGTTGATCGACATGAAGCGCGTAAGCACTCCATGTGGCCTAACCACTGTCGACAATCAGCGTACGACTCAAATTCCTCAAACATGTCTTATGTGACGAAACGACCTCAGCCACTAACTCGGTAATCATTACCGATTGCCTGGACTACATTGTAGCCCTAATCACACTCCAAATGATAACATTCACATGTTATAGTCAAAGACAGCATGTGACAACCAATCTAAATACAAATCTCATTTGAGCATTTCAACAAACACATAGTACACATGTTGTCATACATAAGTATTTCATACATAAAGCCCATAGTAGTAAGTTAGGTTACATGAAGGAAATTGTAACTATAGGTAAGGGAATTGAGTGTCACCTCTCAACGCCCTTATTAAACACATTTCAGCAAACATTTACTCATCCAGGCATTTTATCAAACACTTAGACTACACATATTGACATACATGTAATATAGTAGTTATAAGAGGTATTATAGCAAATCCTTTCACAAGGATGTTGCCACACGTACAACAATCATGTATCCTCAAACATAAATCATGGCAAGCACAAGTCATAATTCCATACTCATACAAACATTTCAATAAACACATGGAATGCATCTATTTCAACATAGTTCATATATATGTGCAATACGCGGGAAACATCGTCTCTAAGCATATTTGATAGCAATCAAGTCAAACATAAATCATTAACTGTCATTGAAAGCCTTGAAAACCATAACCTAAACGTTTATAATCTGCACCTTTCGCCGGTAAACACGTAACGAACTCAGTTCGAACGCTATGTCTTTGTCTACGGCACAACAACAACCTATAGCATGAAATAGGTTAGCTATTCCACCATCTGCTCTACCAGGGCCATGATATATTTAGGTTATAGCCAAAAGTTGGCTATTTCGGGCCAACGGAGCTCATCTGGAGGCCCCTTTTCTGCATACAGTCTAGGAAAAGTTCCCTAACATTGGATCTAGGTTAGGTTAAGTTTTCAGTCCGGTCGGATTTATGGATCGACCTTGGCGGACCAGTTTCAATTCAACGGTCATCGTCACTCGATCAGGGCCACAAGTACACTGACCTGTGCAGGAAAATTTTTCTAATCTGAGGGTGTATTTGGGTCAGGATCTGATGGTCTGAATCCTTAAACTTGGCCCGCAAGTGAACGGCCCAAATCACTTAAATTTGAGTTCATTTTCTAAAGGTATTCGCGTTTCTCACACACTTTGCTCCGGGTCCAAGTTGTGCGTTTCTGGATACTATCTGGATTTGATTTTCGATTGTCAAGCCCAGTAAGGCGGTCATAATCGTATAGCTTCACGGTAATTGGACTTTTGACACCCGGTCCAGGTCCGATACGGAGTTTCAAGCTGCTCCCGACAACAATTGGGTTTTGAGATTGATCCTACATTTTTAGGCAATGTAGCGTTAGCAATTCTATTAGTTTTGGGTCTTATGGATCGTATAAAAAGCTGTTCAAGCTAATATAGCGTTTAATTCAGTTTAACACTTAATTAATTTTGTCTAATTTCTAAAGGATTTGGTCCTTAGTGATTTCTGCCTAAGGTGGTACTCGAGTCTTTGCGGATTTTTTCGAGACGTTACACCATGGTAGAAGGATAACCATACATCCCAAAGATTAGTTTCTGAATCACAAAATACTTGTGAGAAGCCTCAGAAGGCAAAAACTAGTCCACATTGAGCTATTAAGAAAAACCCACTACATGTACATAAGCTGAATTGGCATGTTTCTTTTAGTTTGAAAAAAAAAAACATATATACTTGAATATTGAATCTTTGCTATACTGCAACTGGACGCCTCAAACAAGGGCTCATTTCGAATACTTGAGTCTTTTGCTATATTGAATCTTTGCTATACTTGAACAATGAAAAATCAAGGGCTCATTTTGAATTTTATGATGGAATCAAGTGGATTTTAACCCATACAGAATCAAGTGGATTTTAATCCATACAGAATCAAGTGGATTTGGAATCAGAGCTTTGAGGTGGGAGTTCAATTCAATCTCTACCATTTTGAAGGATTTGGATTTCTCTCAAATCCTAATCCCTCCAATTCCTCAACTTTTTTATTTTTGAAAGCCCTCCAATTCCTAATTGGCTCTTGGAAAATTCACTGAAGTTTACGATATATAGAATCTACATCAATATGACATTCTTCTATATATTGAACTACTTTGATATGACATTCTTCAATTATCGATGTTATCGATCTTAAGTTATCGATAACATCGAAGACTATTCAATGTCATCGTAACTAAAAAACTCGAAGCATTCCATGATATATCGAAGTCACTTCGATATATTATGCTTCGATATATCGAAAAAGGCCCAAAATTGTTCAGAGGCCTATGTTCATTTTCAACGAATTTTTGATGATATTGATTTCCTTTCGATATATCGAAGAACATTTCGATATAAATCGAAGTGTACTTGATTACAAAGACCTTGAATTTATTGATGATTTGAAAGCTAAAACTAACAAGGTCACTTCGATATATCAAGGTCACTTCGATATGATAATCTTCGATATATCAAATGTCATCCGATATATCGAAAAGCCACCAAAACTGTCCAGAGACATTATGTTCATTTAAATAGAATTTTTGATGATATCGAGTTAATGTTGATATATCGAAGCTCATTTCGATATCGTACTGGGTATATGGAATCTTCATACGTGATCTGGTAATTCATCACCGTGTACAATGGGGAGCAATACGAATAATGAGGAAGATTATAGTTATACATACTGAAAGAACATGAAAATAAGGGAATCCCTTTACTTCAAACTCGCGACAAGTACATGAAAGCTCATTAAGCTTGACAGTATCATTGTAGTCTCCCACAATATAGTATTCATCCCGAGAAATTACGTGGAAACGAACATATTGTGCCTTCGGTATGAGATCCTTTAACTGTTTCTCGGCCCACGGTATCAACGGTCCAATGAATAATGATGATGATTCTCTTCTCTTATAAAACATCTCTTGAATTTTCATTCTGACCGTCTCTATCAATATAGTCACGGGATATTCTCGTGCTTCTTTGAATAAAGCATTAACACACTCAGCTATGTTTGTAGTAACCAAATTGAATCCTTTTCCTGGGAAGTGCAAAGATGCTCACTTTTCATACCCTATTTCCCTTGGCCATGCATGTACCGGGGGGTTGGCAAGTTCGATATCATACATTAACTTTTCAAACTCAGCCCTCCTATAAGTATTTACAACCTGCCAGTAGTAGATATCTAACAACTTGTCTTTGAATGTGTCCACCAAGTTTCAGTATATATGGTATGCGCAATAGCCATGGATTGCTGCTTGGAAGACCTGGTGACCTTCTTTCATTAGACCTTTATACCGGTCTGATATGATCACAAGAGCAGGTAGATCCCCTAACGAATGACTGAGGTAGGCAAGGAACCAGTTCCAACTGCTGCTGTTCTCTGATACCAAAATCGACTGGAAATATATGATTGTCGCCATCCAAAGCCGTAGCAATGAACAGAACACCCTTGTACTTACCTTTCAGATGCATCCCGTCAACGGCCAAGACCCTTCGTAGAAATGTTTGAAAACTTCTTATTCATTGTCTGAGCGCATCAAAACATTTCTCGAACCTCATCGTTTGTTGATTCACAAGCAGGGCAATCACTGTCCTCGGGATCGCCATCCTCAACTCATGCAAGTACATCGGGAGTTCTTTGTAAGAGTCTTCATAAGACCCCATTACGCGATCGATTGCAATTTCTTTAGTGCGCCATACCTTCTTATAGCTAATAAGAATATTATACTTCTTTTGCATTGTGAATATAATGTCCTTCGGCCTTAATCCTAAGCGTTGCTCAATGCGATTGACAACCAGTTCACTGGCCAACTTACTGCTTGCTTGCCGATGATCGCTCTTCATCCATGACGTTCCACATATATGTATGGACCTGTAAGTCTTAATCTTGAATATCCCCGCATCATTCACCCTAGATGCGCGTACCCTCCATTCACACATATATTTCATACACACCGTGGTGAATTTTTGGATGTAGAATACAGGACCTTGTATTAAAAGTTGTTGCGAATTGCAAATTAGCTTAAAACATACTTACAGTGGCTCTTGTCCTTAAACATTTGGCCAACGGCTATATCAATCAGGTCATTGAGTGGATATAAATACAGTGACAAGTCTGCATTGGTGAAACCAGCATCCTCCAAAGGCACAATGGGAAGGCCGGTGGTGAAGTCCGATGTTTGAGTATGCTCGGGTAATGGAATGTCGCTTCCACTTACGTTTCTAGCGTTGGATGTTAAGGGCAAATCTATTCTTGTAAATGAAGGTGATGTCGTATATTCACTTCTGAGCTTCAAGTCAACCAATGCACTTACTTGACTTGCCATGAAGTTTGATGGCTGAGCCAGCTCGGGTACTGGAGTGTTGCATGGAGGAACCTGTGAAGGTGATGTCATATATTCATATTTCAAGCCATGTTCCTCACCCAAACTTCCAACATCTAGGGCGTCATATTCGAAACCACTGTAAGCCACCGGGTCTTCGAGTACTGCCTCATTAACGCGCTGCATTGTCTCGTTGAATAAAGGGATGTAGTGATCCGGATGCTTCAACTGCGCTGCCAAGAACATTCTCACATCTTCGTCGTCTTCAATTATAGATGGAGGGATTGATTCGTTTGTGCAAGGATACAATGCTTTCAACCTAATACCGTAATCCTCAGGTCTACTCTTCGCAATTCTATACATTTTCGATAGAAGCTGTTCATATGTAGTGTCAACGCCCACAGCAGTAGGTTTCAAGTCTCCACCCTTGTACGTGTATCAATTATTTTCGCTTACTAACTCCCCACCATATGAGCATATGATGATTACCGAAGCCATTTTCTGAAAACAAACACAATAATATAACTCATTTAGTATTCACATGTATAAGGTGGAGTTGACCGAGTAGTAGGAAATCCACCATTGTACTAGCTCAAATATGACCAATTTATCGGTCAGATATTCAAAGTTCTAAATTGCAGGGATGTATGCTACTCAGTTCGCGATGATTTTCACTCACTTCACAGTCAATTTCACTCACTTTTAGGGCAGGTTCACTCACTTCGCGATGAATTTCACTCACTTCTCGGTCCTGAAGCGATTGAAAATGACTGCAAAGTGAGTGAACTTAAGGGCCTGTTTGATTTTTGGGCTCAACTGTAATTACCATGTAAATGAGTAATAATTATTTACCTAGGTAATTACCACATCTTTCCCAATGTAGATGTGACAACTTACTTTTTAACACTTAAATCGAGAAATTTACAAATTCAATGTGTGGCCCACCGTGATGTATGTGACGTATCCACACCGCTCATTTGTTATGCTAGCTGAATTTAGGGCATGAGCAAAAAAATGGGGCAGATCCAAAACTCAAGTGGACTACACCATAGGAAACAACAAGAATCGAACACTTACCATTAAAAACTTTTTAGGGCCTTCAAAACTAAGTTTTGAATAAAGTTGATATTTGTGTTTTCCCAAATTCCATGTCTATGTGACCTTATGAACGGGTTAAATGATGAAAAAACCTCAATGTGGGCCTAGTTAAGGAAATAGCTTTCAACGGTATAAGAATTAAGGTCATTATTCCCTTTCGTGTGAGCCATTTAAGTGTTGGATCAGCCTCATTTTCGATCTGATGCCCCAAAATGTTATAATAAAATAGATGGACAGTGTGGATATATCATATACATTATAGTGGGGTCCACATATTTAAGTAAACATTTTTGTATCGCTTTTTGAGGTGGAATTACTCTCACCTTTTCAAACTAGGTGAAAAAGTAATAATTACTTATTTACCATGATTTACATGTATCATGGAAAATCAAACAGGCCCTAAGGGAATTAAATTGACCATGAAGTGAAGGGAATTCACCATGAAATACATTGAATTGACCAGAAGAAGTGAAGGGAATTGACCGTGAAGTGAAGGGGGAATTGACCCTGAAGTGAAGGGGATTGACCGTGAAGTGCATTGAATTGACTATGAAGTGAAGGGGATTGACCGTGAAATGAATTGAATTGACCGTGAAATGAATGGAAATGACCATGAAGTGAAGCAAATTGACCGTGAAATGCATGGAATTGACCGTGAAGTGAAGGGGAATTGACCGTGAAATGAATTGAATTAACCGCGAAGTGAAGAGGATTGACCGTGAAATGAATTGAATTGACCGCGAAGTGAAGGGGAATCGCCGGAATAGACCGTGAAATGCATGACATTGACTGAGAAGTGAAGGGAAATGACAGTGAAATGCATGGAATTGACCGTGAAGTGAAGGGAATTGACCACGAAATGAATTGAATTGACCGTGAAGTGAGGAGGAATCACATGGAATTAACCGTAAAATGCATGGAATTGACCGTGAAATGCATGGAATTGATTGTGAAATTAATGTCATATTGGAAATTTGAATCGTAGTGGTAAGAAATTCGCAATTTCAAAGAAAGCAACAAATGTATTTGTAGACACTGAAAAATCGGCGTCCACGTTGTTTGGTGAAAGAATGTGTTGTAATTGGTGATGTTGGGGTGATTAAGCTGATTTGGTGATTGTTGGAGTCGCCACTAGCCGAATGATCTCAAAATCCCGCGGTCGGCTAGAACCACGGAATACGTAAGATTGGAGAAATCTGAAGATTCTCCGACCTTAGATTGACTCCTGGTCTGCGATCCGGGATTCCGGGTAAGGGACCTCGGTTACAAAGAGGGAAGGTGTTAGGCACCCTCTCTGCCCATACAAGTGTATGGTCTCGACTTAGTGTGGAAAATAATCTCAAGGGATGATGATGATGCTACGGTCATGATGGGACTAGTCACACGTGGATTTCTGATGTAGCAGGATCCGAATATTTCGGCAGGCTACAGAGCATACGTCCGACAGCGTGTCTAGAGGACGGATGTGATGATGCCTATGCAAAAAGATAAGAAAAGTGGACTAGATTACCAGGAATTTCTGATGTGACAGGATCCGGTATATGGCAAGTCACAGAGCATACATCCACTAGAGATCTAGAAAAGCAAGGGGGTAAGAAGGGAGTATATGTCATGTTGAATGCTTGTAGGATGATAGATCTTCGGCTTGATTCTTAAGTAGGCTAAGACATGAGCTGAACCATGATCATTTTGGGCTAGGCTTTTTGGAAAGGTTAAGGTGAAGGCTGGGAGGTGGCTTGGAAAACTTGGGCTTGAAGGCTTGGGAGCTCCTTCCCTTCCTTCACTCTCTCTCTTCCCACTCTCTCTTTCTCTCTTTCTCTCTCTTTTCTCTCTCTCTCTTTTCTTTCACTCTTTCTCTCTCACTCTCTCCCTCTCACTCTCACTCTCTCCCTCTCTCACTCTCATCCATGTGTGTTGAAAATGAAAGGGGAGAGGGCTATTTATAGCCCTCTCCAATGGTTTTCTGGTAATTAGAGGATAAGGGGAGGGCAAATGTTGATGTGGCACATGGTGATTGGTGGAGAGGAGAGAGATGCCACATGGCATGCTCCCATTAGCTATGGAGGCCGGTAAAACTGTAAATAGTGGAGATGGGAGGGGTAAATTCCAGAAAGAGTTGACTTTGGACGCTGGGACAGCTGTCCCTGCTCAGACCGCACGCGGCGGAAATCCGATCACCGCCGGCGGTAATCCGGCAACCGCCGGCGGTAGTCGGACTACCGCCTGGACCTGGTTGAGTCCGGGACTCGTGTGACTGGCCCCGTGCGCGTTTTCTGGGGGGAAGTGGTAATTTGACTACCGCCGGCGGTAATCCGATTACCACCTCGGTACGGTTTCCCTCGAAATTCATCTGGTGAGTCCTTTTTTGGGTTCTTAGAGTGGAACAAAGTTCGTTTTGGATATTTGGCTCAGAATGGCTTAAAATTGGCTCGATTGTTACCCGAAAGTGACTCAAGAAATGGATCGGTTCTGGACATGGTTTGGATTGAATGATGATTCATGATGGCTTAGGTTAGGATTAGGGGTAGGTTTAGGATATGATCATGGTTCTCGGATTGTCTTAACAAGATCAAGATGTTAGCTTGGGTGGGGTGTCTACAGTATTCAATATAACATTGACAGTCGTATTACAAAAAATGCACTGCGAATTCACAGTCGTATTACAAAAATGCAGTACAATTTGATGGTAAAATGTATGAAATTGACCAAGTAGTGCAGAAGTTGACCAATCAATTCAGTAAATTGACTGGGAACTAAGTGAAATTGACTGCGAATTTCTTGAATTTTATTGAATAACCACGTAAAATTGACCTAGCAATACATGAAATTGACCACGCGAAATTGACCACAAACTTCTAGGTAATTTCTTAAGAATTTACTTAGAATTTAAACTTCTAAGTAATTAACCGCGAACTCCATTCACTCCTTTACACTCAGTGAAATCCGTGTTCGAGAAAAAAAATAAGAGTGCATTGATGTGAAACACGTTCTTCAGAGAAAAGTCTTCAATATTTTACTTTTATCAATGCATCTACGTCCTCTCAAAAAAGAGCGCACTTAGCCTTGAGTAGAATACAACATGGAATATGTAATATGATAGTAGGATGAAGATTCTGTGGAGATTTAATAAGAAAATGGGTGAAAAGAAGGAATAAGGATGACAGATATGAGTTCGAACATGTCTTTGAGTGTAAGGGACTGAATGGAGTGAAATTGATAAAGCATTGGCATTTTCAACATGTGAAAAGTCTAAAAAGTAGTCCGTATAGCTGGAGCTTATTCTTGGGATGTAAAAAAAAGTGGGCTTAAAAAGGTTATTGGGCCATAAATGGGTCGTACACTGGGAAATTTCTCATTCATTTTTAGGCTTACGTGCTAAAATGATCTCTAAAAATGGATGAACGGTGCGGATATAATAAGGCAATGTAACTTTGATCTCCTTTGAACCACTTACAATTTGGAGCTCGAGGAGCCTCAGCGCTCGTCTCGGCATGATACGCACCCACACAAGATATATGGCTGGTGTATGGTACACCAGCCAATCCGCTTCCCTCGGTGGGTGTTTACCCTAACCTTGGGGCCACCTTGATGATGTATTGTATATCCACGCTGTTCTTCCATTTTCCAACTCATTTTATTACATTGTCCGACAAATTAAGCAAATTCAATATCAGGTGGACCACACCACAAGAAACAGTGGCGATTGAACACCCACCATTAAAAACTTCCGAAGGGCCCCTGCGAGCATATCCATAAAGTTTGTTTACCATTCAACCCGTTGATAAGGTTGATCAGGAAAATACAAAAATCAGCTTGATCCAAAACTTTTGCGTCTTAAAAATAGATTTAAATGGTCATTCACTACTTTTTCCAGTAGTGTGGTCTAACTGAGATTTGGAGCTGATCTAGAAAAACGGATGGACGGCGTGGATATGCAACAAGTTCATCAAGGTGGCCCCACACGGTAAGGGTAACAGCTAATCCGCTCCCTCCTTCCAACTCGGCCTGATTCTTGTCGCGAATGGCCCCACCCCGATCACGCGTGCCGAGGGATTAGCGTTCGCGCGAATCGCCTTAACCCTCACTGTTTTGAACTGTATATATGGATAGAGGAAGGGAGGATAGGCGGAGAAAGTAAACGAAGGGAAGGGAAGGTAAAGTGGTCAGTAAAAATGGCGGGAAGAGCACTGATATCGTCCTCACAGAACGGCCTTTGGTGCCTTCCCAACCTCTCTTCCATCAACTCCAAAACCAAACACTTCTCCATCTCTCTCCATCTCCGCCGGAAACCAACCTCTTCTTCATCATCGTTCCGCCATTTCAGCTGCACAACCCATCTCCACAGAGGAGGAGAAGAGAATCCCATCATCAAAACCGATCCTTTCGTACTCACAACCCCTCTTTATTATGTCAATGCTCCTCCCCACATGGGAAGCGCCTACACCACCATCGCTGCCGATGCCATCGCCCGCTTTCAGGTATCTTTGGATTCTCTTCTTCATCCCATGCATTTGTGTACCATCCTCGTGCACAAGATTGTAAAGTCCAATCTCCAATTTTCAATCTGTTCTATGTATCCAAACCATTGATACGGCGGCCCTCACAGTGGATGCCCCGTGAACCAAAAATCCCAAAGATTGGAAGATCCTTTGCTGGGTAGTTTTTGTCCTTCTGTTGGTTGGATGTGGACTCTTGCTGAATACTCTTTCTTAACCGTCTATCCTTGGCCAGAGTTATTCAACTTCTTGATACATGGTATGGGTAGAGTAATTCAGATGGGTGCAGTGGCAATGTAATCATTCAGATTTTCTGCAGTCACACTCTGAAGGTGGAAATGCTGATTGAATTTTGATATTTTCAATGCGACTTTCTTATGTCAGAGGCTGTCGGGGAGGAAAGTTATATTCATCACAGGCACTGATGAGCATGGGGAGAAAATTGCCACTGCTGCTGCTGCTCATGGTTGCAGACCGAGTGAGCATTGCGACATCATCTCACAAGCTTACAGGATACTCTGGAAAGAGGTTTTCTCCATATCATAAGATTTTTATGTTGTGAGCCACTTACACCCATTCTAAATGCTGAAGACAACCATCTGTTCTACTTTTGATTATACAATTACATACCCAAAAGTAAAAAGGATGGGTGTTTTTCTGTTAAAGTGAGTGTTTTCACCACTTCTGTTCTTTAATGAGTTATGATCAAGATATTCCGTAATGGTAACGGTGGCTGTAACAGCTACAACTGTTACCTTTACGACACGGGCTATAACGGCCATTACAATATCTCTTTTTAATTAAAAAAAATTTGAAAAAAACATATATCGGCCCTGTCATGGCCTGTTACGGGTCTGTTATAACCTTTACCGGGATGTAACAGACCATTACGGGGCCGTTGTAGCCTTTGCAGAGGGCATAATGGTCTGTTATGGGGGTTGTACCGGCTGTTACGTGTCATTCTTTCCGTAACGGCTGTTACGACCCCGTAGCATCTAACGGTTGCCACCGTTACCTTTATGTAACGGCCTTTTTATGGCCCCGTTTCAGCCGTTACGGCACACCATGGTTATGATGGCTATCTCTCGATATATATGGTGGAATTAGCTTAGGTTCATGTATGCTAGTCTTTTGCTGTCTAATATAATGGTAGAATAACGGATCTCTTTTATGTTACCTGCTGATTTCAGCTAGACATAGCTTATGACAAGTTCATTCGCACAACTGATCCATGTCACGAGGCGCTTGTGAAAGAATTCTATTCCAGAGTTTTTAGTAGTGGCGACATTTACCGTGCTGACTATGAGGGGCTTTATTGTGTTAACTGTGAGGAGTACAAGGTAGAATTTTGCATTTGGATATGAGAATTAAACTGACTCGTTAATCTTTTGTTATGATATGCTTTTCATTCTCACAAATGGAAATAACCACCGGTGCACTACTGAAGTCTAGAAATGGTAATTGTCCTTTGTTACAACTTCCTCCAGGAAAAGCATGCATAAATATAATTATTGAGGTTCTTTTGTAAATGTTTCTTGATTGATGTGCATTTAACTAGTGAAATTGAAAGCAGCGAATGAGGTCACTGATTTGAGTATTTCATGTCATGCTTGCATCCAAGAAACTGACCTTTGTGTTGTCTTTGAAGTTTTATTTTGCCCAGGCAAGGTGGCATTTAAGATAGCATCATTCCTGATACTTTTACTGTATTCATGGAAGTTATAATTAAACAAACATGTTAAAATGTTTTGGATGCAGTACAAAGTGAAAATTGAACCCAAATTTCAAATTAGATTGTACAACCAGATACTGGTCTAGGGACTCCACCTCAATGATTCATATATTCTTCAAAAATATAGATAAATAGGAACTTTTAAGAGGTCTTAACAGCCTTTTAGTAGCATAAACCGCTGGAAAGAGAAGGAAAAGCGCCCTTCGTAACTGGGAACTAAGAGAAAAGTGAAAACATCAAATAAAAATTTTATTCAATCACATATTCATGTTCTAAATCATATGTATGGCCTTGTTTTGTGAAGGCCTTTATTTTTTTTTTTAAGTAACAAGCCTTTATTAATAAAACCCACCAAGGTAAATAGTAGGGAGGGAAAATAATACAACCTGAATAAAGATAAAAGATTACGGACGGGACGACCACGGCTTTTGAACCAGACGCCGATCCCACTACTCCCTCCGACCTTTCTCACCACCATTGATGGCCTTCATACATCTATTTTACTAATTTAAACATGACACAAATGGTAGCTTGCTAAACAAATTTTAGAAAATGAAAAATAAAACCTCCACTAATTTGAGTAAGAATAGGAAAGATATGGGTGAAATCTTTTAACTGTGTGCCCAAAAGGACAAGGTGGGCCTCATGGTTGGTGACTAGGTGTGACCAATTGGTCTTGTGGTTGCACACGCCAACCAGACCATGTAACATGATAGTTAATTGGTCTTGTCGGCCCCACCACCACTATAATGACCATTTGATTGGTTCAATGGGTTTGATGGACCAACCAATCAGATGCCTTTCTTTGGTTGATTTATGGCTTGGCCAATGTGTGGGGTCCAAAACTCAGCTATAATCCGTATAGATCCAGGTTGATATGTTGAAGATCCATGCAATGTGATCTGGCCATACTTCCACTTCACCAGGTACTTTTATTTACTGTCACATCGTGTAGAAACCCCTTGATCATCAAGCATATGTGCAATGGCTTCTTTAATATGCGTCAACATCTACTATACTCACATTACTTGTTCCACTTTGTTATCATCATCATGGCTTCCAAAATAAGTAACCTCTTCCACATTAAAGATAGGACCAATCTTCAATTTAGGTGGGTGCTTAGTGAGATAAGCTTTATCACCAGTATAAAGGATAGAAGAAACAGAGAAAGAAGGGGAGAAGGGGTGAGGAAGAAGAAAGAAAGAGGAGAGATAGATATAGAGAGTATAAGGCATGATACTTGTGTTAGCCTAAAGACTAACACATACTAGATAATCGTTTTCATGCAATCAACACCACATCAATCATCTATCTTCCAAAGTGAAATGCCCCTTGGGTCTACGGAAAACCCTACCAAGGCCCTTCCTTAATCTGGTCGCAAGTATTTTCATACCAATTAGGATTATCTCTTTATTATCTTTTTTTAAAAAACTGCACCATCTTTCTTAAAAATTAGCATAATGAAAGAGGCATCATATCCTTCGATATCCTACGGGGTTTACAAATGACTTTGGTCTGGTAGAGGGGGTTCTTGGAACTGAACCATGTAATAATTGGGCCAGACTGTTGGCATCATACCCAATCCATTAAAATTTAGGTTAGGTTTGTGTTAGGTCTATGTAAAAAAACAGCCATCCCATTTATTTAATTGGTTGGGTCTAGGTAGAGGAGGACCCAAGACTTGACCCATTTATTTGATGGGTTAGGTATTTATGTAAAACTTACAAGTGGGTTTTCACAAAAATGATGTTTCAAATATGTTTGTTATATGAAGGTTTAAATCAAATGAGATTCAAGAGCACATGTTCTTATACTATCTTAGGTAAACTTGAGAAGAATTTAAGAATTTAAGAATTTAAGAAGACTTGTTTCGCCTAATAAATCCATCACATATTTTCATTGCGACAAATTAACACTTTAGATCTTGTTACCTTAGTACCTAAGAAGTATCTAAGATGACCCATGTCCTCTACATGGAAGTGTTGTTGTAAAAATCTCTTTAGCTTATCAATACTTGTACTGTTACTATCAGTGACAATGATATAATCCACATAAATGACAAACACAATGACACCTGCCGCACTTCAGTTCATAATGACAAAGTGGTCAACTTGACTATGTTTCATCCCATATTCACTAAATTTTGTCGAACCAAGTGCTTGGAGATTGTTTTAGACAGTAATATATATATATTTTTTTCAAGATAACAAGTTTATTTGACTCTTCCTTGAGCAACAAAGCTAGGCAGTTGCTCCATATAGACTTCTTCAATAAGATCCTCATTAAGAAACACATGTTTCAAATCAAGCTGGTATAAGGGCCAATCCAAGTTTGCAACAACAGAAACAACAACATGTATAGGGTTAAGCTTTGCTTTAGGAGAATGTCTCTAAATAGTCGATTCATAAGTCTAAGAGTACAATTTAGCAACCATTCGAGCTTTTAAATGATTAGCTGAATCATCGGGGTGGTATTTCATTGTGTACACCCATTGACACTCAACTGCACGAGTTTTAATAGGTAATTCAATTGGAGTCCAAGTTTGATTATAATAGAGAGCATAACTTCTTCCATAGTTTGTTTTCATCCATCATAATTGAGAGCTTCTTGGAAAGAATGAGGAACATACATAGATAATAAAGACAAAGCAAATTCTTGAAAAGAGATAAACCAACAAAGGAAACAAACTGAGAAATATGATATTAAGTGTAAGAACGTTTACCCTTGTGAAGAGTGATGGGTAAATTGCCTTTATTAGACATCGACGACGGAGGTTCAGGAGGGCAATGATCTTTGAACAAAGCAGAAGGCTTCGTGGGAGCCACAATTATATGAACTTTATTACCATGCTTGGAATTTCCGGAGTAGACTTACAAGGTGGAGGTAAACGTTGTACAGGCAAAGTTTTTTTTTTTTTTTTTTTTTTGTCAGACACATTGAAAAGAGTAGCTGAAATCTCTCCAAACTGCACGTTAGAAAAATAAGGAGTATGCTCAAGGAATGTGGCATTAATTGGTACACAACATTTATAGGAGACTGGATTATAGCATTTGTATGCTCATTGGATGCATGAGTATCTAAGGAAGATATACTTGATGGCCGTTGGTTCATGCTTGTCAAAAACATGATTTAACTGATGTATGAAAATATACACAACCAAATACTTTATCAAATGGCATGTAGTTAAGATTGCATTACTCATAATTTTTTTTGAAACCTTCAAATTTAATAACAACGCCCTAACAATCTCAAGTAAACGTTGATTTGTATGCTCGGCTACAATGTTTGTTTTATAGTCTATGCATATGAGGTTTAATTAAAAAATGACAGGATGAAAGAGATGAACTATATTCATAAGATCCAAATTTTCTAGCATTGTCGGAACATAGAATACGCACCTTGACATTGAATTGTGTTTGCACTTCCATATAAAATTCCTTAAAGCAGGAAAACACTTTAGAGCAATTTTTCATTCAATATAACAAAGTAATGCCAAAGTAATCATCCACAAAGATAATAAAGTACTTGAAATTAAATAAATTAGTAGTATGAATTGGACTTGAAACATCAAAATGTTCTAAAGAGAAAAGGACTATTACTATTTTTATCCACATGAGGTGGAAACATGACTCGATGATGCTTGCTTAACTCGCAAGCTTCACACAACTCAGACGCATAAGACAATGACATAACAAGACTCTTTAAACTATTTAAAGAAGGGTGACCAAGCCTGCAATGCCATTGATGGGGTGAGATATTTGTTCGTAGTGCAATTTCAATTATTCCACAGTTGAGATAATAAAGACCATTTGCTTCATGTCCTCCTCCAATTATCCTCCCTGTCTTTAGATCCTAAAATCCACATAGTAAGGATAAAATGTAATATATAGTTCAAGAATCTGGTTAAACTTACTAAGAAGAAACTCAAAGAAAATTTAGGAATATACGACACTGGTGACAATGGAAGAGCTGAAATAGGATAAGCAATACCCAACCCAGACATATGATTGTAATGCCGCTAGCTAACTTTACAAAGGAAATAGGAGTATACTTATCTAATTGAGACAAAACACAATGGTTACCTGTCATATGGTCTAAAGCTCCAGAATCGATTACCCAAAGAACATTTTCAGAGGAAGCAAGACATATCATATTTGATTAAACAACAGTAGCAATGGAAGAGGACACATGGGTGGAACAATCCTTTAGCAATTTGGCTTACTCATCATTTGACAACGTAAGTGTATCACCTGCTATACTTGCTTCAAAATGGGTTGAGATGGGCTTGGGGACATAACCCTCTGAACTATCATAAGAAAATCAAACCTATTCGCCAAGCTAACCTATTAATTAAGTCCCAACACGTATTAATAGCGTGGTTAAAAAGACCACAATGAGATCACCACGATCATCAGCACGGCTGCTACCAAAATTTGTACCACGATCTCCCCAAATGTTCTTGCCTCCAAAACGGTGTCCTCTTGAATCTCTACCACCAAATCATCTCTCATGATGACTACGACTTCCATGAGTGCATTGATCTCCCCTATCAAATGAAGTAGTAAATGCTAAACGATCGTATGTAAATGAACTCTATGTGCATGCCGAACATGGGTAAAATGCCTCTGTAGCAAATTGAATTTCACTACCTCAAACAATATGAGCTTGTATAGGTTTGAACTCACAATGAAGACTAGAGGAATTTGGTAACACGAAATTCCTCTCTGTGCTGTCCCATGGTCTAATAATCAATCAACAGGGGTTGATATATGTTCAATTCTTCCTACATACCCTACAATTCCGAATAATATTCGTTTGCACTCCCATCTCCTTGCTAAAGCGCAAAGATGTTTTAAAGTCACTCGTATATGTGAGTTAAAATTCTTCTCACTTGAATACATTTCTTTCAAAAATTATCAAACTTTTTCTGCTGTTTTGAAAAAGATAACATCTGCATTACTATGTGGTTCCATGCTATTCCATAATAGTGCTCTAATATGAGCATCTTCTCTACCCAATCTATTTTTTTTGAAAGATTCTCTTCCCAATCTTCATAATCTGTTGAACTTTAAACATGCTTAGGCGATGTTAGATACTTTAATTTTCCCTTTCCTATAAGAAGTACTACTGATATGACCCATTGAAAATAATTTGCACTGTTAAGTTTGGTTGATGTTATTTGAAGAATCATCGACTTAGATGGAGATAAAAAATTATTTGTAGCATAATTCTTGACATACATATTTAAGAAAGAGAAGAAAACAAACATAGAGGAAAGAGCTTGAACTTGAACTTACCCAACACTTGCTTCAAGAGAGCATATATCAACGATCACAACACACACTTTGACCTGATTGATAACAAATTTGAAAAACAGTTCACATTCATTCATGACTTCCACACGCACACTTGATCTTCAAAACTGGCCATTGATGCACATTGGCCCACTTTGAACCATCACGATTGGTTGTATACAGAAATGGGCCTCAAGTACACCCATGAGACACAGCTATACAACCCACCATATGGTGGTTGAACAAAGAATAAAGATGATTGTAAATCAGCCCTCAATTTATTATTTCACCTTAAAGAAACAAAAGAGGAAGAAAATGGATGGAATGTGAAAGGGAAAGAAATAAGGTGCTGGATCTTTTACCACTCTGATACCATGCTCTTGAGTAGGATTGAGTGTGAGAGAAAATATGAGAAGCAAAAGAAAGAGAGAGAGAGAGAAGAGCTCAATAGGCTATGACGCCCTTAGCTCTCATATTTTATTGTTAGGGCGTTCATAATACAAGTGAAAGTACAAAATGAAGCCATGAACTTAAAGTCTATTCTAACGCACTATCTTAGTCAATGATAATATGAAACACTAGAAACTATAATGCTCATGCAAAGTGGGCCACATACGGCCACAAGTGAGATCATCACTGTCCATCAACAATTTTCTAAATTAGAGCCATGATTATTGTTAAGCATATGGGGTTGTGTTTGCCTTCCTGTTTTGACTCCATAATCAGCTAGCTGATCCAAGGAATTTTACATGCACATTGCTGGTTTATGCTAAAACAACCTCCATTTGATGCTCAGTGCTTTTGATAGTGCTGTGGCTTCATGGTGGTCTGTCACTTGGAGTCTCTCTTTCAGGAGACATCCTCATCGAACAATAATGCCATCTTTCTTTTTTCTTTGCAGTTGTTGTTTAAGGTTATTTTATGTATGTTTGCTTTCCATATATTTTCCATCATTAATTCAGGAAGGTTTATGTAGGATGAGAAAGACTTGCTTGAAAATAATTGTTGCCCCATGCATTTGAAGCCCTGTGTTCTACGGAAGGAGGATAACTACTTTTTTGGCTTATCAAAGTACCAACAGTCATTGGAAGAGTATTTAACACACAATCCAGAATTTGTACAGCCTTCTTTTCGCTTGAATGAGGTGAGACCCTAAGCACCCCCCCACCCCCACCCACAAACACACAGGCACACCTGTTTTTTGGGATAGCATCTTGTACTTTCAGCATTTTATGTTTCATTGCTTGGGTCTTTAGTGGATAAGTATACTATTATATAAAATTGCACTCCTTTCAGTTGCTTTTTGTTTGTTTACCTACTTTTTGGCCCCTTCATTTGGGCTTAAACTTCATGAAAGTGGCTCCCACCTGATGTTTGGATGGGCATAATTTTTGGGGCGTCCCATTTTCATGGTAGGCAGGTTGGATGTCATGCACATGCCTGGTGTGCTTCATCTTTATGGTAATGCTACTGCATATATTGTGTTAGCTGTAGATGTTAAGCCTACTTTTCGTTTCTATGAACTTGGCAATTTGTGTGGATTTGTAAGTGTGGTATGTGTGAATCTCTTTTTTTTTTTTGTATTGTACTATTATTATTGTTTATTATTTTCATTTTTCTATGCATCATTTGGTATGTAACCATTTGCTAGATCCAATTTGATGGCCCACTGGTGGAAATGGAGGATCACAGCCCATCGTGTGTAATGTCTAATAGGGATGTTGAGAACCATCCAATAGCCTATTTGTAATGCCCTGAAAATCGGGGGTCGAGCAGAAGCCCAACTCCTGAGTTCCAACACATCACTTATGCAACATAGATAATGATGATTAAAGGTTGTTCATATTTGTGCATTAAACATGAGTGAGATTATACCAAAATGGCATATCATACTCCAGGGGCAATTGAATTACGCAAGCGGAAGATTGTGATAAGTATATAGAGCATATAAGTGATTGTAAGTCCCCAGAGTATGAACGTCACCAGGTTAAATAATTACAGGTATAATTCCAAAAGATACAAAATAATGAAGTGAAATGTCATCTATCCCGGTCTCTGTAGCCCTGATACGCAACTCCAGGTCTACATAGACCCGCCAAAGAGTTGCATGTAGGAGAACTCCTCGTCATCATAGAAGACAGACTTCACCTCGTGAGCTTCGTCATCACCTGAAACTACAACAGAGTCTGGTTGGTGTTTTAAAACACCGTCCTAGAACGTGGGAGTGAGTGATCAACTCAGTGGTACTATAAGGCAAAGGTTAACATGTTATCAATTCAGTCAAGCAATAATGATAAAACAATACAATCAAACATTCCTAAGTACTCTGGTTAATGCAAGGATGATATGTTATAATGATGCATGCCCTCGCCTACGCTCCCTCAGCGTCTTCATCTTGGCGCGCATGACAAACTCCCGAAAGTGCTCTTCCTCGCCAAAGCACATGCAAATGCGGTGCATGTACGTGATTAGCCAAATTCTTAATTAGAATTATTCATACAACAGTTTGGGAAGCTAAGGTACCTCACTTTTTATTATTAACCCAAACAATGATCCATCTAGGGTCGTTAATCCTAGTTAATCACATACGATAAGCAAGTTATAGGTCACTACCACCAATGCCCTACTAACTGATAGTCTATTTTCGAAGGCTCGTCGCCAACCCGACTGGGGACCACAGCCAGGCTGTACCGAGGTAGGCCTATTTCATACTCGAGGTTACTACAAAGGGCTTGTCACCTGATCAGTGTAGGCCGATAGCTCGAATACAGTGTCCCATACCATCGTATTCGGCCCACGAGTTTGGGTTGCTCACTGGACACTACGGGGAGGCTTGTCGCCCCAGCGTAGGCCGACAGCTCGACCACGGTGTCTCATACCACCATGTCCGGCTCATGAGTCTTAGCGGATTGAGGTACCAAGGTTAAACGGGCTTTTCACTGGTGAGTTTGGTACCCTAGATTCAAGCGGTACCGTCCATACATGGTGAACATACATTGAGCCAATCGGGTTGCTTGACAAGTTCGAATGGTACGAGCGTACGCTGAATTAATCGACAAGGTATCGCTGTCGACGATCCTCGTACAACACGGATTCACTGAACGCATCAATTGTGGCGAGACTAATTCGGCCACTCAAACAAGAATTATTACCGATTGCCTGGACTACGTAGTAGTCCCAATTATATTCAAATGCAGCATATGGAGACATGTGATAGTCATATAGGCATTTAACAAACAATCCAAGTACAATACTCATTTGAGCATTTTATCAAACACGTAGGGCACATGTTAATGTACAAAGGCATTTCATCCATAAATCACGAAATAGCGAGATAGGTTACATGAGGGAAATTGTAACTATAGATAAGGCAATTGAGAATCCTATCTCAACACCCTTATTAAATACATCTCAACAAGCATTTCCTCATTCAGGCATTTTATCAAACACTTAGACTACACAACTCAACATACATGTATTAGACTAGTCATAACATATATCCTGGTAAGCCCTTTACAAAGGAGTTGCCACATACACAACAAGCATATATTCATAGTTAATAATCATGGCAAGCACAGATCCAAATAACATATATCCTGGCAACCCTTTCCTTCTCTCTTTTCTCTCTTCTCTCTCCTAGGGTTGCAAATTCGTATGACATGAGAGAGTGAGGGTTTTAGGTCCTTATATAGGCCCAGAACTGACCGGAATGGCCCCAGGGCCATGGTATACTTAGGTTATAGCCAAATGGGGGCTGTTTTGATCCAACAGATCACTTCTGGAGGCCCCTTTTTTGCGTGCGGTCGGACTTAAGCTCCCTGGCATTGGATCTAGGTTGAGTTAAGTTTTCGGTTCGATCGGATTTACAGATCGACCGTGGTGGACTAGTTTCAGTTCAACGGTCACCGGTATTCGATCAGGGCCACAAGTACACTGACATGTGTTGGAAATTTTCCCTGATCTGAGGGTGTAATTGGGTCAGATTCTGACGGTCTGAATCCTTAGATTTGGCCTGCAAGCGAACCGATTCAATTAACTTAAGTTTTAGTTCATTTCCTAAAGATATTCGCGTTTTTCACACACTTCGCTCCGGGCTCAAGTTGTGCATTTCTGGATACTATCTGGATTTGATTTCTGAGATGGTTGTCAAGCCCAGCAAGATGGTCATAATTGTTTAGTTTCGCGGTAATCGGACTTTCGACGCGCGATCCAGGTTTGATCCGAAGTTTCAAGGTGCTCCCGAGAGCAACTGGGTTTAGAGATTTATCCTAGATTGTAGGGTAATGTAGCGTTAATGATTCTACAAGTTTTGGGTCTTGCAGTTCGTATTTAAAGTGGTTCAAGCTAATTGCACAACTAATCTAGTTTAACACTTAGTTAATTTCGTCTAATTTCTAAAGGATTTGGTCCTGAGTGATTTCTACCTGAGGTGGTACTCGGGTCTTTGTACGGATTTTTCCAGGATGTTACAATCTACCCCCCTTAAAGAAAAATTTCGTCCCCGAAATTGCCTAAGGGTAATAAGTAAAGGTTTTTAGGTTAGTTCTGTTGGTTTCAGGTTTATATACGTGTTAGGGTATATAACAACTACAATAGCCTAGCTCATAATGGTCTACCCCCCTTAAAAGTTTCTACCTTTGAGGTTTGAAAACAAATGTCCAAATCATTATTATCATGCTAAGTGTTTGATGATAAAGTTTACTTAAGGGCGGTATGTTCTACCTTTATGATTGGGCTAATACGGAAAGTCAGTTGTGGTAGGCTCGAACCCGATACGTTGATTGCCCGCCTGACCAGGGCAGATAACACATTGTATCCCTTCCTAATCCTGATGGATCCTGGCCTTCTGCTCGGTCAAAGCAGTGAATCCTTTGGTAATCACCCAGGATTGAGAATTGAGTTAAGCCGCGAATGCCTTGTACGGATATGGTTCTGAAATTCCGAAATCTGATCATCCTAAGTATTTAAGGAGTATTATAATTCGCTAGGAGGTTCAAGCCTCATGTCTATAAGGTTGTCCTTTGAATCTTGTTCAACGAGAGTTCTTGTTTACCCTATGTTTAACTTGGTGGATAATAAGTTCTTTCATGGTGCTCATAGTTAAAAGGCTATACTAGAAGGGTTTTCAATCTCCTAAAATTATATTTGTATGTCACCATTTTGATCATATGGCGAGGGGTTATGGGCAGTTTGCACTTCGATTACATTAACTTCGGGAGGGAAGGAAGAGTCAAGAGTTCTAAAATATTTCAGAAGTTTGGGGTGTTAGCAACATAAGGCCACGGGAAAGGAAAGAAGAGGGACATCTCCTTGACGCGGTATGAACCTTGAGTTCACAAGGGAATAAGAAACTTATAATATTTTACTGTAGTCCGCCTCTAACATGAGCTTACGGAGTATTAAACTATGAAACTCAATCCTACCCGAGGGTTCTAATTTAATTGTACAAAATAACTAAAAATATATATATCTTTACGTATAATCAAATTTAATCATAGGATAATTCCTAGTATGATTATAAATAATTTCTAAATAGACACCACATACTAATCTTTACTATGAAAAGATATTAGACAACTCGAAGTTGTAGAAATTTTCCGCTTCTACCCTTCTATTATTTACAACATATTTGCCACCTCTAGTTACCATGTTATTATTTTTATAATCCTTATAGTAATCTATCGTTAGGCCTATTCTTTTATACGAATTGGTTTAATACTTGAACCCTACTTTCTTTCCTTCAACGACTACATTACTGACCTCCTAAGGAAGATCCAGCTTGTATTTAGTGACCTAACCTTACGTATAACCTGGATCAATTTCCTTCGACCATGGGCCAGTGGGCTATTAGTCCACCAGCTTCCGTCGCGCCTATGAGCGGGTAGACTATCAAGTTAATACGCACCGCCCTACTTCCTAAGCCTATCGAGCAATCCTTACAAAGTTTGGTAATATTGAAGAAGGTCCTTGTCGTGATAAGGACTCTCAACACACCCATAGGGGTAGTGTTCAATCCCAAACGCTTGACTGTGGAGCATGACAGTATTAAAATAGTGGACCTAATGTCTACCAATAGGAATATAGGTGTACCTTGACCTCGGGCAAAGACCTCAAAGGTCGAAGGTGCTGCAGTTGCTGACTTAGGTGTTTCAGCTGCAAGCGCATGCACACGGGCTTGTTGAGGGTGGTTTGGTTGCGCTGTCATAGGTCGTTGAGGTGACCTATTCTGAGGTACACGTGGCCGGTAAAATGGCTACGCTGTTGATGCAGATCGTAGAGGTGGAGTCGCTATCTCACGTGGTGGCCGACGGTCGATCTTCTGAGGTGGTGTGATACCATTGTCTTTCATCTTCGTAAAACAGAAGGGGTCAGTGTGTCCCCCCTTGTTGCAGTATGTACATCAACGCTTCGCTCGCCTTTGCTTGGTCGGCGGAGCCATGGGCCTGGGAGGTGAGTCTACATGTGGCCTCTTACCTAGGACTGGCCGGTGCTGTGATTCGGGTTAAGGCCTTGGGCCCATTGGTATACGTGTCTGAGAAACTCTGTCTCCATCTTGTTTGGCTCGTAGAGATACGTTGACTAGCTCGATGTAATTGGGAATGCTAGCACAACTCATCTTAGCGTGGATTTCGGGCCGCAGCCCATCTGAAAAACGCCGCATTTTCATCGGCTCGTCAGTTAGGATCAAAGGAGCGTGTCTGGCTAGCTTCGTAAATTTATTCTCATATTCTGTCACGGTCATCCCTCCCTGTCGGAGGCGAAGAAACTCACCCTCCTTTTCATCACGGTACGTGAAAGGGAAGTACTTCCCATGAAAGTGTGTCTCAAATGCGTCCTAGGTCCACATGTGTCCTGTGGGAACTGTTTGTAGGATGCTGTCCCATCATAAACTAGCCTCCCTCTCGAACATATAGGCGGCTAGCTCAACTTGTTCTTCCTGAGTGCAGTTTAGCGGCTTCAACAACTTAGTGCGATCTAGCCAGTAATCAGCCTCCTCGTGTCTGTGAGTACCCGTAAAAGTGGGAGGATGGAAACGCTGGAAGCGCTCAAAAAGTCCGCTGGTATTCATGTTCCCAGCAGGGTGCGTAGGTGATGCAGGCAGAACCACACTCATATTCTGGGCAAGGGCCCCTGCTATGGTGGCGAAAAACTGTTGCTGCTGCTGTTGCTGTATCAAGAGCATCATCTGCTCCAACCTATCAGTAGGGGAAGTCGACTGAGGTATGTGTGGCGTCGAGGTAGACGCGTGGTTCTGCTCTGGAACCGGTGGTGCAGCAAGTGCAGACCCATTAGTGGGGCCAGTGGCCGGCTGTGAACCCGGCATCGTTTCAAAGTTCGGGCCCAAGCTAGGGTCCGTATGGCTACCGTTCAGGGGAGATGCCCCGTCAATCAATCCGTAAGTGCAAGAGTCACACTCCGAGGTTTTTTTCGAAGGCATTCCCTATATACAACATAGGGTGCAACATGTGTAAGATTTTGCATAGCATTGCTTAACTTGTCAAGCATTCTACACATTCTATAACAAAAGGAGCTTCATGCATTTGATTAACCAAAATCGTTGCAATACATGGGATGTAGCCTTACATGGATCATGACAGAAGATGCATGTGAGCTAACCTAGCAAAGCTCTTTAACACTAAAACATACTAGCCACTCTACCATCCTACTAAGCCTATCAAGGCTATAACATAGAAAACAAGAACACAAAGAAGACCTAAAGACGGCTACAACGTCGCACTAGTCGTCTGAATCTGGTGATGGTGGAGGAGCACCCTTGTCCTGCATGCAGCACAAGAGGGCATTCGAGGTGCGAGACACCTTCTTGAATTTCCTGTTTCATGAAGGCCCTGGCTTTCCTCAAGCTTGGCCCGAGTCTCTCTAACCTCCTGTCGCAGGGTAACCTGGCCCTCCTCGAGTTGAGCCAAGCGGGCTTCCAAAGCAGCCCGATCTCCAGAGCGCTCCTGTGTAGCATGAACCTCGCCAAGCGGCATTCCCATGATTCGGGCATCAAACCACATCAATTGTGGCTCCCCGCCTTCCCACAAGAATCTTTGAACTGTAAAGGCTCCATCAATGGCTCTCATATATAGGCGTAGAAGGCTCGGACAGTGCTCACATTCGCATGGGACTTGCTTTCAAATATGGGACCCCATCCGGTGTCCAACCGGTGATCCATTGCCTGATAAAGCCCCAACAGTTTCTCATCCACGTGAGCTTCAGGTACAACCCTATGGCCACCAACCGACCGTGTTTGATGCTCGCCGGTAGCGCTCTTTCGATTGGAATTTGGGGATCTAGATCCCGCTTCAACTTACGCTCTTGGGCGGTGCTTGTGCTAGCTTCGGCGCCCGCCTTCTTCCTTGGACGGGTAGGGCGGCTAGGCCCGGCTTCATCCGTAGGAGCCCTCTTCTTCTCCATGAGAGAAAGAAGTGTGGATATGGAGAGAATAGCCATCACAAGCTCGAAAAGAGCCATTGGGTGAAATAAGGTGGAGGGATAGGATGGGTTGTCAGACTTTGAGATTTTTGAGACACAAAGGAGTGTTTGTGTACTCAAATGAGAGGGATTAAGGGAGATAGGTAGTTGTAGAAGATGGATTTGAGAGAGGGGTGGAGATGGTGCAAGAAAAGGGAAGAAGATGAGATTGGAGGGGTGATTTGAGAGGGGAAAAAGAGACTTTTAGAGAAAAAGGAAAGCTTGGAGGGGTGTATGAAGGGAGATGGGAGCAAATGGGCAAGAAAAGGGGGTCCCTACGTGTTTTGGTGGGCCCCACAGGTGTTGGGGGGTTGGCCCGACAGGCCCGGACCAAGCGGGCGGCGAGGCCTCGCCGATTCGGCGATGACATCGCGGGTCGTCGGACCTCCGGGCGAGGCGTCGCGCCCCCCCGCCATATGTGTGCGGGGTCCACTTTGGATCCCCCCCGATTTGCGCTGTTTAGGTCCCGGAGTCTGTTTGAGTGGTTTTCGGGTCCCAACTCACGTACATTCACGTGTTTCGGGTTGTTTAAGTGTGGAATAGGCTGATTCATGGTCTAAACCTGTCGATTGACGGTCTAGAAAAGATCTGGGGCCACCACGCATGATCACAGATGCGTACGGGCCCCGATTTCATCGGTCATTTTCGGTCAATTTCGTCGATTGACGAAACTGGGGATCCTATGACTGTTTGTACATGTTGTCGCTCCCTCCTAAGTCAAAGTACGTCAGGGTGCATCGTGTGACCATAACCCAGGTCTAGTTTAATCCAAATCATGCTCTGATACCAACTTGTAATGCCCTAAAAATCGGGGTTCGAGCAGAAGCCCAACTCCCGAGTTCCAACACATCACTTATGCAACATAGATAATGATGATTAAAGGTTGTCCATATTAGTGCATTAAACATGAGTGGGATTATATCAAAACAACATATCATACTCTAGGGGCAATTGAATTACGCAAGCGGAAGACTGTGATAAGTATATAGAGCATATAAGTGATTGTAAGGCCCCAGAGTATGAACGTCACCAGGTTAAATAATTACAGGTATAATTCCAAAAGATACAATAATGAAGTGAAATGTCATCTATCCCGGTCCCTGTAGCCCCGATACGCAACTCCAGGTCTACATAGACCCGCCAGAGAGTTGCATGTAGGAGAACTCCTCGTCATTATAGAAGACAGGCTCCACCTCGTGAGCCTCGTCATCACCTGAAATTACAACAGAGTCTGGTCGGTGTTTTAAAACACCGTCTCAGAACGTGGGAGTGAGTGATCAACTCAGTGGTATTATAAGGCAAATGTTAACATGTTATCAATTCAGTCAAGCAGTAATGATAAAGCAATACAATCAAACATTCCTAAGTACTCTGGTTAATGCAAGGATGATATGTTATAATGATGCATGCCCTCGCCTACACTCCCTCAGCGTCTTCATCTCACGGCGCGCATGACAAACCTTCGAAAGTGCTCTTCCTCGCCAAAACACATGCGAATACGGTGCATGTACGTGATTAGCCAAGTTCTTAATTAGAATTATTCATACAGCATGTTTGGGAAGCTAAAGTACCTCCCTTTTTATCATTAACCCAAACAATGATCCATCTAGGGTCGTCAATCCTAGTTAATCACATACGATAAGCAAGTTATAGGTCACTACCACCAACGCCCTACCAACTGACAGTCTATTTTCGAAGGCTCGTCGCTAACCCGACTGGAGACCACAGCCAGGCTGCACCGGGGTATGCCTATTTCATACTCGAGGTCACTACAAAGGGCTCGTCACCTGATCAGTGTAGGCCAACAACTCGAATACAGTGTCCCATACCACCGTATTCGGCTCACGAGTTTGGGTTGCTCACTGGACACTATGGGGAGGCTCGTCGCCCCAGCGTAGGCCGACAGCTCGACCACGGTGTCCCATACCACCATGTCCGGCTCATGAGTCTTAGCGGATCGAGGTACCAAGGTTAAACGGGCTTTCCACTGGTGAGTTTGGTACCTTAGATTCAAGCAGTAGCGTCCACACATGGTGAACATACATCGGGTCAATCGGGTTGCTTGACAAGTTCGAATGATACGAGCGTACGTTGAATTAATCGACAAGGTACCGCTGTCGACGATACTCGTACAACACGGATTCACCGAACGCATCAATTGTGGCGAGACTAATTCGGCACTCAAATAGGTTGATTGCCTGGACTACGTAGTAATCCCAATAATATTCAAATGTAGCATATGGGGACATGTGATAATCATATAGGCATTTAACAAACAATCCAAGTACAACACTCATTTGAGCATTTTATCAAACACGTAGAGCACATGTTAACATACAAAGGCATTTCATCCATAAATCACGAAATAGCGAGATAGGTTACATGAGGGAAATTGTAACTATAGATAAGGCAATTGAGAATCCTATCTCAACACGCTCATTAAATACATCTCAATAAGCATTTCCTCATTCAGGCATTTTATCAAACACTTAGACTACACAACTTAGCATACATGTCTTAGACTAGTTATAATATATATCCTGGCAAGCCCTTTTACAAAGGAGTTGCCACATACACAACAAGCATATATTCATAGTTAATAATCATGGCAAGCACAGATCCAAATTCCATATTCATTCAGACATTTTCACAAGCACTTAGACTACACACTTCAACATACGTGACGTATGTTGGTTATAACAGGTGTTAGGGAAAATCCTTTCACCAAGGAGTTGTCACACGTATGACAACCATATATTCACGACGAATAATCATGGCAAGTACGAATCCAAATTCCATACTCATTCAATCATATCATCAAACACATGGAATACACTATATTTAACATAGTTCATATATATGTGTAAAGCGCTGGAAACATCGTATCTAAGCATGTGATAGCAATCAAGTTAGTCATAAATCATTAACTGACATTGAAAGCCTTGAAAACCATAACCTAAATGTTTATAGTCCGCACCTTTCGCCGGTAGACTCGTAACGAACTCAGTTTAAACACTAAGCCTTTTTATACGGCACAACGACAACCTATAGTATAAAATAGGTTAGCTATTTCATCCCTTACACTATTTGAAACCCTAAAACAGATAACGTTTAGGTTTTCTTACCCAAGAACGGTGTTGGAATCGCCCGTATAGCGATACAAGAATAGTGGTTAAGCACGTGGAGCGTCGGGATTGAATCCCAGGAACCAACTCCAACTCTCTCTCTCACCTTCTCTCTCTTTCCTTCTCTCTTTTCTCTCTTCTCTCTCCTAGGGTTGCAAATTCGTATGACATGAGAGAGTGAGGGTTTTAGGTCCTTATATAGGCCCAGAACTGACCAGAATGGCCCTAGGGCCATGGTATACTTAGGTTATAGCCAAATGGGGGCTGTTTCGATCCAACGGAGCACTTCTGGAGGCCCCTTTTTTGCGTGCGGTCGGACTTAAGCTCCCTGACATTGGATCTAGGTCGAGTTAAGTTTTCGGTCCGATCGGATTTATAGATCGACCGTGGTGGACCAGTTTCAGTTCAACGGTCACCGGTATTCGATCAGGGCCACAAGTACACTGACATGTGTTGGAAATTTTTCCTGATCCGAGGATGTAATTGGGTAAGATTCTGATGGTCCGAATCTTTAGATTTGGCCCGCAAGCGAACCGACTCAATTCACTTAAGTTTTAGTTCATTTCCTAAAGATATTCGCGTTTCTCACACACTTCGCTCCGGGCTCAAGTTGTGCGTTTCTGGATACTATCTGGATTTGATTTCTGAGATGGTTGTCAAGCCCAGCAAGACGGTCATAATCGTTTAGTTTCGCGGTAATCGGACTTTCGACGCGCGGTCCAGGTTTGATACGAAGTTTCAAGGTGCTCCCGAGAGCAACTGAGTTTAGAGATTTATCCTAGATTATAGGGTAATGTAGCGTTAATGATTCTACAAGTTTTGGGTCGTACAGTTCGTATTTAAAGTGGTTCAAGTTAATTGCACAACTAATCTAGTTTAGCACTTAGTTAATTTCGTTTAATTTCTAAAAGATTTGGTCCCGAGTGATTTCTGCCTGAGGTGGTACTCGGGTCTTTGTACGGATTTTTCTGGGACGTTACACTCTTAGTCTTAATCAATCAGACAGAAGTAAAGCAACACATGATTAAGGGGAATAGAAGCAACACATGCTGAAAATTGTAATGAAAAAAAAAAAAAAAAACAAGGAGAAGAAAGAAGTTTACTCAATCAAGTTGTCATCACCTATTCCACATCTTGTCTTTATATATTTATGTAGTTCTCCTTGAAGCAAAAGAAACCCTAATAGAATCATGACCATCCACTACTAATCCTAACCATACGTTTCAATAAAATATAGAAAACGATAGTATATCCTGAATTCCATGACAACTATACATGCTTTCCATGGCCTCAACTCACTCAAATGTGGTCAAGATTGCATAATCTTGGGTTGTTTAAAAAGCCAACTCAATGGGCTTTTAAATCGACATGTTATCTACACATTTTTTGGTACCAAAAAGTGGGCTACAAAATAAGTGACGAAAATACTAAAGGAAAAGTTGTTCAACAAGTCATGAATCATATGACCAACTCTAACTCTAACAAACTAATCAAATAATAAGTCGTGTGAACCTGTGGACCCATAGCCAATCTTACTGTCGATCTGGTCCTGATCTTTCATTAGACTAATTTGTATCATGATTTGGTTCAGATCTTCAATCTGGTCAATTTAGTTGTTATTAAGGACTCACAGATGGGCTTGATTTGGACTGATTTGTAATCTGATGGCCCAATCATCAATTGACCAACAATGCTACCAATCTGTGGTCCTCTATTGGATAATTGGAACATCTTGCATCAATTCCCACCGACATGGAATGAACTCATTGTTGACTCTAGTGTCGACATTGATAAATTGCCAAGATCAATCTTTGTGGTGCATCTTCTGTTTTGGGGGCAACTGATGGTGAAAACCTATATTTTGGATTGCGGACTTGCATGGGATGGCACTGTAGATCATGGCACTTATCCTTTACTTCTTCATTCTTCTCTAAGTTATGTCCACTTCTTCTGTGGCAGTGGATTGACTAATTTTAATGGTAGGACTGTCTATCTTGGCTCCTTCGTTGCTCTTAATCAGCTTCTTGTTATCATTGTGTCACCTATCTCACCTCGACAAGTCTGCGATATGTGAGCCTTGATTGTCATGACAGTCGCCATGCATCCATCTCCTCTTCAACAATCTTTGTAGAATTCTACTCTATCATCATGAATCAATCACTCACCTTAATAGCAACAATCTCTATAGAATTCGATTATATCATTGTCTAATTCTTTCATTCCAATGTTTGAATCAACCGCTGTTTCACATTTTGATTCCTTTTTGAATTCATTGGTCAATTCATCTGTAATTTTCTCAATCTTTCCATTTTTGAATTTATCAAACAATCCAATGGTGGGTTCTCTGCATTTATAATTGTGGATAGTGTCACTTTCTTTAGCAACTTTCCCCTTTCAGTTCCGGAAGTCACTTCCAAAGGTTTTGCATTTTCTTTGCTCTTTGCTTCTTGTCCTTCATCTTTTGAAGGCTTGAAGGATGATCAGAACTCCTCAGGCATTAGATAATTCTGAACCTTTTTTCGCCCTTCATGATTTGTAAGATTCTTCTTGTCATCATGGTTTTTGATGATGTATGCGTGGACTTCCAAATTCGCAAGGAAATGGTTCATGGGAGGGACATTGCACCATACATTCCTCGAGTAGTTTTCTTCAAAGGAACAAGTTCAAAGGTATCGGTGAGTTGGATTTTTTTCACACTTGGAAATGTATCCCAACTTTGACAATTTCATAATCACCTTCTCAGATATGAAGTTCACAGATCATCTTATTGCCCTTTCATGCATCACTACTCTTGTTTGAAATATTTTAGTTTGTAGCTTAGTTGGTACTCGTTCCAAAATTACATTAATCTCTTTTATCATTTGCTGGGGCATCATCCTCATGTCACCTTGGTTTTCTCTCGCCATTTTAGGACTAAAGGAAGCTCCGTTTGTAGTGGGTGTTCATGTCACGCCCCAAACTCGCAAACCGGGCTCACCAAATTCCCGATCGCCGAATCCGGCACCGACAGCCTCTGTAGTACCCCATTCTTGGCTCCTGACGCCCATACACCAGGTTCCGATCTTGGGATCCTACAATGAGGATTTCTATAACATAAGTTTGTTTCATAATCAGCATAACTAAGATCATAACCCACAAATAATAACCACAGGAGCATCATCACAAAATCCACTAAGAATAGAAACTTTTACAAGGCGCAAAAGGGAAAGATACAATGGCTATAATAAAAACTCCAAAAGCTCCGCGGCACGCTCCTGCTCCTGCTCAGCTACTATCTAGCGTCACCTGCACGCATCAATCGTGCATAAGCTTATAGAAAGCTTAGAGGGTGGTGTAAGTGTGTGCAGGACAGGTGCCAAGTATGCGATATCAGAGTATGCAGAATATGCGGGCAAGACCATGAATATCACTAACCGTAACAAGGCTATGTAACACAAGGCAGGAATGCCATCAGCCATACCAAGGCTATGCAATACCAATCATGAATGCTATCAACCATCCTGAGGCTATGTGATGCGGGGCCTATATAGCCAAATGCCATATGCTATATGCAATGGGATTATGCCTGTCCTCATATCAAGTCCACATAATAGTACAGTTCCTCTCTAGGAAATCACCGGGGTCAAATATACTCCACACTGACTACCGCCTCCCTAGTCGCGCAGCCCAACGAGCGAAAGAGACCTCACTACCTACTTGTAGTCTGCCAATACCTACTCGGCTCGTCGGTAGCGGACCTATTTGCGAGCTAATCAAACTCAGCCTAGCTTACACCCCCTTACTCATGCGGGTAAGGCCACACCCCCTTCCAACCAACCATGACACAGTGGGAGACACGGCCTAATGGTATTCGGCACCGACGCTCATGTTTCCACTCGGTCTAGATGTTGGAGCATCTCCTGGTATTAAAAAGGTTCTGAGACTTTCACCTAAGGACATCCTACATGCCCACAGTGCTAGAACCAAGCATTTTCGGTGTCCAATCCGGCCATCCACGATCTGCCTGTGGAGGCTACGGCCCTGATGATGCTAGGGCGAATAATAACCGTGCCATGCAAATGCGAGATGCATGAATCATACCAATCAGCTATGCATCAGTCCTGCGCATACAACGCGCTCATGTGGGGCAACTCCATCACTCAGGGAGTCCCATAAATAACCTGCCCAATGGCTCATACGATAATCAATCACTCCTCAACCAAGCATACATATGATGCACATGGGAATGAATCATGAATATAACTAAGTATGACATGCGATGATGTTATACTCTCCTCTTAGCAAGGTTGGGTCTAGGTACTTAGACAATTCTACGTGGTATGGAAGAAGCATAACCAATAGTGGGGGCCTAATGATTTGGGGTAGCCCATAAAGTCTAGGTAAGCAATACTACGGGCCCAATAGATGAGAATGGGCCTGTCAAAGGGCCTAGAGGGGTTCACAATGTGGATGTTTAACCACCATTGTTCCCTAGAAGGCAACCCAACAAGGAACCTATCTAAAACAAGGCCCAAGGCCCAAGGCCCAAGGCCCGGATACAACCATGAAAAGAAAATGGACAACAATCCATAACATCTCGTACCACATGATGGGCCTCAAGAAACGGCCTAAACCTACATACATCAAAGTGGGCTCAATGGGGCAAACCATGGCCCAAGTATAATGACCAACGAATACATGCATTATGATGGGTCTCATGGGCAGCCCATATGCCCCAAAACATATGGCTAAGGTACTTTCAACATTCACTTTGTGGGCCTTAGGTCAGCCCAAAAGTTGGTAAATTGGATGGGCCATAAAGATACAATCACATACACCATAGTGGGCTTACAACCAGCCCACAAGGTCCATCACAATGGATGGGCAACACTTGCGTTGGAAAAGTACTAAGGCTGGACGTCCAACCCTCTTGGGCCTGCCTGGACGTTCAAAAATCTTGGCAGCAAGGTCTGAATTCAATCAGATGGGTAGTGGGCCGTACAAGACACAAATGGCGCCCAAAACCTCAGAAAAATACAAGCATGGTGTGTATACATAATACCCTCAATCTGGTGGGCCTCACAACTCCAAAACATACAACTATGTACAACAATTTCGGGCCCTTGCTGGAAATCCAGCCCACCTAACTTCCTGGGCTTGCTGGAGTCCAGCAAAATAGATTATCTAGATAAAATAAACACTCCATGGTAGCCCATACATGTTACAATGGGCCCCACCAGATGGAAGGTACGAATACAACACAAAAAAATAAAAATCAAAATGGGCCTGCTGCATCCCAATGGGGCCAGACGGCTGGCCCCACAAACACCCAAGGTGGGCCCCACTTGTGGACGTCCTACCAGGGGGTGGACCACGTCCAAGTGGGCCACATGGAGGGGAGGACGGCGTGGACAATACACATCATGATGCAGGACATGGAAATTAAATATGATATGCGAGATTTCAGGCTTAAGATCACGTTAGTTCAGAAACAATTACACAAATTCCATATCCCACACGAAAGTCCAAACATTCAATTAAGGGGAATCTATGCGGGTCCAGGCCTACACATGATAGGGCTGGATCAATCAAAATTATAAACCAAACGATACTAAAAAATAAGAAATAATCATCCACACATGCATAGTAATCAGTCCCTAATCCAAGGGATTCACCAATTTCAAATCAAGGAACCCTAGGGTGAGAAAAGGAGCATAAAATTGGAGATTTAAGTAATTTAGGGTTAACTTTAGGGATTTTGGATGAAAGCGGAGTGAAAGTGTAATGCCCTGAAAATCGGGGGTTGAGCATAAACTCCACTCCCGAGTTCCAACACATCACTTATGCAACATAGATAATGATGATTGAATGTTGTTCATATTAATGCAATAAACATGAGTGAGATTATACCAAAACAGCATATCATACTCCAGAGACAGTTAAATTACGCAAGCGGAAGACTGTGATAGATATATAAAATATATAAACTGTTGTACGTCTCCAGAGTATGAACATGTTACCAGGTTAAAGATAGACATGTATACACCAAAAATGAACAAAAGGAATATACATGGGTGTTCCAAAAGTGCAAACTAAAATAATCCCTGTACTCCCGTCGATCAGAAGATGGTCTACATAGACCCGCCTGATAGCTGTATAAGGAGAAACCCTTCTCCTCATCATAAAAGTTCGGCTCCGCTTCGTAAGTATCGCCATCATCTGAAACTCAAACAGGGTCTGGTTGGTGTGTACAACACCGTCCCGTAACGTGGGAGTGAGTGATCAACTCAGTGGAACAATAAAGCAAAGGTTAACATGTTATCAATTCAATCAAGCAGTAATGATAAAGCAGTAAATCACACATCCCTCAGTACTCTTGTTAATGCAAGTATGGTATGTATGTATGATGCATGCCCTCGCCTACGCTCCCTCAGCGACTCCTTACGATCGCAGCATGCCACACTCCCTCAGTGCTTGACTATCAACGCCAAACGCACACGTAATGCGGTGCATGAACGTGATTACCAAGTTCCTTATTAGTCATTTTCATACAGCAGGATTGGGAAACTAAGGTACCTCCCTTATATCACTTTCCAAACAAGGATCCATTCTAGGGTCGTCCGTCCTAGTAAATCTCATACGATATTGCGGTTCTAGGTTGTTGCAATGGGCTCGTTGCCAAATCAGTACAGGCCTAGTGTATACTCTGATTACTACGGAAAGGCTCGTCGCCTCTACGCAGGTTCAGAGTATGCTCGAGGTCACTACAAAGGGCTCGTCACCAAATCAGTGTAGGCCGACAGCTCGAATACAGTGTCCCATACCACCGTATTCAGCTCACGAGTCTGGGTTGCTCACTGGTCACTACGGGGAGGTTCGTCGCCCCAGCGTAGGCCGACAGCTCGACCACGGTGTCCCATACCACCATGTCCGGCTCATGAGTCTTAGCAGATCAAGGTACCAAGGTTAACGGGGTTTCACTGGTAAGTTTGGTACCTTAGGTTCAAGCAGTAGCATCCAAACATGGTGAACATACAATGACCAATCGGGTTATTAGACAAGTTTGACTGGTACGAGCGTACGCTGAAGTAATCGACAAGGTACCACTGTCGACAACCATCGTACGACTCGGATTCATCGAACGTGTCTTTTGTGGCGACATGACCTCAGTCACAAAATCAAGGCCTGTTACCGATTGCTTGGACTATACAATTGCCCCAATCACATTCAATTACAACAAAATATCCTAGAAGATGGTTAAAACAGTTATGAATTAAGATTGCAAATCATATAATCAAAGGTCCAATAATGTCCGCTTTAGGGCTGCCAGGGCTGTTGCTCGGAATCGTTACACCACTCCCCCATCACTCGTCACGGATTTGTTTCTGCATTTTATGGACTACAACTTAAACATAAATCCACACATATGCATTCCATAGATAAAATAGACGCTATAATATACAGTACATGGAGGAAATCATATACATAGTTAAGGGAGTTGGGAATCATAGCTCAACACCCATATAAATTATAATTTACTAACCACTTACTCATTCAATCATTTTAACAAACACTTAGACTACACATACATCAACATACATGACGTATGTTGATCACACAGGTAGTAGGCCAAATCCTTTCACTAGGGAGTTGCCCCGTATACCACACGCATATACTCACGACGGATAATCATGGCATGCATGAATCCGGGTTCCATACTCATTCAATCATTTCCACAAACACGTGGGCTACACACTTAGACATATATACGTGCATTAGCCGTGGCGTGATTTAGGGCAAATCCTTTCGCTAAGGTTTATCGCCTATACAACCATCATATATCCATGACTGTTGGTCATGGGGAGCACGAATGCGAATTCTATACTCATTCAATCATTTTCACAAACACATAGGCTACACAATATAACATACACAACGTATGTTGATATAACATGCATTAGGGCAAATCCGTTCACCCAGAAGTTAATACTAGTAAGTCTAGCATACATATACAACAGTTAATCATAGCCAACACAATTTCAAATTTTATACGTATTTGGTATTTTCTATAAATACATGGAATACAGTATATTCAACATAGTTAACGTATAACTGAAAAACGAAACGGACAACACTTTGTACATGTGCAATAGCATCCAGATCATGAATCTATCATTATCTGACATTGAAAGCATTGAAAACCATAACCTAAGCGTCTATAGTCCGCACCTTATGCCATAGAAGCGTAACGAATTCGTTTTAAACACGAAGTCTTTGTCAACGGCGGATTGACAACCTATATCACGCGTTAAGTTAGCTATTTCGCTACTTGTAACAATTGAAACCCTAGAACAGATTAGGGTTAGGTTTTCTTACCTGAAAACGGAATTAGAATCGCCGGAAGAGCGATACAGATGCGGTGATTAAGCACGTGGAACAATGGGATTGAATCCCAGGAATGAACTCCAACTCTTTCTCTCTCTCTCTTTCCTCTCTTCTCTTTCCTACGGTTTCCCAAATTCGTATGGGATGAGAGAGTGACGGCTTAAGGCCCTTATATAGGCCTAAAACTGATCGGAATGACCCCAGGGTCAAGGTATACTTAGGTTATAGCCAAAGGGAGTCTGTTTCAGCTCAACGGAGCACTTCCGGAGCCCCCCCTTGAGCCAGAGGTCGGACTTAAGCTTCTTGACCATGGATCTAGCTCAAGTTAAGTTTTCAGTCCGATCGGATTTACAGATCGCCCGTGGTGGACCCATTTCAGTTCAACGATCACCGAAACTCGATCAGGGCCACAAGTACACTGACCTATGTATGAAATTTCTCCTGATCTGAGGGTATATTTGGGTCAGATTCTGACGGTTTGATTGCTTATATTCGGCCCGCAAGCGACAAGTCTCAGATTCACATTAATTTCTAAAGGAAACCATGTTTTCTCACACTCTTCGCTTCGGGTTCAAGCGAATAGCCTCGGGACACTATCTGGAGTTGATTTCTGAGATGGTTGTCAAGTCCAGCAAGGCGGTCCTGAATATATAATTTCGTGATCATCGGACTTTCGACGTGCGGTCCAGATTCGATAAGGAGTTTCAATGTGCTCCCGAGAGTGACTGGGTAATGAGATTGATCCTAGATTTTAGGGTATCCTAGCGTCACTGATTCTACAAGTTTTGGGTCTTGCAGATCGTATTTAAAGTGGATCAAGCGGATTTCGTAGCTAATCTAGGTTAGCACTTAGTTAATTTTGTCAAATTCCTAAAGGATTTGATCTTGAGTGGTTTCTGCCTGAGGTGATACTCGGGTTTTTGTACGGATTTTTAAAGTATTGTTCTTCATCACCTAAACTTTAGGATTCCTGCCTAATATGAAAGTACTTAAAAACATTTAAAGAACAAGGTGGTGAAAGGTGAAATGGGAGATTTGGAAGGAAATGGGTTAAAAAGGGATTTTGGCCTTTGGGATTGAGTTTTGAGAAATTAATAAGGTGTTAGGATCGACCCATTGCCTAAGGACGTCTAATTCCAAGTGGCAAAAATCCGGGGTGTTATAGAAAGAGAGGAGAAAGACGAACCAAAGAAGTACCGCACGCGTGGACAACAACAATGGTCCAGACGTACATGCGTGTGATCTCGGCCGCACGTGTGTGGGGCCCACTATTCAGAAAAAGGCTACCTTGGCCTTGATCGGCCAGTGATGGACTCCAAAACCCCCAAATCTTAGCTCGATCCGATGTACGGTTTGTGCGTGGTGCTCCACCGAATTTTCAGCCATCCCGTAAGGCCAGATTCTGAAATTCTGATGTGGGGAGGAGAATTGCTGCAATAGATGATTGATTCGAAGTGTAGATGATGGGGTAAGATGAGAAGAATGAATGGTAAAAGATGGGTAGTAGAGATGGCGATGGATGGGGGCGAATCGGGATAGATGTGGCTTCGCACTATGGTAGTTTACCCTTCGATGAAGGGAGGGCTTCGCACTCAATTAGGCTTCACAACTCAGAGAGTAGGAAAATGCAGAATTTTTATTAATCTTCAATGAATGAAAAAAGCTACAAGGGGTGCCTATTTATAAGAAAACCCTATACCCCAAAACTTGCGCTATGTGCGCAACCTATTACTTGGCGATGAAGTAAACTAAAATAAAAATCAAACAAAGAAATCTAAAGTGTTCACGATGTTCTAAATAATAACAATAAACAAAACCTAAAATATGAAATCAATCCGACGAGTGAGCCACAATCATGAGATCCCATGATGGGCTTTTCTTGACTATCAGGCCCACCCTTTTGAACCAAAACTTCGTCTTCTAGTAGGAGGCCCTCCCTGGACGTCGTCATCGAGCCAGATCGATGGTGGGGCCCTCGATCTGAGGGGGTGGTGCGCGTGCGCGTGTGCGTGTGCGCATGATGTCCCCATCACATCATCAAGGTGGGCCACATGGGAAGGACGGGTAGCCCCTGCTGGACGTCAGCCTAGCTGGAACGTCCAGCAGGTGGGCTGCTGGCCCAGCCGCAGTAACCCCCAAAAATGGGTGGTCAGGATGGTCCACATACACCTGAGGTGGGTCCCAGCAAGGTGGGTCACAAGGAAGGTGAGGGAAGAAGCTATAAACACATACAAACATGAATTACAATTCTGGACAGCAAGATTTTAAAATAAAAATCTGCTGCTGGAATGTTGCTGTCCCTGACTTGTACACCCAATGGAGTGGGCCCAGGCCTGCCTAAAAAGAGGGAAAATGGGTGGTGAGCATGCACCCATGAATGTACAGCAAGGTGGGGTCCACAAAAGTGGCCCACCATCCCAAAATCAAGCTGATATGTGCGTTTTCCCTTCATGTAGGACTGCTGGATGGTCCAGAAACTTGGACGTCCAATCCTCTTGGGCCTGCTCCATGGGGCTCCAAGCAAGGGTGGATGGTGTGGGTTTCATCATATATCAAGGTGGGGTCGATACCTAAGAAAAACACCCCACATTAGGAAGAAAATAAGGCTAAACCCCCATACAAAAAAATCAGCAACAATGGCCCAGAAAATTTGGACAACAATATGTTGCTGGACATATCAGTCCATAAACTGCTGGACAAGGAGAAATACCTCAAATAAATCCTGATGTGGCCTACCTTAGTGGGCCCCACAAACCCCCAGGCCTAGACTCCACATCAAATCTCCTTGCATGTCACAAATGGACAGCAAGTGGGACACCCAACGTCCAGGAAATGGACAGCAGGGGCGTTCCACCTCGCTGGACGATACACCAGGTGGGCCACACACATCAAGAAAATAGTAAGAGAGGAAGAGAGAAGATCACGGCCATAGGAAGAAGGGCTCCGCCACTATGAGTCCTCCACCAATCACAACCACACATCATGATAATACATCAAGATACTACATGGCTCCATGCATGCATGGGCCCCACAATCAAAATCTAAGGTGAGGATACCATCCCCACCATGGATCTAGGGTCTAGATGACCCATCGAGCTATGGATCAAAAGAAAATCATCATGATGGGGTCCATGGAAAATGGCCCCATCATGGCTTATGCATGCACAAAGATGGGCCGTGGGCCACACCTATGGAGTCAAGGAGGGCCTCCACCATTGATTGGTGGGTCCTACAAGCTCCCAAGAATGAGAAACAAGATTATATGAAGGAAAAATCAGAAAACTAGTCCTAGGAGTACACCCACCTCTAAGATCTTATGGAATTGTTTTAATGGTGGAGATGGGTTTTAGAGGGTTGGATTGGGAGAGATCTAGCTTGGAAGGGGCTGGAGGGATGGGTTCTCATGGACGTCGAAGGGCTCTCTCTTGGTTTGCTAGAGGAGAGAAATGAAGGAAATGAGAGAGAAGGAAGGGAAGTGATGGGTTGTAATAGGGTAATGATGGGTTTGTAAGAGCATAGGGAAGAGAGGGAGGTGGAGTGTTGTAGAAGACTCATCATAGCAATGTAAGGCCATCATTGCTTTTGGGGAAGAAAACTCATGATGGCTTTTGGGGAAGAAAATCCATAATGAGCTAGCTAGGTTAGGTTCCTAGGTTAGGCTAGGTAATAGGCTCTAGGTAATGATGAAATTAGGGTGAGTCCCACACCCTAGGAAAACATGCACAAGCACCAGGTGGGTCCCACATCATGATAAATGGCCCAAATATGGCGCGGGGTACATCTTTTGATCTACACATCGGATTGGCGCACGAGACGCAGCGTTGAAACCGCGGCGACGATGCGGTCGCAATGACATAGGTTTCGGGTCGAATTGGTTCGAGTTTACAGGGCGGAACTTAGGGATGATCGCAAATGCTACCTACAGGTCACGGGTCGCCGGAATTCGACCGGAGGGACCGCGGGACCTAATGAATGGAATGGATACTAGGTTATGGGTCTGACAGTTCAAGCCATATATGTCTGAATTAAATGGAGTAGAGACCCAGCTCTCGAGAGCGGATGACAAACAGAAGGGATAGTGGCTCGAAGATGGCTGTGGAAGGGCTTTGACATTTGCTTTCGGGAAAAGATCCTTGCGATAGCGGTCAAATTAAAATTTGATGTAATTAGCTCTTCCTATTGCTGTTCAACTAGGTAAATTCCACTCCCTACAGAGGTAGGTTGATCAGCTCCATCAGTTAACAAAGTCAGTGAAGCCACACATATAGGCCATGATTATGGAATCTCCTCTTCTTTTGTGAGAGAAATGGATGGTGTTGAAGTCTTCTCTGATGCACCACAACATATTCCATCTCCTGAAGATGCTGCCCACTTCGTCACTGGAAGCCGATCTATATCCCAAAGAATTTGGTCCGTAGGTAGCTGTGATACCCAATCTCTGTATTTTTCTAGGTATATTTGTACAGGAATGAAAGGGACCATTGGACAATAACGTCGTCTTCTTTATGCTTTAAGGTGTTCTAGATAGCTAAATTCCCTCCCGATAGCGGATGATGTTTCGTTGCCTTAGAGGTTTATGATATCTGCCATAGAGAAAGAATCTTTCTTCGCTTCCTAAATGAGGAGGACATCTGCCATGTATTTGCATGCGATTTCCTTGATCATCGTACATTTATCAGTGCCACCTACGCCTCTAATTTTCCAGGAAAGTCAAATTCATTTTTGGAACAATAGCCAATGACAACATGTCCCTTTCCGCCTGCTCGACACTGCATTTGCATCATAATTTATAGATGACTGGATATTTTTAAGTTCCCAAAGACCCTTCGGCTTCTTTGTAGAGTTTTCGCAGATTTCCATTCTTTTACATTCCAGTTTCTTAGCTTCCATTCTGCTCAAGATGAATATGAAATTATTCTCTTCTTCTTTAGTGTTAAACGAAGAGATTTAGCCATTTTTTCAATCTTCTTTTCACTAGCTGAGATGAGGATCATGAGTTGTCCCTGCTAATCCCCTGAGGAGGCTCCTCTACCGCAACCAGAGTTACCTAAGCTTCTGTCTCTTCACTGTAACTCGACCAATACCCATGGAATTGCCAGCTCCTAAGGTGAATGTTCCCCACCAGTTTGATCTAGGATTTGTAGAGAGATGCACTAGAGGGGTGATGATAGACAAATATTCCACTGGTTTTGAAGGGATACCAATTGATCTTCAAGAGCCGGAGGAGGGCATGAGAAGAGCACACTGGGTTGTTGTACTGTTGGAGGTTAGTCTAGCATTGAATTGCCAATTCTTGATCTAAACAACCATCCGGAAGAGATAGATCTGAGAGCATCAGGGGAACATCAACATTTATTGGGAGTGAGAGGGATGGATGATCGAAGCAACCTCCATAGCCATGAAAGATGGGGAAGGAAGGGCCCTCCACTTCGAGCTCTAAGATTTGTCCCACCTGAAGTTCGAGGTAGTGGGATTTGTTATTGGTTATGTGGGCCCTTTCAAACCAATTTGATTCATTTAGTTGTTTTAATGATTGGAACTTGGTCATAAGTGACCTCTTTTGGTGAATGGAACAATGTCATTAGTGACCTACTTTTAGTGAATTGAACAATGTCATTAGTGACCCACTTTATTATATGCTTTATATTAACTGCAATATGAAACTTGGAAAATTTAACGGGTTATAAGGGTTTTTCTTGAAATTTCTTTTTGCCTTTGAGGAAGGAACACAATGGATGTAATGGTCCGGATGGGCTAGTGGAGAGTTAATGTTCTAGATCCTTCAATACCCAAAATTCTCCATAACCATCTTAGTAGGGGAAGGCAACTTGTGATCAATTTTATGGTCATCTTGTGTATGAACCAATGATGAGTCATGATGGATTTATCTTTACCATTAGGTATTTAGTTGCCATCGCCCTTCACACATGGACATACAAGAATGGATGTTTATTCGTTCCTTGAGATCTAGTTCTAGACTTGATTGAATATCTGTATTGAATAAATCACGTCAAGTCTCCTAACCAAGAGTACCCATCTTGCTTGGATTGGATTCATTTGATCATGCACTAACTTAGACGGATTCTTAGACCTGAGATTGCAAAAGGACTTTAGGTGCTTGAATATGGGGCTTTGATACACCTTTTGATGCTACATTAGTGGCTAGCACATGTGATATTGGGTTCTTATGTCAAGATTTAGGTGAGGCCAGATGTACTTCACAAAGGAATCCGCTTGTCACTCGGGATTTAGTGGCTAGATCTTGCCTGCTTGATGAAGCTTAAATAGTTGGCTAGCACCTTCATATGTTTTAAAAGGTTTTTATATGGATTTTAACCATTTGATTGCTAGCTTTCACCGTAGATTTTTTTATCAAGCATGATGAAAATCCAACGGTTAGATCTTTTGAATATAATTTAGATCCTTAAATTTGGTATTTAGAGGTTTGGTTTGGATGCCATAGTATAGTGGAAGGACATAGGTCTATTTGGGTTTGGGTGCGTGAAAAAGGTAGGATGACAAACCTTTGGTGTTGTAGGGCATTATACCGAAGTCTGTAAGGTGGCAGAGTACCGTAATAGGTGCTCTATTGAACCCTAATGTACCTCCTTATAAAGAGATCCTATTCCCAAAGGGAATAAGCATTAAAAGCCCCAGATGTCCCCTCCCCTCTGCCTAGTACACACACACAGACTTTCATGGGATCGCATGATGCTGGAAAAATTAGTGCTTGTGAAAAGTATAAATTGGGGATCGTGAAGAATACAAGTTCGTGAGCTGTTTCTAGTATTGCGAGATCCCACGAAAACGGTCATATCTCCCTCATTACAGGTCGGCTTAGTGTGATCTTGGGCTTATTGGAAAGATAATTTAACGAGCTTTCAAATAGGAATGGAGTCATCCAATTTGGAGACCATTTGACCTTTGAAAAGTGGGCCCAAAGTCTTGATGGCGTAACTCACATTGCTTGAACAATTAGTAGTGCATTACTTCGGTAAACGGATCGGATCTTCCTTGTTACACCTTGGATTTGAGTGATCTTGGGCTTATTGGAAAGATAATTTGACAACCTTTCAAATAGGAATGGAGTCATCCCATTTGGAGACCATTTGACCTTTGAAAAGTGAGTCCAAAGTCCTTGATGGCGTAACTCACATTGCTTGAACAGTTAGTAGTGCATGACTTCAGTAAACGGATCGGATCTTTTTTGTTACACCTTGGATCTGAGTGATCTTGGGCTTGCCGAAAGGTAATTTGATAAGTTTTCCAATGAGCCATAAACCGCCTCGATCAGGAACTGTTTGGTCAGTCATCTTTTGACTTGAAGTGTACCTACCGGCTACCATAGCATTAACCACTGAACGAAGCTTTTTCGAGAGGCTCTGTCACAGGTGAAAGCACGAAAGATTGCTGGAGAGAGTATCTAGAAAGCATGAAAGGCTGCTGGAAGTAGTCGGGAAGCATGAAAGATTGCCGGAGAGCATAGAAGATGAATAACAACTTTGAACGTGTAAAATGACGATTGACGTCTCAAACGTTTTCTATTCTCAATGGCAGGGGCATTTTTGTCTTGAAAAAATATGATCTCCCTAGTACCACACATGAAGGTGTAGAAAAGTAAGCTTTTAAAAAGGGGGTATATTTTGGGGGTCCCATGATACCCTGTTTATGTAGAGGGAAAACAATCCATAAAAGAAAGTGCAAGAAGAATGTTATCCCTTTCTTGAGAATATAGATTCACTAGCTTGTGTCTTCTAGTATTGTCTTTATTGTTTTGTCCCACACAATAAGTTGTGGTAATGCAAGTTGTCATTGCTATCTATATAAAGGGGCGTAAATCTTCTTGTTAGTGGATAGAGTGTGTTAAGCTTTGTAACATGTTGTGCTCTTGGGAGCTCTAATCTAGTAAGAGTGGCCCAACCTTTCTTTTAATTTAAGGCTCCTATATTTCTTTTTTTTTTTTTTTCCTTTCAATCTTCTTAACATGGTATTGTAGGTGGCAGGTTAGGTCCTGCTAATTTGTCTATATAGTTTATTTTTCTTATTCATTTTTCATCCACTTAATTTATCTGTAGAGCCATAAAAAGTATCTCAACGATCTATCGCTACTTCAACGTGCTCAATTTTGCCTTTCCCACTCCCTCCGTTTCCTTTATGACTAGCCCTTCTTTACCTAGCCATCTATTAGAGTTTTGGAAACGCAATGGAAATTAAAACTTTTTCAAAAGTCTATGCTAGTTGATTAACCCTAAGGATCTTAGTTTAGATTTCGCACCTTCAACGTGTAAGGTTCTCTCTTAGATCTATCCCGAATGAGGAGAGGGGGTGAGCCAACATACTAATCCTAAAGCGGGTCTAGGGCAACGGGCCAAGAGATGCACACACAGTAGACCCCACAAGTGGATTTGTGGATGAAGGGGAAGAATTATATGTTTCTCTTCTTCTCTTTTCTCTTCTCACTTCTCTCTATACAAGTGCATATAAGGGGGGTAGGCATCCAAGGCTCTCTCTCTACTCTCCCTCTAGGACATGATCTTCTTATTTGTATGGAGGAGCTAGGTTTTAGGGAGAGATGCCATTATGGTGCTCCATACCCTATAGATTTTGGTATTGCCCTACTTCATCTAAAGCCTATAATGCCACCTAACCATGTACCAAAATTGAGTCCATCTTCGCACCAAACATGGCCTTCAATCCTTGTAATCAATTCCCATGCAAATCAAGTGGACCACGAGATCTCAACCATTGGAATGATCATTAAGTGTGATTAAAACAATTAACAGGTAAAATGAAAAATCAACTGTTGAAAATATTTGTAAAACTATTAAAAACCTTTGCGGTATCGGTACTAGTGAAAAACCATTCGATGGATGGTCTGATCACCATATCTTAGCCATATGAGTGTCTCTAGGAGACTAGTGGATCTAAGGTACTCTATAATACTAATGGTGGTCGTAATGACCACCACCGTTACCATTCAATACGTGCCATAATGGCCTTTACGACCCTTTATATATATATATATATATATATATATATATATATATATATATATATAATATATATATATATATATATATATATGTTTTGGCCTTGTTGAACCAATTCGGGGCCGTTACATACCATTTTTTCTATAATGGCCGTTTCGGCTCCATAACGTGTAACGGTTACCATGATTACTATGGTTATGTTACAGTCCATTTTTAAATACCATGAGTGGATCTCTTGTTGGATTATATGGATTGCAGGCATATCTTAATGCATGAACCAACAACACCTACATATGAGCCACTGCAATTGATTTTGTGATGAGGCCAAAGCACATTACATTAGGAACTTGAACTCCCCATCCATCCTCAGGTTCAAGGATTAGTTAAAGCTAGTACATATGTAAGTCAATCCAGACCAATCATGATGGGTTTCTCGATCCGAAAACTTGAAGTGACCCCCAACGTAAGTATCCAACTAGTCTTAACTCCAAGATCATATTGCCATGAACACTAGCTCTCATATGTGGTGTATGATATAGGCAACAAGGTATTAAAAAACGATTATGTTATGACCATAACGTTGGGAATTGTTACGCGTTACAGGGCCATAACGGCCATTAATGGCCCTGTAATGATTGTAACAAGGCTGATACATTTTTTTTTCCTTTTTTTTTTTTAAAAAAAAAAGAAAAAAAAAAAAAAAAGAAGAAGAAGAAAGAAAGATTGTAACGACTGTAATAACGTAACAATAATGGTGGTTGTTGTTATGACCAGTGTTCGAAATATCGGTATCGCACAATGTATCGCACCGTTGAGATACAGATACGTATCGGTTATCGCACGGGATATATCGTTTGTATCGCATAGTTTATCGCACTTTTTGGGAAACATGGAGAAACATTGGGAAAATGGTTGAATTTTTTAATGAAACTTTGGGGATTGTTAAAAAACCCCTTAATACATACTTTTAAATCATAACATCTCAAAAAAAATATTCACATAATAAGTTTCCTTTGTATAGGGTCCTAAGCTATACGATGTTTAACTGAACTAATGCAACTATATTTAAATTGGATGCATGATATTTATAAATATATCAGTCATGTATTAAAACACAACCAATTCATTGAAAAGACAGAGAATAACGAAAGAAGTAAAATTTGAGAAATATACTTATGATTGATGGAGACATGAAGTGACATCACCAAGTTCTGAAGGGCCCACCATGATGTATGTGTTGTATCCACACCGTCCATCCATTTGAAGATATCATTTTAGGCCATGAGAAAAAGAATGAGTCGGATCCAAAGCTCGAGTGAACCCCACCACAGAAAACAGTGGAGAGAGTGACGCCCACCATTAAAAATTTCTAAGGGCCACAAAAGTCTTTGATCAAGCTGAAAGTTGTTTTTTCCCTTTTTTTTCATGTCTGTCTTAACTTATAAATAGGTTGGATCTCAGATAAACATCACAGTGGACCCACGATCAGGGTTTCAATGGTGGGCGTCCCTCTCTCCACTGTTTTCTCTGGTGGGGTCCACTCCAAATTTGGATCTGACCCATTCTTTGTCTCATGCCGTAAAATGATCTAGCCAAAGGGATGGACGGTGTAGTTACAACACATACATCATGGTGGGCCCCACAGAACTTGGTGTTGTCACTTTAGTAGCCGGTTTGGCTACGCGTCCTGAGAATCCAAGGACGCGGATTTCCTGCGCAAGCCATTTGCAAGAAGTTCCGGTGCTGAAAACTTAAGTGGAGCCAACGTGATGTTTGTGAGTAATCCACTCCGTCCATCCATTTTTTGAGATCATTTTAGAACAAAGAGCCAAAAATGAATAGGATCCAATTTTCAAATGGGCTGAAAACGTAAGGATTGAACATCCACGGTCGAAATATTCGTGGGGCCATAAAAGTTTTGAATCAGGTTAATATTTGTGATTCCAGTTCATCTCAGCTCCGTGGGCCCCACCATAATGTATTTGTTTCATCCATTCCGTTCATCCATTTTTACGAATCATTTTAGTGCTTGATACAAAAAATTATAGGGATATGATCTCATGTGGACCACACCATAGGAAAACAATAATGATTGGATATCCACCATTAAAATCCTCCTAAGGCCCACTGTACTGTTTATTTGACATCCAATCTATTGATTGGGTCATAAAGACCCAGATGAAGGGAAAAAATAAATATCTGGTTGGATGACAAACAAACATCACTGTGGGCCTTAAAAAGGTTTCAACGGTGGAAATTAACAGTTCCACTATTTCCTGTGGTATGGTCCACTTGAGTTGTGGATATGGTTCAATTTTGGGCTGAACACCTAAAATGATCAGTAAAAACGGATGGACGGCGTGGATAAACCACTTGCAATCACGGTGGCCCAACAGAGTTTACTCGGTACGAGCGTACCATGTCCCCCATCATTGACGGAAACGGATTGGCTACCACCTGCCAATGGCTGATGGTCGGTGCTCTGTGGGCCCCACCATGATGTATGTGTTTCATCCATGCCGTCCATCTATTTTTATATATCATTTTCTGATATTACATAAAAAATTAGATATATTCCAATATCAACTGGGCCACATTACAGGTAACAGTGTGGAATGAACGTTGACCATTAAAAACTTTTTGGGGTCCATAAAAGTATTGGATCTTGCTGATATTTTCTTTTTCCCTTCATCTGGGTCTTTATGACCTAATCAACAGATTTGATGTCAAATAAACAGTACAATGGGCCTTAGGAGGATTTAAATGATGGATATCCAATCAATATTGTTTTCCTGTGGTGTGGTCCACCTGAGATTTATATCCCTCTAGTTTTTGGGATAAAGCCATAAAATGATCTTTAAAAATGGATGAACGGAATGGATGAAATACATACATTATTGTGGGGCCTACAGAGCACCGACCACCATCCGCGGGCTGGTGTCAGGGAGAGTATCCAATCTGTTTCCGTCATTGACGGCCCCAATGTCACGTGACCAATTTACGTGGGTCCCACCATGATGTATTTTTTGTATCCACACCGTCTATACATTTGAAGAGATCATTTTATGGTATGAGCCAAAAAATGGGTCAGATCCAGAGCTCGAGTGGACCCCACCATAGAAAACAGTGGAAAGAGTGACTCCTTTAAGGTGGGCCCTTAAAATTCTTAAATTTAGGGATCAACCCCTTAAATTAGATGGGAAAACGGATGGACGGCGTGGATAGACTACATACATTAAAGGTTGGCCCAACTGAGTTTACTGAGTACAATAAGAGCGTACTCCGTAGCCCACCGCACGATCGAAACCCCTTTTCACCCCATGTCCGCGCCCTTCTTCTTCGTTTCCCTCTCCTTCACGCACGCAGAGATTCTGACAATCGCGGCGGCGACGATTCTCGTTCCGGAGGAAGGGGTTCCTCAATCTGGCCCAATTTCTCGCCGGGATCTCCGAGAAATCCCCACAGATATATCGCGATGGCCCACCTCCGATCACCAATCTTCGCTGGTACTCTCCGATTTCTCCTTTTTTTTTTTTTTCTAATTCAATTTTTTTTTATTCTCCACCTATACGCATGGCGATATCGTGTGATATCGCGCGATATTGCACGATATATCGTGCGATATCTGAATTTTTGCATTTTTGGTATCTTCCGGGCGTTATCGCTCGGGTATCGTCTCGTTGGGGGTCGATAACGATAATATCGGCCGATATATCAGCCGATAGTATCGATATTTCGAACACTGGTTACGACCACCGTTTCTCATTATTGAATACGTTAACATACACACCACTTGTCATCGAACTCGATGGTGGAGGCCTTCCATCCTGATTTGTTATCGGTTCCCTAACACAAGATGACTATATATTGAGATACATAGAAAACACTTCTCCATTGACCAGTGGCCGTTGTGCCCAATCTCAAGTTCCTCATTATTGAATACGTTAACATACACACCACTTGTCGTCGAACTCGATGGTGGAGGCCTTCCATCCTGATTTGTTATCGGTTCCCTAACACAAGATGACTATATATTGAGATACATAGAAAACACTTCTCCATTGACCAGTGGCCGTTGTGCCCAATCTCAAGTTCCCACAACCACCGGAAGAATCCCACTCTTTTAACCCTTGTGCATGTGCAATTTAAGGGGTACCCACATATTAGTTATGGCGTTAATAACATGTCCATGCTCCATACAGGAACCATGGTCATCATGATATACGAACAAGATCATCAATTTATTGGTTATGAATAACGCATTGGCTTTGCAAGGCACACAACTAACAAACTCCCACTTGCTCAAAAACCCAGTTGCACTCAAACTTGAGCACACATGCCGAATAGTACTCCATCTAATTATGGTAATACCGAGGATCATAAGATAAGGTTGGGAGTAAACATGTCTTCTTATGGAAGTCCATAAAGCATATACATACACTCTAGTGGTAATTGGTACTGTCGCATGCGCGGATTAATTAGAACACTAAGCCGCATAAATTGTCAACACATTCCACCGTTGTCTAATTCACTGGCATTTAATATTAAGATCTAAACCATCATTAGACATCCTAAATTTCCCTTAAGAATCTCATGATCCTCGGGAATGCTACTTACTCTAACCACGCATATGGATCATCATGGAATCAATGTGCAAAACGCCTAACGGTTATAGCACAAGAGTGATGAGAAAATGCATTATCTTAAATATTACCTAAGGGGAGGAAACCAACAACCACAGGAGTGAATCACTGCGCCACATTCTTACTGATGTTTATCTAACGCGAATGACCTCTTATTGGTGATCCATAAATGGGTAATCATGGTATGTCTTCATTTTCTCCCATTGAATGAGACATCTCCAATCTCACCTTAAACAATGTACAATGTACTTCATGTTCCTCTCTTTGCCTCACGAGCAAGTTGTCTCCACTTTTGAGATGGCCTAGTCTCCCACAGTGCCAACATGGTCCTTTCTTTCCTACCATTGCTCCCTGGCTTGCCTTTCTTTGGCTTCTGGACACCTCCTTTTGCGTCTCAGGGTTTTTATTTTCCTTCTGCCTGCCCTTCTTAAGTCCCATGGATTTGGTCTTACTGCCAGACGATCCCTTAGTCAAGCGAGCAACACGCAGTCTATTGGCTTATTAATGGCCTTAAAGATGACTAATTGGGTGTGCAACTCTGTCTGTGAATAAGAAAGCTTATTCATGTTAAAGTTATCAACGAACGTTGAAGTCAAAGACGTTAGAACCGCATTCACTATAGTGACCTCCTCTGTGGCGGCTCCTAACATCTCAAGTTCATTAGCAGTCTCATGTATTTTGAGGATATGATCGATTACAGGAATGTCCCCTTCCAGTTTCAGGTTATGTCTTTCGAGTGTTTGGACTTGTGTGAAAATCTTAGAATCGAACATTCCCTGTAGGCAGTGTTCGAAACATCGGTATCGCGTTACGTATCACATTCTTGGGATACGGATATGTATCGGTTATCACATGAGATATATCGGTTGTATCGTATAATGTATCGTTGTTGTTGGAAACATGGGGAAACATTGGGAAATTGGTTGAATTTTTCAATGAAACTTCGGTGATTGTTAAAAAAGACATCAATCCACACTTATAAATCAAAACATTACAAAAAACAAGTACACATAATAGGTTTTCTTTGTATGGGGTCCTAATCTATGCGTTGTCTAATTGAATTGATGCAAGTATATTCAATATCTATTCATATAATTTATAAATGTAAGAAGACGTGTGGAAACACAAGCAATACATTCAAAAGCAAAAGAAGAATCACTAGATTAGGTTACAGACATTTTTGATGTGATGTTTGAACACAGATTGAAAACAATTTGCAAGGAATTGGAAAATTTTGATTTTATTTTTTTTTCAAAATTTCGCGACTCAGCCCATCTCCTTTAAATCTCGAAATCGAAGCTCCCAATCCATGATTTTTCAAGCAAAAAAAAATAAAAATCATGAATCTATGACACTAATTTAACATGAATTACAGCAAATAAGAGCTTCAAAATTCAAAAATGCTCACTAGATCGAACATGTCGTGCGTTTCATATCGCACTGGTGGGATACAAGATATATCGTGGGATATATCGGCCGATATCGTCGATATTTAAAATAATGCTTGTAGGTGTAGGTAGAGATGTCTCTAGCATTTGCTATGTTCTGCAAAAGAAGATGTTCCATATATGATGGAGTTTGCTATGGTTTGGATTGCTTTGGTTGATGGGTGATCGAGATAGGTCCTTTTTTGTGGATTCCAATGGTTCTAGGGAGTTCCATGTTCCATATATGATGGAGTTATTGTGATATGGCTCAACACATGCAAATTGTTCAACATAATACTTGACCCAACCTAACATGCACTATTCAGCAAGCACTGGAGCTTTTCTTTTTTGGTCTTATCTTTATTTATTAGATCTTTGCTGTTTGTTGGGAGTGTAGTTCACTCACTCACTCATGCTGTATTGCACCCTGTGTCTCACGTCATTTTCACCTTTCGACCATTGTAGGTGTAGGTCACTCACTTTTTGTGTAGTATTGCACCGAGAGGAATTCGCATGTGACTGATGGTTTATTGACTCGACGGTTGTTGAGTTTGGTTATACCCTGCTATCTGAAGAGAAGAATCAATGGATCTCTAGGGCTTAATGTGAAGACAAGCTGCGATCAGTGTTTGAGTTGTTGGTATAACTACAAGTTTCACCGGCCAAAGATAAAGAAACAATATTGTTATTGCCGATAATTGGAAATGTTGGGGAAACATGGGGAAAATGGTGAATTTTTTCAGTGAAACTTTAGGAGATGCCTAAATACACATATTTGCATATTTAGGAATAAAAAAAAATTGAAAAAAGAATGCATATATATATTTAGTTTTCATTTAATGGGGGCCTAAAAGCATATGTTGTCATAAGAAATCACTCCAATAGTGTATTTAGGTGATAGATGATACATTATACATTCATAAATCCATCCCATCCCATCCCATCCATCCATCCATGCAACCATCCAATCCATCCATCCATGCAACCATCCAATCCATTGATCCAACCATCCATTAATCCAATCATCACATACATTCATCCATTCCATCCATCCATCCATCTAACCATTCATCCAACCACCCATCCAACCATCACATCCATCCATCCATCCAACTAGGTTATGCAACTCACTGTCTCCAGGTCAATCCTAAGATCAGATTGGTTGATGAATCCTAACCTCTGATTCATGGACACTTGTAAATAGGACTATTGGATTTTTTTATTTTATTTTTTATTTTCCATTTTTAGCCACTACATAAATATCCACCAACGAATAGTGAGATAATGAGATAATCTAAATATTTAGTTCATGATATATATCTACACTGGGTACCCAATTTGGCCTGTTTAACGAATAGTGTATCATCTGCACCGTGCATCCATTTTGCCATCTCGTTTTAGGGCATGAGCCAAAAAAATGAGGTAGATCCAAATCTCATTTGGACCACACCTTAGGAAATAGTGGTGATTGAACACCCACCTTTAAAATCTTCTCGGGGCCCATAAAAGATTTGGATGAAGCTAATATTTTTGTTTTCCCTTCATCCAGGAGTGTGTGACCTAATCAACAAGTTTGGATGGCAAATAAACATTATAATGGACCCTAGGAAGTTTTTAATGGTGGGAATTCGATCACCATTGTTTTCTTGGTGTGTGGTCCACCTGAGATTTGGATCTGCCTCATGTTTAGACTAATACCCTAAAATAATGATCCACAATGGATGGATGCGTGGATAATACAGGCCCACAAAGCATTGTCCACCAACGATTTCCCTGCTGGCAGTGTCATTATGCAATCCATGTCCCTCGCATGTCCGCTTATGTGAGCAGAGGACTGCGACCCTGGAACTAACAATGTGGGTGGGACCTTGACCTCCTGGTCCACCTCCATGTATGCATTGTATATCCATGTCGTCCATTTGTTTTTCCATCTTATTTTAGGCCATCGTCCCAAAAATGATCTAGTTACAAATTTCAAGTGGACCAGACAACAGGAAACAATGGTTATTGAACAACCACCATTAAAAACTTCGTAGGATCCATCATAATGTTTATTGACTATCCAACCCGTTGATAAGGTCACACAAACTTAGTTGAAAGGAAAAAATAAATATCAACTTGATCTAAAACTTGTGGCCCACAATAGGTTTTTAATGGTCAATAATCACTGATTCCTATGCTGTGATCCACTTGAAATTTGTATTTACTAAATTTTTTGGGATCATGCTCTAAAATAAGCAGGAGAAACAGATGGATGGCGTAGATCAAGGTATTCCGTTTTGGTAACGGTGGCCGTAATGGTCACCACCATTATCGATACAAGTATCGGCCGTAATGGATGATACGGGGGCGTAATAACCGTTATGACCCCCATAATGGTTGAAAATATTTTTTTTTTGCCCCTTTTTCTTTTTGAAAAAATATCTAGAAAATTCAGAATAATATAGACATTCCAAATATGTATTCATTATTTATTTATTTATTTTATTTTAAATATGTTTATGGTAGCATAATGGTCTACTCTTTGGTGAGAGTGTTGTATCAGGTTGTCTGGTGAATTTATGAACATGGTTATATGTCTCTAATGTTTAGCCATTACAATAAAGCATTAGAACTAGAAATCGGAAAAAAAAAGAAGCATAAATACCACTTTTTTCATTTTTTTGAAAAAAAGGCCCTCGGAGCTTCTATTCACTCAAATGACTTCAATCTATGGTTTTAATCCTAAAAACTATGGTAAGAGTGGCAGAAATCTGCTATAGAATGATCTAGGAGAGTTTTTGGAATGAGAAAAGTGAAAAATTGAGGAGAAAAAGGATTTAAATAGAAAAAAAGTGGTTGTTTTCAATTGATATGGGGGTAACGATTGTTATGCCTTGTAACGGGCGATTCGGTCCCAAAAAACCAACTGCCTAGTTTCACCCTCGTATCAGGTAATGGTCACAACCGTTACCCATACGTATCCGCCTTTATAGCCACATCGTAACGGATATACAATGCATACATCGAGGTGGGCCCTATGGCCAGGGATTCACCCACATTGCTGGATCTAGGGTCGTAGCCAAGTCGCGCTCGCTCACACACCTTGAAAGTCCCTTTGCGCTTGAAATTGTCGCATGAACTTCCTGGGACCGAAAATTGTGTGGCACCCACCGTGATGTTTGTGAGAAATCCGCCCCGTCCATATGCTTTTGCCCAATCATGTTAGGAAATGGGCCCAAAAATGAGGCAGATCCAAAACTCAAGTGGGCTGCACAACAACATTAGTGAGGATTGAATGTCCACTGTTGAAACATTCATGGGACCACAAAAGTTTTCGATCAGGCTAATATTTTTATGTTTTCAGTACATCCTAGTAGGAATGACCTTATGAATGGTATGGATAGCATATAAACATCAGGTGGACCCCAGGGATGTTTCAACGGCAGGCATTCCCTACCCACTCTCCTTTCTTGCGGCCCACCTGAGTTTTGGATCAACCTTGTTTTTGGGCCCATGTCCTAACATGATCCGACAAAAGAGATGGATGGGGTGGATTTCTCACAAACATCATAGTAGGCCCCAAGGCCCCCATGCGAGGCAAGAATATCTTGTGACAGGCTGTCGCGAAGGCACCTTCCGTCTTCCTCTCCGTTCTCTCTCCCGTCTCCATGAAAAAGCTCCGGAAGAAATATTCTGACAGTATTTTTGAGTAATTTTCGATTGGAAATCCCAAAATTCTCGTCGATATCCATTTTTTATATGAAATCAGCTATCTAATCCAAGGAAAAAAAAGAAGGGATTTTCGAGTTTTTTTCATACCTTTGAAAACTGGCCCACATGGATGTCGATCTACAATTGGCCAACCCAATCCCTTCTAGATCTACCGAAACTCCTCCAATGACGCCGAAAAACACTCCCACAAACAGATCTCTCTCAAAAATTCAAATTCAAAGTTTTTTTTTTTTTTTTTCGTGATTTTGGAGCTATTTATGCTGGATAGTTTTTGTCGACAACTATCGCTTCAATTGATATTTTCGCCGATTTTTTGGTGAAATCCTCAAGAGAAACGACATAGTTGGGTTTTGGTTTCGCAACCTCATCCAATAATTTTGCCGAAATATCGATATTATTGACAACAACTAATACATTGGCTGTGATTGATGATCTCATATCCCGCCATGCTGAGTTTGAGGGGGACTGTTGAGAATAGAAACTCAACAATATGTGTGTTATGTCTTATGGTATCATCTCTATTATTCTGTCCCACATCAGTTAGTAGTGGGAATGCATTGTCACAACTATCTATATAAAGGGGTTCACGTCTTCTTGTCCAAGGGCAGAGCGTGTAAGCCATGTAGCAGCTTGTGCAGTTCAGAACTATTATCTAGTAAGAATGGCTCTTTTTTTTTTAAAAAAAAATTTTTAAATAATAAAAAATTCTTTTTTCCTTCGAGTCTTCTTAATGCCCTGAAAACGTTGTTCTTTAGATCTATTTCTCTCTGATCTCTGGATTATTTTTTCATTTGTCCCTTGTTTGTAAGGATGATCATCTGCTTGGACTTGGTGCTTTTTGCCCATGGGTAGTATAATGTTTGAATTACATTGGGGTAGCAGTGTGTTACAGTTGATTTGAAGGTTTTGACACGTCATATTTAGCTCTTCATAGTGTTTGAGCTTAGAATTTGTTGCCCCTCTTAAACAGAATTGGGATATAGTGAGGACTCCAGGAAAAAAAGTGTTAAACTTTAGCCATCAGTATGTTGGGCAAAAATGACTCAGTTTAATGGTTCGGCAATGGAGTTTGATGTATATAGAAGCTTCCGAGATAGTCATGGGAGTTGACAACTTCTGACATTTTTCCACTATGAAAATTGTATGCATTTCAACCTCTCTTTGCCTAAATCATTTGGTAATAAAGAAAGCCACTTGTTAGCATATGATCAGATACAACTAAGCTTTTGAGAAATTTCCTTGAAGGTTAAGATCATGGCTGCTTATTTGCCATAGCTAAGTCTATTTGTTTGCTTGTTGAATTCAATATTGTATTTCCACTTGTCTAATTTTTACTCTCTAATTGCATTTAATTCTTCCAATTTTTTATTTTTTATTTTATTATAATGAGCCAAACGAAGGGGTTCCTTTCTGATCCATCATCTGCAAACTCTCTCAAGTCCTTATGTTGTGGTTGCATGAAACAGTTTTCTTTTAGATGAGTGGAAAGTAGGTTTTATTTAATGAAAAAACCTCCATTAAAGAGGATCTTTTCCCATTTAAAAATATGAGGAAGCTCTATGCTTGATTTACCATTGCATCAGCTGATCAGTGGGATTCCTTAATATGTGAGTTAGTAATCTTGTCAAGGGAGGCAAGAATTCAGATAGTTTTGTAATATGTTGATACCACTGAATCTCCAACCTTCTAGAATCCTATGGGATGGCATTCAAGATTCACCATTGATGTCAGCTTATGGTCACTCGGATGCACCAACTACATTAAATGACGACCATGCCATTGTGCCTCATCTTCTGCTTGGATCATGTTTGATTCCCTCAGTGACCAACATAACGAAGCCATGCTTCACCATCGGGTCTTGTAAAAAACCTTGCGAGTTCCCCTACTACCACCTTCCAATGCAACTAGATATGATCCTTGAGAGAAGGAACCAAGGAAAATGGCAGGTGGGGACTAGTTAAAGGTTGAAAATATCAATAAACATGAATCTGTCCCTTATTATGCCAAGGGGCAAAGTCCCCTGAAAGTAAGAGAGAAAAATTGCCATCTCTACACCTCTTAAAAATCTGGCAAATTGGTCTCTGCATCCCCAAGAAAGACCTGGGAAAAATCTATCCTTTCCTCTCATGCTAGATATTTCGCAAGGCCATCTGGCATTTTCCTTTGCTACTGTTTGGTTGAAGCTGAGTTTACTTTGGGGATTTTCTCATGCTAATAATCTTTTGACTTCTCTTTCTCCCATTCTTAATAATGGATCAATCACTTTATTCTCCAGCCTATAGAGACAGGTTTTGCTCCATGAAAGTCTTCTCACTGATAATGTTCTTCTGTTTAATTTATCATTTTTCACAGGAAGACTGCACTAAAATATTCTCAATTTATTAAAATGTCTTGGTGGTATGCTTACATTTTCACCTAGTTTCTGTTGTAAATTGAATATAACTTTGAAGTCCATCTTTTCATTTTTTAGAAATTGCCAGTTTTCATAAAAGAATCCCGTTTCTGATGTTGGAAACATGGTTCAGGTTCAAGGTTGGATTAAGAGTGGACTGAGAGATTTCTCTATCTCCCGGGCGTCTGTGGAATGGGGTATACCTGTGCCAAGCGACAATAAACAAACTATATATGTTTGGTTTGATGCTTTATTGGGGTATTATCTTCCTACATCTGTCTTCAGTTCAATTAATATGTGCATTGAACTCTGGTGTCTACTCGCTAATGTGTGCATGGGTGTGTGAAGGTGCATGGCCATGTATGTGTCTGTGAGAAACTGAGAATGCATGTCTGCATGCACATGCTGATTGCTTGCATATTCTTGACTAACGATTCTACTGAAGGCTGACACAAATGAATTACAAAATTGGTGGTAGCATGGTGCTCAACAAGCTCTGATAGTATTCCAATTTAAGTGGCATTATAGAGTTAATATATGGCTACCGGGTAATAACCTCAGTTGTTTGATACTTGATTATATCTTTGCAGAACCCTCATTTAGACATGCACGAGTGTCAGAGTAGGCTATAGATTTAGAATTTTAACCGGAGCTTCTCTTGTTATCTGTCAATGGTTTCGTATTACGAGGATTTGTTTGATTCTCGATGCTAGGACATACAGAGTATGCTCGGCTTTTCATTTATATGATTGGAGCCCATGGTTCAGTAATCCAGACTATTGCCCCACCATGCCTAAAAGAATCTCCTATATCCGAAGATCTTAGCTACCAAGTTTGGGCTCTTTCCTAGCGGAATGTGGACTTTTGCTGTATTCATCTTCTTAACCTTTCATTTGCAGGGAAGAAATTGAACTATTAGGATTGTCATTGGGAGACTTTTCGGTCACAGTCCATCAATGGTGTGGCCCAACAGACTAATGTTCTGTATAGCTGAACCATGGGTCCAGCCTGTACAAGCTGAAAACTCCTCTTGAATGGTATGGTTATCTTCAATCAAGACCATCTTGATTTTGTGGAGCAGACTAGCAATCTTGGTGTTCTATGCATGGTATTGCTAGATGTTCACTTCATCACTTCATGGTGAGGTATGGTTGAGAACTAGTTATTTGCTGCTGTAAGTGATGGCTCTATTATTTTAGATAATTCTTTTTCATACTGTACATTATCTTCCAATGTTCAAATTTGCAATGGACATGTAAAATGGGTTCTGGTGTTGGGAGTCCGGCATTTCTATATGGGTGTGTTAATGAATTACTCTGCCAAATTCTTAACTTGGAGTTTATGTTTGGTACTGGAGCCCAGCAAAATGAGTTGACTTGGCCAAGTTCATAGTTGATCAATGAGTTTATGAACATTGCTATTCTGCGGAAGGAATTACAGTTCTACTTAAACAAAAACGCGACCTCTTTTTTGAAAGGAGTTTGGGAGGAAGAGAAATCTGAAACATATATCTAGCGACCATACTTCGTGGTGAGGTATGGTTGCGAATTGGTTATTTGCTACTGCAAGTGATAGGCTGGTGACGGAGGAATTGGGATGCGAGATATGGTTATTGGCAAAGACGAAAAAAAGAAAAGAAGAAGAATACCATCAGGGATTGCCATAGTCATTGAGGAGGCATATGATTTTTGTGTCAATATAGAGGCACGATTCTCACTTGTTCATCAGGAGGCTAATTACAAGGTGGATTTGTTGGCTAAGACAGGATGTGAATGGATAATCTATTCTCATTATAGAAATTGGCTATGTTTATCTTGGTTTTGGGGTTGCTATTGTAGTGTTTCTGTCGCCTCTTTATTTATGATATATCTGTGCTGTTCTCTCTTTTCTTTCTTTTACTATTTAATTGGTGATATTTATAACAAAAGAAGAAGAATATGATTAGAAGCTTGCAAGGGTGAAAGAATGGAGCTCGGCTTTGATGCAGACCATATCATAGATTCTGGCGATTATGACGATGATGAGGATGATGATGGTCATAGTGAAGATAAAGACACATGAAGTACTTGGGAGAGGAATGCAAGTCAGCTTGCATTCCTTTTGGGAAGAGCTTGCTTTTAGATCATGTTGTTGCTTGGTTCATGGCGTTTGGGGGTTTGTCGAGGGGTTGGCTGGGGTTGCAGGGAGTAGAAGTTCCCCAATTGCAAGGGAGGAGTCCATGGATACCAAGTCCATTCTTATTCAGAACTTAAAGTTTGAGGCAATCCATGATTCATGGATCTGTGAAGAAGTCACTCGGAGATGTGGGGCAATATATGGTCATATTTATCCAAATGCATGCAATAATTCCAACTATTGATTGATGCAATAATTGAGGTGGGCCTAGTAATTAGAGGCTCCTCTTCTTATGAAATTGGTGATAAATATCTGAATATGGAGGACTTAGGAAGTAAGGGAAAAGCTACCATAAAACTTGGCAATAAGATGATATTAAAATTATGTGAGAGGGGTGGACAGGACATACGAAGAAATCTATAATTTATTTTAGAGTGGATTTCGCGGAGGGAATAATGTTTCACGAGTCAGTCAATGCATCCAAACATGTGAAAGATGCAAAGTATATCGATTGCAAAGAGGATACATTTATTCTGGACTTCATGTGCAACACATTGCATCAACTTCATGCTGGAGGATATTGGATTTTTTTTTTTTTTTTTCCTTCAAATGATAGGATATATAAAATATGAATAATGTAAAAGGAATAGTTGACACAACAAGGATGAGTCATCAACTTTATGTGCAAGCATAATTGGCTCTTGGACTTGATGAGGACTTATGCAGAAAATCATGAGTTGCTTCGACTGGGGTTACCCAAAATTTCAATGAATTACATCTGATTGTAGAGTATATGTGAACTGAATAGGGCCTTACAGAGATGTTTACATCTAAAGATTTGCTAAACTCAAATTGGCAGAGGGCTGGATTGCAGGATGGCAAGTAGCAGCAATTATATGCTAGACACCATCTAGACGAATGCCAAAGACATAGTTGAATTAAATATCTTGCTAAATCCCTCAGATTGATAAATGGTGATGCAAAGCTAAAAATGGGGTTCTTTTATGACATAATGAGAAAAAACAGTTGGCGATATAAGAGGTGTAATGCATATCTTCATCAATTATTCATGCCCTAGGTAATGGATATTAAGGTTTTTTTTTTTTTTGTTTTTTTTTATTTTTAAAATATAGAAATTTTGATTGTACTTATCTAAGAATGGGGTTCTTATATGACATAATGAGAAATTTACAATTAAAAATTAAAACAGTTGGGGATGTAATAGGTGTAATGCATATCTTCATCAATTATTCATGCCCTAGGTAATGGGTATTATTATTATTATTATTATTATTTATTTATTTTTTTTTGTAGAAATTTTGATTGTACTTAAGATTTGTTAGAGTTTTATTAATTTATCATTTTGGAACTTAGTTCTTGTTAACAAATGAGGATGTGGGCCATACAGCTCGATGAGCTGTATGACCCACCTAATGCATGTGGATGTGGGTTGTCCCACTGTATGGGCCACTTAGTTTCTTTCTCTTTTATATTTAGTGTTTATATTGGATTATGACATTAGTTTGGGAATTATTTGAAATATGAACATTATTAGTGAAGGTATTTTTGTACTTTTTTGGTTTTTATTATTAATATAAAGGGTAATAGTGAGAATGCTCAGCTCAACTCTTTTTCCTCTCTTCACCCTACTTTCTCTTCTCCCTCTTTTCTTCTCCTCCTCTTCTTTCTTTGATCCATGATCTACATGGTATCAGAGCATCCTTGTTCTAGTTTAATCGATCTTTCTCCCTTCTATCATATAATTCATTTTCCTTTTATTTTTCAGTCTCTCTCATCTCTCTTGTGCTGAAAATCTTTTAAGAAACCAAAGGATTGTTTTCTTTTTGTTGTGTGGGGCCTTTGTAATGGTCCGTGTGTGAGGAGGGGATAAGTGTTGGTGATCATCACCTCTTATGTGTGGGATGTGTGGACGTGTGTGCTGATTGCATTTGGTGGATGCTGTGTTTGTGATCATCTCTCTTGTGCTGAAAATCTTTTAAGAAACTGAAGGATTGTTTTCTTTTTGTTGTGCGGGGCCTTTGTAATGGTCCATGTGTGAGAAAGGGATAAGTGTATGTGTGGGATGTGTGGACGTGTGTGCTGATTGCCTTTGGTGGATGCTGTGTTTGTGATCATCGACCCTCATGATTGGTTAGAACATGTAGATGTGTGGGCTGGTTATTTTCTTTAAGTGTGGTGTGCATATCAAGTGTAAAAGTTGGGTATTCATCTATTGCAAAAGGTCAGCCCATGTTTGCATAAGCTTGCGGTATTTGTTCTCATCCCTTATTTTAATGGCGATGAAGAGTGACTTAGGAACTGGATTCATAAATCCATCTGACTTTTTAGGGGTCTACATAGCCTCTATTAAATTGAATGGAACAAACTATCTTCAATAGTCAAAATTTAGTCAAGCGTTTTTAACCGTCATGGAAAAATTTACATATTTGACCAGTGGGAAACCTGATGAGAGTGCTGGTACATATGATTAATGAGTTCAAGAGAATGCTCAGATTATGGTGTGGTTGTGGAATAATATGGAACCATCCATTAGTGCGAATGCAATGTTTTTGGATACTGCAAAGGTGGTGTGGGTTGCATTATCAGGGATATATTCATCTGAAAAAATATCTGTCATACATACAAGTTATTCAAAGAAATATTTGAGCTTTAACAATGAGATAAATCATTGGGTAAATACTATTTAAAACTTAAAGGAATGTGGAGGAGTTGAATGTATATCAATCTCTTACTACCGATTTAGAGAAGCAATGTTAGCAACGGGAGGAATTTCATGTAGTTAAGTTTTTATCCTTTTCGAAATGTGAACATGAATCGATGCTTACAGATTTTGGATGGTGAGGATGTCCTATCTTTGAATAAGTGTATGCTTGCCTCCAATGTTTATCTCTTGGCTCTACAAGTGAAGCCAATGACAACTCTGCTTTAGCATCTTTTATTGGTCGGCTGAGGTAGTGATCGTGGCGACAAAGATGATCAAGGTGGTTGAGGTGAAGTAGGAGGAGGTCATGGACCTACAAATGCTCTCATTGTGGGCTTACGAATCAGTTAAAAAAATGTTGGGTCTCCATGGAAAGCTAGTGTGGGCTAATCAGACATCTCACGTTGGAGAGAGCAGTGTGTCTCATTTGGCTAGTTTTGCATCCATAAATCAACAATCACGTATGTTCGGAGAGACAGTTACACTTACTCAAGAAGAGTATTTTAAGTTGCTGAAAAATCTACACAATCAGTGTGTTCCTGCTACTTCTACGCATATGGCTACATTTTTTACTTCAAGTATGGCCTGTTTAGGACCAAAGTTCCTTGCTCCATGGGTCATTGACTCTAGAGCATCTACCGTATGATTGGTGAATGCAGTGCGTTTTCCATTATTAATATAGTGTTAATTAGTTTGTTTATCACTTTAACAGATGCTACCCAATCTGAAGTATAAAGAATGAGTATTGTCATCGAAGTTCTTCCCTTTCATTATCATTTGTCCTTTATGTCCCTAAATTCCCTTTAAGTCTTTTGTCAAATAGCAAGCTCATCAAAATATCTAACTACTTTGTGACTTTCCATCATTAACATTGTCTTTTCCCGAATTTAAAGATGAAGAAGAAGATGGTGGAGGGCATGAACATGATGGTTTATACTACAATGTGTTTTCTAGGATCTAAAGATGAAGAATAACATGGTGGAGGGCATGAACATGATAGATTATACTATTTTAACCGTGAAGTTGTTGGTGTAACTACACAAAAGAACATCTCTCCTTATCAGAGGCACTGCTGTCTTGGTCATTCATTTTTGACTCTCAAAGGCGTCATCCCATCCTTGTCGTCTGTCCCAGTTTGAGAGTGTGAAGCATGTGAATTGAGTAAACATCATCGTGTTATTTTTCCATAATGAGTGGAAAAGCGTAGTTCAATTCACTTTTCTTTTGTTCATTTCGATATTTGGTGTTTGGTTAAAATATCTAGTAGGTTAGGGTATAAGCGTTTTGTTACATTTGTTGATGATTCTTCACGAATGACTTGGATTTATTTAATGAAGGACGGATCTGAATATTTTTTAGTTTTAAGACTTTTCACATGGAAGTATAAAATTAATTTAACTAAAAAATGCCTGCATTTTGTTACGATAGTACCAAGGAATATATATATATATATTATATATATATATATATATATATATATATATATATATATAAATGGTACTATGAGGTCGACCTCATTGGAACTTCCCATGAGGTCGAGCTGTGTGGGCCCCACCGTGCTGTGCGTCGAACATCTACCCCATCAGTCAAATGCTACATTCCATGGTGGGCAAAGGGTTTAAAAATCAAGTCAATCCACGAATTGGGTGGGCCACACCACATACAACAATTGAGAGGGGTTACCCTCCCATTAAAACATTCATAATCATTTATTGGGCCCATCGAGATGTGGTTCACAAATCCAGCCCACCCATTGTGTGTGTCCCACTTGGATGAGGGGTTAGACCATGTTTCATCCGCATCCAAAACTCAGGTGGGCCCCGCCAAGTGATTCGATATGTTTTATGCATGTCTTCACATTGTTTTAGATGTATGGTCCACTTGAGTACCGTATACGGCTGATTTTTGGGATATCCCATAACCTAAAGGGGACCAATCAAATGCACGGTGTTGATGTTTGACACACATCACGGTGGGGCCCACACAACTCGACCTCATGGGAACTTCCCATGAGGTCAACCTTATAGTACCATTTCCCATATATATATATATATATATATATATATATATATATATATATATATATATATATATATATATATATATATGTAAACCCTTTAATCAATATTTTTCTTAAACAGGTATCCTATATCAAACATCACATGCCCACACGTCATAATAAAATGGTGTTGCAGAATGGAAAATTTGTCACTTGCTTGAGGTGACTCGTGTTCTATTAATTCACATGAATGTTTCCAAAAGATTTTGGAATGACGCAATATTCACAATGTGGTTTTTGATAAATCGAATACCATTGACTTTTTAATGGGTCAATAACCTCATGATCTTTTACTTCAAGATACTCTGTTATTTTCATTGCCTTCCAAACTTTTTGGATGTGTATGCTTTGTTCACCAATTGGAGTCGGGCCACGATAAGTTAAATCCTATAGATATTAAATATATTTCTCTTGGGTACTCTTAATACAAAGTTGTTATCATTGTTATAGTCCTTTAATTTGAAAACAATGTGTGTGCATGCATTGCATGTTTTGACTCTAGTCTGTTCTTCTCAAAAAACAAGAAAATCTCTTGATGTGGAAGTTGTGCCTTTACCTATTTCCATTGAAGAAGACATCATCCAAGATCCTACTGTTGTTGACTCCATTCCTGCCATGCCTTAGCTACAAGTCTACTCACGACGAAAATGTGAAGATAGTGCAACCAATCGTCATGTGCCAGCCACCATATCTTCTTCTGATCCTAGTGATCTAGTGAGTTCTCCTGATAGGTTTGATGTTCCTATTGCCTTGAGAAAAGTTAAGCGTGCCTGTATCGATCATCCCCTCTATTAATATGTATCTTTCCATTGTTTATTTCCCAGTTTTTTGTAGATTTGGGCCCATTCTTGTCCTCTCACTCTATTCCCAAACCAAGAAGCACTTTTACCCAAGGGGTGGAAGTAGGCAATGGAAGACGATCTAATCTTTATTGGAATAACACCTCAGAGCTAACTATTCTACCTGTCAGTAAACATATTGGTAGTTACAGACAGTGTTTAAATTATCGGCAAAATTATCGAATTATCGCCGATAATTTCGGTATCGCTAGAGTTGCGACACCGAAACTCCCTTTTTTTGTTTCTCTTTTTATCGATTTTTTGCGAAAAGTCCAGTTGTCACTCAGTGTTCGCAATATCGGCCGATATATTTGCCGAAAGTGTCGGTATCGCAGTCCAATGATACGAAACACCTCGGAAGAAACATTCCGAAAAAATTGGAAACGAGAGAGAGAGAGAGAGAGAGAGAGAGAGAGAGAGAGAGAGAGAGAGAGAGAGAGAGAGAGAAACTTTCAATAGGGTGGATATCCGCACCTGCAAAGAAAATCTCGATTCCCTGTTCTTCTTTCTTCTATTAGATTGTTAACGGAATTGATTTAGGAAGAAAATGAGAAAAAAAAATAAAAATCCAGAGAAATCCGGAGATTTGGGGAAGAATCTAGGGTTCCAGGGTCTCTCGGATGAAAAATGGGTTCGGAGCCCTTTTTTATCGGGCGCGGATGCGTCACTGACGGGTTGAGTAGCGAACTCGCTACTGAAGTGACGTCACCAAGTTATGTGGGTCCACCATGATGTATGTTTTGTATCCACACCGTCCATCCATTTTGAGAGACCATTTTAGGTCATGAGCCAAAGAATGATTCAGATCCGAATCTCGAGTGGACCCCACCATAGAAAAAGTGGAGAGAGTGACACTCACCATTAAAAATTTCTAATGGCCACAAAAGTTTTCAATGAAGCTGATATTTGTGTTTTACCTTATTTAATGTTTGTGTTAACTTATGAACGGATTAGATCTCAAATAAACACATTACGGTGAACCTTAGGAAGGTTTCAACGGTGGTGTAACTCACTCCACTGTTTTTTGTGGTGGGGTCCATTATAGTTTTGGATTTGCCTAATTCTTTGGATCATGCCTTAAAATGTTCTCTCCAAATGGATGGACGGTGTGGATACAACACATCATGATAGGATCCACATAACTTGGTGACGCCACTTCAGTAGCGAATCTCGCTGCTCAACCTGTTATATAGCTAATCCGCGTCCTTTTTCATCGGGCACGGAGGCACATACGCATTTTTTCACGTGTAGTGGGCCTCCAATCTGAACTGTTCATGTGATGTGGCATCCCATGAAACTCCCAGGAACCAAATTTTACCCTAATTTAAAACTCTGGTGGGCCATAGCAAAGAAAGATGCAAATCAAGGGAAAAAATTGTTTTCTTTTATAATGGCCTACCGAAGTCTTATATGAAAGCAAAAGTTGAACCATAGAAGTTTCATGGAGTGCTGCATCACTTAGACCGTTCAGATTTTGGCCTCACATCACATATGATGAGTTCTCAGAGAAATTCTCAGGTAACTCTGCTGGGAAAATCTGCGTTGGTACGGATCAGGAGCCTAGAGATGGATGGTCTGTCAGGGCTCTGTAAGGCCCACCATGATATATTTGTTTTATCTACACCGTTCATCATTTTATTTTTGATATGTTATTCTAGGAAATGAGCCCAAAATGTAGCCAGATATGAGGCTCAAGTGGTCCACACCACAGGAAGTTGTGGTGGGAATGATATCCACCGTTGAAGCTTTCCTGAGGCCCATCATGATGTTTATTTTCCATCCAATTTGTTCATAAGGTCTAATAGACCTGGATGAAGGGAAAACATAAGCATTAGCTTGCTCCAAAACTTATGTAGCCCCCGTAATTTTTTTAATGGTTGTCATTCAATGATCACTTTTTCATGTGGTGTGGTGCACCTAATATTTGGATTCATTTCATTTTTTGGCCCATACCATAAAATGATTTGTCAAAATGAGTTAACGGTGTAGATACCAAATCATTTTAGCTTATTATCCAAAAAATAAGCACATCCAATTATCAAGTGGACCATACCAAAGGAAAAAGTGGTGATCGACGATTAATGGGCCACAAAAGTTCTGGATCAATCATATATTTGTGTTTTCTTTGAGTTCATTTACTTTTACGTGTCTTAATTAATGTATGTCAGCTGCATTTGTAATATATAAACTTATTTTGGTTGCTATTAAAGTGATTTTTTATGGCATCGCATGCTTTTTGGGTCCCATTAAATGAAAACTTATTATGTAATGTATTCTTTTCGCAATTTTAATTCCTAAATATGTAAATATGTGTATTTAGCCATGTCTTGAAGTTTCACTGAAAAATTCCATCATTTTTCCCAAGTTTTCCCCCTTTTCCCTGCATTTCCGGTTATCGGCGATATTATCGGCGATAACGATATTATTTCTTTATCTCTGGCCAGCGAAACTTGTAGCAATAACGACAACTCGAACACTGGTTACAGATGGGTGTACATAATTAAGCTTCATCTGGATGGTATGGTTGAATGTTTAATGGCTCGCTTTGTTGCTAATTATAGTGAGACCTTCTCTCTTATTGCTAAGTTGAACTCCATTTGTGTTATCCTTTGCACGGCTATTAATCTTGGCTGGTCCCTCTTCTAATATGATGTAAAAAGTGAATTTCTTCATTGTGAGCTCACTGAGGATGTCTACATGGAGCAACCATCTAACTTGTTGCTCAAGGGGAGTTAAACATGATGTGTAAACTGTGCAAGGCGATTTATGGGTTGAAGCAGTCATTACTTGCATTTTTTGAAAAATTTAGTGAAGTTGTGTTGAACTATGGCTTTGTTTGAAGTCATGCTGATCATTTTTGTCTTTGTACAAAAAGGCACCTTAGGCCTTATTGTGTTAGTGGTATATGTTGATGATATTGTTATGATGGGAAGTGGCAATATGGCGACCGAGGAGCTTTAAGTATCTTCAAAGCCATTTTCTCACGAAAGATCTTGGTTATTTTTGATATTCGGTATGGAAGTCAGATCCAAGGAAGGAATTAATTTGTCTCAATGGAAATACGTTTTGGATTTGCTCACGGAGTTGGGTCTTCTTGGTACTAAGCTAGTTAACACACAAATGGATCTATATAACTAGTTTGTCGTGAGAAATTCTTCGAAGTGGGACAATTTTCCATCATCTTGACGATGCAAGGGGCTCTGAAAGCTTTGACGATGCACTCAACATAACTACCTTGCAAGCAGCGAAGGAAATTCCAGGTTCATCTATTAGGTTAGCCATTTCAACAGAATTGCCGACTATTCACAGTTCGCGTCTGATGTCAGAAGAGGAACAAGAGTGGTACATGGATATGCTGTAGTGGGGAAATCTATGGGTATGTCTTTTGGAGTAGAAGATGACTATGTAGATGCTCTCATCAAATTTGTCGAGGAAAGAAGCACTCATAGATCCAAAGAGGATCAACTGCAAAATTCCAAACAGAAATTCCTAGGGGTTAGAGAGAATTATTAAGCCTGGAATGTTCAGTGAACTACGACCAATGTTTTAAATAGCTACGCTATGTAGCGTGTAGCTTACACTAAATAGCATAGCTTAGTCTTAATGCTTAGTAGCTCATAAAAATAGCTTAAGTCACATGTAGCCTTCGCTAAATGTTAATTTCCATAGGCTACATGTTACATAGACTACGCTACATGCTACATAGCTCGCATTACGAGTTATTTTTCACCGCAACATTAAAATCAATTAATGTTTTCAATGATTTATTACATTTTTCTATTTGAAAAAAAGTTAATTATTTCAATGCTTCAGTAAAATAATATAAGTAACAATCTTAAATTTAGCTACTTTTTCTTTACCTTTATACTTAATCATTGCCCTTTCCTATTACTTTAGGTTGCGTTTGGTTGCACTAAATATAATGAAATTTTGTTAAATTTCATTATTAATCAGTGCAACCAAGTGCAACCTTGATTAAAAATTAAAAGTAGTGTATAGCTAATTTTGCACGCTATGTAGCTTACGCCCCATGCTTCAGAGTGGTGAATGCTATGCTACATGCTATTCGCTATTTAAAACACCGACTACGACACATCCAATAACTGTAGTGAAGGGAAGAGGGAACATGTGCTCGATGCGGAAACCAATGAAGATTTTATGTTGGAACATAAGGGGGCTGGGTAGCCAAAGTAAGAGGGCTCTAGTTGGGGATATCTGTAAGAAGGATAAAATTCAGATTCTCTCGTTACAAGAGACAAAACTCGACTCTCTTTATGACAGTTCCATGCGATCAATTTGGGGGATAAAAAACACAGGTGGGATTCTAGTTGTGTGGAACAAGAACCTTTGGTGTGCGGAGGACAAATATATAGGCTCATTCTCAGAATCAGTTATATTTTGGGAGGTTACCTCTCAATTTAAGTGGTTATTTTCAGCAGTATATGGTCCATGTATCCCTACTCGAAGACACCTCCTTTGGGGAGAGTTAAATCAAGTTAAAGCCTCATTCAACCTTCCATGGTGTGTTGGAGGGGATTCCAACATCATCAGTTTTTCGTTTGAAAAATCTAGTGGAGGGAGAAGTACTAAAAGTATTAAGGTTTTGTGGTTTGGATGGATCAAAATAGTATGGTTGACATACCATTGGGGGGAGCCCAATTTACATGGAGCAAGGGAAGAGAGAACCTAGTGATGGCAAGATTGAACAATTTTGTGGTGTTGAGCGATTGGATAGAAAATATCCGTTCATCAGGTCAAGGGGTCTACCGCGCACTACATCAGGTCATCGACCCATTCTATTGGAAGTCGAAGCAGATAGTTGGGGGCCCAAACCATATCAGTTTGAGTTGGCCTGGTTGGAAGCGGAAAATTTTGCAGACTTCGTTAAATCTTAGTGGCACTTCTGCGAAGTAATAGCTACAACAACTTTCCGATTAGCTCAAAAACTCAAATTTCTTACAAACCAAACTATCTAGCTGGAGCAAGAGTTTCTCATCAGCTAGAGCAGAAAAGGTAGACAATATTATCAGTGAGCTGAATGCAATCGACATCAAGGAAGAGATGAATACTTTATTAGAAGAAGAGCGGAATAGAAGGCTGACCTTATTAGCGGAATTTTCGAAGTATCTAAAGGAAGATGAAAAAAAATGTATGCAGAAATCTAGAGCTGTATGGCTTAAAGAAGGCGAGGAAAATACTACATTCTTTCATGGCAACGCCAGTGCTCGAGCCAGATCTAATCACATGAATAGCATTTCAGTGGAGGGTCAAAGAGTTGAGGATAAACAGGAAGTATGCAAGACAATTGTGGGTTTATATTCCAATTTTTTCTCCTTAGGTGGTGGAATGTGCCCATCTTTAAATAATTTGCCCTTTTCACGAATATCGGAGGAAGAAAGGAACTTGAAAAGCTGGTGGTGGAAGAAGAAATTAAATGTGCCATTGATTCTCTAGGGAGAGATAAAGCACTGGGGCCTGACAGATTTCCTTTGGCATTCTACCAAGTATTTTGGGATATACAATCAAGAAGAAATTGGTGACCTTTATTCAAGAAATTTTCGCAGTAGGCATATTACTTAAAGGGATGGGGGACTACCTTTCTAGCCCTAATTTCAAAAAAATGAGAAGAATCACTAACAGATTTCCGGCTCATTAGTCTCATTGGAAGTCCATACAAAATCCTAGCTAAGGTGTTGGCGAATAGACTCAAATTGGTGCTCATGTTAGTTAGTTCAGAAAATCAAGGAGCATTTGTGGTGGACTGCCAGATTCTAGACACAACATTACTAGCTCATGAATGCATTGACTAAAAACACAAGGAAGCAAAGGGGTGGGATGCAAATTAGATATTGAAAAGCATATGATCACGTTGAGTGGAGTTTCCTTCAATATATGCTAAGAAGAATGATTTGGTGAAAAAAGGATTTGTTGGGTGATCGAATGTGTTTCTTCGACTTCCTTTTTAGTGTTGGTGAATGGTTCTCCTAAGGGGTGCTTTGAGGCTACGCAGGGTTTAAGGTAAGGGGACCCTTCATCTCCATATTTATTCATGGTGGTGGCCGAGGCTCTCAGCGGCATTCTATCCAAAGGCCAAGCGGAAGGCCTCATTTTAGGTTTTCAAGGGACTCAGAATGGGGCAAGATTATCACACCTTTAGTTTGCCGATGATACACTACTATGTTGTGATGCAGATGAAGACAAGATATCTATATGCGGAAGATTGTGGGGTGTTTTAAAGTGGCGTCAGGTTTAAAAATCAATATTGCGAAGAGTGAAATGCTTGGTATTGGTCTTTCCTCTGAAGAGCTATCTTCATTAGCAAACATATTTGGATGCAGAATGGGCTCTTTCCCATGTACTTATTCGGGGTTGCCTCTTTGTATTGGTAGACCTCCAAAGCATTTATGGAACAAAGTTGTTGAAAGATTTTAATAGAAGTTATCCAAATGGAAAAGTAGACATTTGTCATTGGCGGGCTGAATTACTCTCATCAAGGCAGCACTATCAAATCTCCCCATATACTTTATGTCCTTATACAAATGTCCAAAATCGATATTGGACAAGCTTAAAAAATTACGAAGGGATTTTTTAATGCAAGGAGCCGAAGAGAAATTCAAATTCCACTTAAATGGGAAGAAGTATGCAAAAATCTACTTGATGCAGGTGTAGGGATTAGGGAATTAAAAGCCATGAACATAGCCCTTATGGGGAAATGGCTATGGAGGTTTGGAATTGAAGAGGGGAAGCTATGGAGGGAAATGATAACCTCCAAGTATGAACTTGAAGAGGGGGGTTGGGAGGTCAGGAAATTGTTAGTGTATAGAGCTTCTGATGTTTGGAAAACAATCTCCTTTAGATTTGAGATTCTTCCATGGTAATGGCACTAGAATTCGATTTTTGGAAGACAGATGGACTGGTGGGAATCCACTAGAGGCAGATTTTCCTTCATTGGCTTGCCTTTCTCCCTCTAAAAATATCCTAGTGGCATAATGTTTTTCTTTTGATGGCGGTGCGGGGGTATGGTGTCCACCTTGTAGAGGGCCCCTATTTGACGAAGAGACGACTAAATTCATAAGGCTTTTGGATCAGTTAAAACCTTTTTTTTTTTTTTTTTCCCTCCCTAGATCTATCCGATTCCTTGATTTGGAACGCTACCCCCTCGGCCATCTTCTCCGTTAGGTCATTATACACCATGATTCAGACGGAGGCATCCTTGGGAGATCATGACTTCTTTCATCTGTTTTGGACGTATGGTTCCCCCTCAAAAGTAGCCTTTTTTGCATGGTTGGTAGGAAGACGGTGGATTCTCGCGGTGGACAATCTTCAAAGGCATGCTATGGTCCTCCCCAATATATGCCCTTTCTACATGGCTAATGGTGAAACAATAAACCATTTATTCTTGCATTGTCCATATGTTCATCAGGTGTGGATGTACATCTTCAAAGCTTTTGGAGTTCGCTGGGTAATGCCATACTCAACTATGGTCCTGGTACGCTGTTTGGCTTGCAAAAGGAATTTGTTCAAATTGGCGCCAATCTCTCCAAGCTCTTCTTTGGAACATTTAGGGCAAGCGTAATGCCTGATGTTTTTGTAACAAACCAAGGCCATGGAAGGAAGTTGTTTGGAAAATCAAAAGCAATGTATTGGAATGGTCAACAGCGGCCAATGGTGTAAAGTCTTTTTCCTCCCAGGGCTGACTGTTGTTCTTATTTCTAGTTTCTTTATTGTTATTCTTTGTTGTTCTTAGCATGGTGTGCTGTAAAGGCCGTTACGTAAAGGTAACGGTGGAAACCGTTACACGTTATGGGGTTGTAACAATTGTTATGAAAAAAAAATGACCCGTAATTGCCGTTAACAACACCTTACATCCCTTATAAAGGCCATAATAGCCCCATAATGGTCTATTACGGGACATATATAGGTTCTTCATACTTTTTAATCAACATTACGGGGCAGGTACAGGTTTTTTGAGAGTTTTTTCAATAAATAAAAAAATAAAAAAGAGAGACCGTAACGGCCATTATGGGGCTGTAACAACCGTTATGCCCCGTATCGTAAAGGTAACGGTGGTAGCTGTTACGGCCACCGTTACTGTTACTGAACACGTTGGTTCTTAGCAATTGTTGGGCAACTTTTTAATAAAATTCAATTACCCTTCAAAATAATAATAATAATAATAATAATAATAATAATAATAATCTGTCCATCAAAAGAAAATCTGGGCCACTAACAAATAGCGGTGGCCTAGATGGGCTACCAACAGTCAACCGATGACTAATTTGGACTACCAGTAGACCATTGCCAGCCCATTTGGACCACTAGTAGACCATTGCCAGTCCATCCAGACAATCGATGGAAGATTGATAGCCTTCTGGACCACCAGGACCACCAATAAACCATTGGCAGGTCATCCGGACTACTAGTAAGACCACTGTCGGCCCGTATGGACCACCAGTAAACCACCTGGTCATTGGCCTATGCTCAGATTATGATTTGGGTCATGTGATGATTAGAAAAGCATCACTATAGTCTCTCCTGACCTTGTGCAAATCTCCCATTTCCTTTGAAGGAGCTAGAAATGTTTGTGATGCAAAAAGCTCTTCTTCAATCTTGGTAACATCCTTATTCTTATTATTCTAATTATTATTTTGTTTTTGGATAAATGGCGAATATCATTACTAGTGGGGACCAAAAGGCCTGGTGTTGATGGGAAACACCTAACATGATAACCCTAGACTTATGGTTGCTACATTCAAACTAGATGTAAAGAACTACCTTGAGCGGTCTCAACTCATGAAGATGTTTATTGGAGGTAGCAGAAATAGGGCTGCATAACACGGGAACAAAAATGAGCCAGTTGCATCTGATCAATACCACGATGATTGGGAAAGGGATAACCTGATGCTTGTGTCTTGGCTCCTTCACTCAAAGCAACCAAACATCAGTTGTCAATTATTGTTTATAAAGACTTCATGAGAAATATGGGACACCATGGCTAATACGTTTTCTCAAAGGAAATGTATGGCTCATACATCAGTTGCAGCACGAAATAATGAACATGCAACAAGGACAGATGCCAGTTGAGGACTACTTTGCAAGAATGCAACAAAAGTGGGAAGAACTAGACCATTTTCAGCCTGTTGCTATCGCAACGAAAGAGATAAAGAAATGGATGAAACTACAAAGAACATTCCAATTCTTGGTTGGGTTGCATTCTGATTTTCAGTTGTAGAGAGTACTAGTCATAGGAAGAGATTCCTTGCCTTGAAATCCATTTTATAATATCGAGGAGAGGTTAGCTGAAATCAATGTAGAAGGGGCAGTCCCGGTAGTTATATCTTGGGCAAAAGGTTAGCTAAGTTCTTGAGAAGCTGGTTGATGTATTTAGGGAAGTGAGGGGTATTGGCGCTTGGCTAATCATTTTGTTTTCCCAGGGCTTTGATGGCTCCTCTGTTTGTCCCTCTAGCTATAACAGGGGATAATCACTGCCTTCTGCATTTTGGGTTCTCGTGTTCCCTATTGTAAAATTGATATTATCTATTACTCTATCAAAAAAGTTTATAATTATATTATAGTAGAAGTCAGTCGGCAGGCTGCCACTATTGGTCATAGTTCAAGTCTTCATGAGAGATCTGCTATGTCATTGACTCTAAATCATTTAACGGAAGTGTTTCTAGAAAAGGACATGTTTCCCACCTTCTCCCACTTTATTAAGGGTAGAATTCAATATAATTATTGTGGAAAGCATAGACATCTCAGAGAGCATGCTTGGATTTAAACCCCACATTCGTCCAAAATTAAGGAATGTTGTTGCCAACTATGCTCAATTAAGTGGGTGTTTAATGTAACTTGGATCTCTTGCTTTGGTGGGTTGCAAAGGATCTATGCTTTGTAATAAGAAAAGGATGAAGGAATAGCCGAAGAGGGGAAGATTTGGAGATTTGCCATCTAGACACTCTCAAATTCACAAAAGCAACACTCTTCTCAATTCTTTGTCAATTCTATTAAAAAAGCTAAAACTACCTTACGCTGCTTATCACAATGCATTTATAGACCAACAAACTCCAAACTAACTGCCAGAGGCTTAAATATCGGTATTGATGCATGCATCACACCCTTGGGATATGGAACATATCGGTATTGCATGGGAAATATTGCATGTATTTCTATTTGGGGGGAAATATTGGGAAATGATGGAATTTTTCAATAAAACTTCAAGATATGTTGAGAGAGACATGATTACCAATGTTGTCAAGTGGTATAAGTGATCTTGAGCGATCGTCTTTGTGTGATCTCTTATGTGTTTGCACAATCGCACTTGCATAAGGGATCGCACAGGTTTTTTATTTTTATTTTTATTTATTTTTTTAAATTAGAAAAGGGAAAAAGGTAAAGAATTAAGAAAAAAATGAAAAAAAAATCTACAAAGTAGATAAACTTTATGTAATTAGTAGAAGTGACCCATTTTAAAAATCTATTTCATTATAATTTGTGTAATCAGTACGTAAGTTACATAAGTTTAATACTCAACAAGTTACACTTAACACCAAGTCATCTTCTAAGTTCTAATCCTTTTACAAGTAACAAATAACAAGCCAACAACTTTTAAAATTTTATTTATTTTATTGAGAATTGATATGTTGATTACTAACAGGCAATGGCTTTCTAACTTCTTCACTATGGGTAGCTCCTAGCTATGCTTGTTCCCTTGCCCCTATCCACGATGGCTATGCCTAATGAGCCTTTGTTCTCTCCACCGCTCGGCCAATTCAATCAATTGGAGCTGCTTCCAATGATCACTATTGTTGCTTAAATTAACAGATCAACCTCATCAATCAAAACTAGAATTAGAACCACGCATTGATGAGTTACTTCACTTGATATAATAAATGGCATCAAAGTACCAATATCATTCAAAGTACAAAGAACAAACTAAGGGAAAAATAGTGGAAAAAAAAACTCCAAGTTACTACTTATAGACAGAGAACGTTCAAACTTATAAATTACACTTTACATACCTAACAACTTATACTACTATATACAATGATCCATCTCCCATTGTTTCACATCACCACCACCACCATCGTTGGAGTTATCTCCTTCTTCAACATATACTTCATCTTCTTCTGTTTTTTCATCATCGGTTTCTACAAGTTGCTCATCCACATTAAATGGTTGATCATCTTCTTCTTATACCTTTTCAATGTCATTTTCATATTCTTGGCCTTGACTGCGACCAGGTTTCGTGCTACTGCTTGCCCCTCTTCTCCACCTTTGAGTTGAAGAACCTTCTTTTGGTGTCGATTCAAAAGCGACATCTTTGACTTGGGCCTATGTCAGGTCCTCGTTTGCAAAGACTGGATGGATCCTCTATCTCCACAAGCCACTCACTATCTGCCTTCAAATCATATAGGAAGACAGGATCATAAAAACCAGGCTTTTCTCGCCTAGCAGGAATCGTTCTGACCGCTTTTGGTTTTGTTGGATGAATACTAAGTCATTGAGCTTCTTTTATTTACAAAGATTCCTTTATATATATATGCGTGTGTGTGTGTGTGTGTGTGTGTGTGTGTGTGTGTGTGTGTGTGTGAATCTGCATAACATTCCAAACTTGTGTAATTGATTATGCGATCGCACATGACAACTCTGACGATTACACTCTTAGAACTCAAAAGATTAAAAAAAAAATACAAGTATTCACAATAAGTTTGCTTTGTATAAGGTCCTGAATTATGCACTGTTTGATAGAAGTGAGTCAATTATATCCAAAATGAGTTCATAGAATTCGTTAATCCCTTGCCCCTGAATTATGCACTGTTTGATAGAAGTGAGTCAATTACAAGTTTCGCTGGCCAGGGATATGAAAACAATATCGATATCACTGATAACTGGAAATGCGAGGAAACATGGGAAAAACAGTGGAATTTTCAGCGAAACTTCAGGAGATGTTAAAATGTACATATTTGCATATTTAGAAATAGAAAAATTGCAAAAAGAATGCATACACAACAAATTTCCATTTAATTGGGTCTTAAAAGAATGTGTTGTTGTAAGAAATCAGTCCAACCATCCCATCCAGCTTATTTAACCATCCAACCTTCCATCCAAACATCCATCGATACTGCTAAATATCAGCAACACATGATATTTCACCAAGAAATCATTAACAATTGGAAAGGAAACGAAAGATTGTGGTCTCAATATCGCACGTGTTGCGATATCGATAATATCGAGATATTATTAATATTATCAATGACAAATTGAACGCTACATACAACCATGTGCCCATGAAAAAAAATTGAAATAATATTTTTTAATAAACAAAATTATGATGATATCAATAAGTTGGCGATATTATTGAAATATCGTCAATACACTTATGATACAAGCATTACCTAGAATTTACATAGTCGAAAATATCGGCGATACATTGGCAATACAAGCAACACCTAGAACTTACATAGTTGAAAATATTGACGATTACATTAACGATATTGATACGTTGGCGATACTTAGCGATATATTGCTAATACCAGGAATTTCTGATACGACTAGCGTTATCGGTATTGCTGAGTAGGAGATAAAGATAGTAGAAGATGATTTGATGATTATAGTGTGGAGAAAAGAGGAGAAGAGAGAGAGAAGAAGAAGAAAGAGGAGAGTTTGGGGAAATGTTGTGTGTTAACCAACATATCCTAACACAATGTTTTATTAGAATAGAGCATATAGTACATTGCAGGAGAAGGTGTGCACATGCACTTACATTAAAAGAGCCACTAACCACAGACTATACACTAACACTCTCTAGACTCCCCTTCAAGTTGGAGCACAGATGTTGATCATGCCCAACTTGTCACGAACACGGTGAAGAGCATCTTGATTCAAGGACTTTGTAAGAGGATCAACAAGCTGATCCCTGGATTGAACGAAAGGGTTGATGATTTCCTTAGAGGCAACTTTCTCCCGAATAAAGTGACAGTCGACCTCAATATGCTTGTGCGCTCCTGGAAAACTGGGTTACGAGCAATATGAATGGCCGCTTGGTTGTCACAATGAAGATGACTAGGAGCTGAAGGAGGATATCCAAGTTCTTCAAGAAGATTGCGAAGCTGCACAAGCTCACACGTCGCATGAGCCATAGCACGATATTTTGCTTCAGCTAAGGACCGAGCAACAACTCGTTGCTTCTTGCTCTTCCATGTGATTAGATTGCCACTTAGGAAGGTACAAAAGCCGGATGTAGAGCGGCGATCATAGGTACTACCTGCACAATCAGCATCGGAATAGCGAGAAAGATAAAGATGACCATGCGACTGAAAGCGAAGGCCAAGACTCGGGGCTGATTTTAGATACCGAAGTATGCGGTATACAACTGTGAGATGTGAAGCACATGGAGCTTGCATGAATTGGCTAACAATGCCCACTGCAAAAGAGAGATTTGGGCGAGTAATAGTTAGGTAAATAAGTCGGCCTACAAGTCGTTGATACATCCCGGGATAAAAAAGGAGAGCACCATCATCTAGTTGAAGCTTTTGCGAAGTATCCATGGGGGTGGTAGCGGGTTTGCACTGTAACATGCCGGTCTCCATGAGAAGATCAAGTGCATATTTTCGTTGTGACAAAACCAACCCCGATGAGGAGCAACCAACTTCAATTCCTAGGAAGTAGCGAAGAGGACCAAGATCCTTGATCTCAAACTTGTTCTTCAAAATTTTTTTGACCTCCCACATTCCAACCAAATCACTACCGCATAGAACAATATCATCCACATACACAATGAGAACTATGATGCCCGTCGATCGACGACATACAAAGCGGGAATGATCGGCATGACTACGAACAAAGCCGAATTCCAAGAGAGCCCGACTAAATTTTTTGAACCATGCAAGCAAGGATTGTTTGAGTCCATAAAGAGCAATTTTCAACCGATATACAAGCGCGGGGTTGTGAGAAGCAACAAAGCTAGGAGGTTGATGCATGTAGACTTCCTCTGCAAGGACCCCATGGAGAAATGCATTCTTAACATAAAGTTGAAACAAGGGCCATGATAAATTAACGACCAAGGGGATCACAACGCGAATCGAATTAAGCTTAGCCACCGGAGAGAATGTCTCGAAATAATCCACACCATGAGTCTGTGTGTAACCCTTAGCAACAAGACGGATTTATAGTGATCAATGAAGTAGTCTGGAAGAAACTTGATCGCATAAACCTATCGACATCCAACAGGTTTATGCCCTAAAGGAAGAGGCACAAGCTCCCAAGTATGATTCTTCTCAAGAGCAGACATTTCTTCTATTATTGCCTTCGTCCAGTCAGGGCTTTGAAGAGCATGTGAGAGAGACCGAGGAATAGTCTATGATGAAAGGGAAGCTGCAAACGACTGAAAAGACGGTGAAAGATGATCGTATGAAACGAAATTACTAATGGGGTGTTGAGTACAAGATCGTGACCCTTTGCGCAAAGCAATGGGGAGATCTAAACTCGAGGTAGGAGAGTCACTTGAGACAACATCCAAAGTGAGCAGACGGGTGGATGGCTGAGCGTGTGAAGATTTATCTCGACGATGATACACCCGCAGAGGCTTAGGGTTACCCAAATCACCAACAAAATGCTAAATGAAGGGGAGAGGAGTTTCCTTGTGATCACTAGTGGAAAGAGGATGAGGATAAGAGTCATGCTTCCCCTGACTCGCAAGAGGATCACAAAGAGATCGACCTGGAGCTGAGAAAAAAGAAATATTCTCAAAGAATGTTACATCGGCAGAGACATATTTCTTACGAGTCAAGGGGTCATAATATTTATACCATTTCTGACTCCGAGTGTACCCTAAGAAGACATTTAATTGCCCTGGGGCTAAGTTTATCATTGCTTCCATCCAAAATTTGAACAAAGCATGTGCGACCAAAAACTTCAGGTGGTAGAGGAAATGGATTATCATGAGGATACAGTGTAGTAAATGAAGATTTGTAAGACAGGATACGTGAGGGTATATGATTAATAAGAAAAGTAGCAATAAGAAGAGCATCACCCCAAAAATGTTTAGGTATGTTCATACCAAGGAGAAGGGTGCGAGCAACTTCAAGAAGATGACGATTATTTCGTTTTGCGATACCATTTTGTTGAGGTGTGTGAGCACACGACATCCGAGACAAAATACCATGCTCCTGCAAGAAGGACAGAAAAAACAATAGACATGTATTCCCTCCCATTATTAGAATGGAGGGTTTTGATGGAACATTGAAACTCAGTGCCCACTTAATGATAAAATACTTTAAATGTATCAAATACTTCACTTTTAGATTTCAAAAGATAAACCCAAGTCATGCATGAATAATCATCAATAAAGGTGACAAAATATCTAAATCCAAAAGTCGAGGTAACCGAAGCTGGTCCCCAGACATACGTGGGACAACCATGGAGCTACCAGCAATAATCAACAGTGTGATTGGTTCCACTGCAATGCGAACAAATGCGGAAACCATCACGTCCTCGTCCATGTCCACCACAATTACGAAGATTATGATCGCCACGATTGTGATCTCCCTGCGGCCTCTACCATGAACACCATAACCAGAAATGCGCCCCAAACTCAAGGATGGTACCCGGAGGTCAAGAGAAGACTAATCGCTAACAAGATGTGCCGAACGCTCTGGTGGCACAAATGAATGAGAAGGAAGAGCGGAGACAGTAGCGTGCTGGCACATGGCATAAACTGTCGTCAATGGGGGAAGAGGATCCTGCATAACAACCTGGTCTCGAACATGAAGATAATCGGAGTTCAACCCGGCTAGGAACTACATGATACGATTATCATCCCACTGCTTATGGGCATGTTCATGATGCTCTTTACATTTGGAAGGAAGAGGCTGATACAGGTCCAACTCATCCCACATGCCCCGAAGTGTCGAATAGTAATCTTTTAATGATCTTGAGTTTTGTTGGAACTGACCAATTTCTTGAATAAGCTAGAATACCCGTGAAAAATTCTGAGACTTTGAGAACATATCATGAAGCGTATTCCAAATGCCTTTAGTCGAGGATTAAAACATCACTTAGTGGCTAATCGAAGAGTCCATACTATTCAACAACCATGCAATAACTTGATAATTCTCCTTTGTCCAAGACTTGTAGGTAGCATCTATAGAGCTTGGAGGATCATCCAAAATATACAACTTCTCACGGGCTCCTAATAACACTTTTACAGATTGCGCCCAATGAAGGTAGTTATCACCATTCAACTTAATGGATGTAATCTGCAAGGGGTTGGATTTAAGAGAGTCCATGCCAAGAGATGAGGGCCCTTTATCGTCCGTAGGAGACTCCAAGTAAGAAGGATTGATTCAAATGACTCTTTCTCACTCAATCCTTCAAGGGAATGAGAGATAAACCTCAAACAAATAGTAATCGTCCAAAATATCAAGAAATACATTCAGATCTGATGCAACCGAGTGAAAAACGGCCCAGGCGCACGTCCATTTGAGGTTAAAAACCACTCAAACATGAATCTTAGCTAAAAAAATCCTCCATGAGTAGCTTGGGAGGAAGATTTCGGTCCATCTTGAGCAAAGAAACCAAAGAAAAGCTTACCGATTTGAGGTAGATCGAAGAAAAATGGATGAGGGACCCGATTTTTGAATTTCTTTATTTCGACCAAAACACCATGAAAGGTCCATTTTTTTTTGAAAAAATCATGTCAAATCTTTTAAAATCAAGATCTATCAAACCCTTAAACTTTTAGCTCAAATGGGGTCCATGCGTTTGTACAACGTTGATGTCAGCTGTACGGTTGTTGACATCAGCAAGGTGACGTGTTGCCTCTCAACTTGTTGGATGCGGAAAGCCAGGATTTATGCTTTGATTCCAAGTAGAAGATAATTTGATGATTATAGTATGGAGAAAAGAGGAGAAGAGAGGGAAGAAGTAAGAGGAGAGTTTGGGGAAATGTTGTGTTAGCCAACATGCTCTAACACAATGTTTTATTAGAATAGAGCATATAGTACATTGTAGGAGAAGAGGAAAGTGTGCACATGCACTTACATTAAAAGGGCCACTAACCACACACACTATACACTAACACTCTTTAGAAAGATAATATCGGAGATATTTCGATAGTATCAGAGATAATTCGAACACTGCATACAATACAAGTATGAAAACATATTCCCTCAAACAACTTTGGGAGAAAATGGATCTTTTTTTTGGGGGGTTTTTTCATTTTTTTTTTTTTTTTAAAAAAAATTTTTGGTGCGGGAATGTATCACAATGTATCATCGATACATATCTCAATGTATCGCATGTATTGATAGGAAAGGGGAATTTTATGAAGGGATTTTGGCAAAATATCGCAACGTATCGATATATCAAGATATATTGGCAATACATTGCCTTATTTTGTGCGATGTAGGGGAATTTCATAACGTGTCCTGTATAACATATTAGTACATGCGATATCGATAGCATCGTCCGATATATTTAAATCATTGCTAACTACAACTCCCAACTAATCATCTAACTATAACTAATCATGGTGACTAGTAGGTAATCATAACCAACCCTAACAAATTAAAACTAACTCTAGCAACTCCAGTAACTTTATAACTAACAACTAACATCGAAACCAACAATAAGAAGAAAGTTGCAAGAATACCCCCCAAAATTTAAAATTTATAAAATGCCCTACTGGACCTCATTTTTCTCACATGTGCCTTACGTGGCCTGGCCAGGGGTTGTGTGATCGAAGCTGTCGAAGTAGGCCATGGCCATGTGTCCACATCAGAGTTCAAAGTCACGTGATCGCTGATTGGGTTAGAAGTTAGAGAAACATCATTACGCACAATGTTAGGTTGTCATGGAAGTTCATTAAATGGATCCCTCATTCAGATGGTGGAACCTATATATAACTGGTAGCACAAAGGAAAACCTAGTGCTGTGGTCTATTTGTGGTTAGGGGCGATCATGATAAAATCTTTCTAGCCTTTTTTTGGGGCCACTTGGGCTTGGTGATTCAAATCTAGCTGAATTGGGAACAATCAAGGTAGGGTTTTAGCTAAATAAGGATATAACGAGGTAATTTTGGGATCATTGTTGAGGGAGACTCTAAGAGCACGATTGCTTTGGCATCTGGGTCTGAGTCTAGTCCTTGAAAGTGGCAAATTATTGTAAACAAAATTAGAGAAATTGTTGGTTTGGTTGCCTTTTGTTTTAATCTTTTCCTAAGAGGCCAATTCTCCGACAGATCTTTTGGCCAATTTATTAGCCAAATATCTTTGATGTGGTTGAGACTTTTTTTTCATGAAATTTGGTTATCTATAATCAGTGCATATCATTTCAAAGCGCTCCAATGCCACTACCTCATGTCTTTTAGATAGCTTCTCACATTTGCTAATGGAAAAACATGAATCTTCGAGTTTTACCTAATTATGGAAATGAACCCTCTTCCCCTTTACAACAGATTACTGGCATCTCCTTATTTGTTTTTCTTTACCTTTTCTTTTGGAGTAGGTATGTCTCAGCACTGTTGGAGGACGAGGTGGAACCGACTTTAGAAAATGCTGTTTCTTCTGGTTGGCCTGCTTCACTGCACTTAATAGGCAAGGTATGGTGTTCCTATTTTCTCTCTTATCTAACCTGATTTTTTTTTTTTTTTTCTTGGTTGTTTATTTATATTTGTTTTTGAGTATTTTTCTAAAATGTCTAGAAGGAAACTGCCAAAAATTTAAGATCTCTGAGAAATTCTAATATTGAGATTTACCATAGGAATGAGTTGTCACAATGTTGGCAGATAGCATTGCCAGGGAAGGTGCTAGCTCCTCTTTGTATCTGGTTATCTTTGGTCCTTGATGCATTCTATTTGGCCAGTGCTAAATTAGTTAGGTGAAAGATCATCACTTTTGGAGTCAAAGTTCCCACTTGCAATGAAAATGTAGTTCACATTGATGAGATTCTACACTACACTCTACATTGTCAACATTGAATCATATAGTATTTTGTTTTCGAAGTTAGTCCTTTGGTGTCTGTTGGTCATGATTGTAACATCGAGATGGGTGTAGAGTTAAAGGTTGTTGTGAAGGTATGGTTTATGTGGGTTCAATTACTAAAGCCATGTGACTAAGAAATAGCCAATAGCCAGTGTATCAATGTTAGACACGGACATGACATGCCAAACATTATGGCTATGGAAAACTTGCTAAGACAATCTCACAATTGTTCACAAAGGGACATTCCTATAGGTACATGATAATATCAAGACATAATTTTTTTCCCTTTAATGAAATTGTTACTTATTACATGATTGTGATGATGATAATAGCTTCTAAGTAATCATCATCATCATCATCATTACAAAAAGTGCCATCATGGTACAAAAGTATACCCATCACCTATAATGGTTCGTTTTCATGTTTGGTTTTTTGAGCTTTATGTATAAGGTCTGTCATGTTTCTCATATGTACATTCTGAAAATGAAAGTTCTTATAAAATTCTCAAAACCATAGAAATTCGGTAGCTACCAATGCAAGAAAAATAAGCTACATTTTTTAAACAAAGTTGACCATGATGAAAATATTTATTATTTATTATATGCTTACTTTCAAAGCGGGTGAGCGATAGGCATCTTTAAGGATAATAGGAGTGAAGAAAAATGGGTAGAGGATTTAGAGAGTTTAGATCCATAAGCTTTATTAGGAGCCCATATGAGATCTTGGGTAAGGTTTATGCAGGAAGACTTAGGGGAGTTCATGGTGGCATTATTTCGAAGTCCAAGGGAGCATTCCTTTTTGTAGAGAAATAATGGTGTCCTTATGATGCATTAGTGCATAATTTTCGCGGAAGATAAACTAGGTTTAATTTGCAAAATTGATATGGAGTATGATTTTAAGACTTGGGGGTTTCTTCAGTACATGTTGTGCAAGTTGGGATTCACGGTTAGATGGAGGAATGCAATTCCTCAACTTCATATTTGATCCTCACTAATGGTTCCACTATAGGGTTCTTCAAGGGAACTAGAGGCATTTGTCAAGGGGATCTGCTATCCCCCTTTTTTATGGTGGTTGTGGAAGTGCTCAACTGAATGGCTGGTAAGGCGTTGGGAGAGGGTTTCATTGGTGGCTTTAAAGTTGGTAGAGATAGCTTTCAAGTCAATCATCTCCAATTTGCGGGCGACACACTCCTATTATATGATGCAAAAAGCAATCAGGTTGCCAACTTGAGTAGGGTCATTAGATGTTTCGAGGAAGTATCTAGTAAATTTATTTATTTGGAAAAAAACAGGTTCTTGGGTATTTGGCCGATGGGGTGCATTAGTAGGCCATAGTTTTTTGTAGCAAGATAGCTTGCCTCCTTCAGATCTTGGGCTTCCTCTTTGTGTTGGTAAATTGGCGAAGTATCTTTGGAATAAGGTGATCGAGACATTAGAAAGTTGTTGGCTTGGAAAAGTTAATATCTTTCCTTTGAAGCCTGGATCATGCTAATCAAAGTTGTTTGGGAGGATGCATGGTGAATAGACAAATCTTTGGGAGCTTGATTTCCCTTTCTTGGCATCTCTTTCACCATCAAAGAATATCTCAGTCTCTTCATGCTATTCACTAGTAGGTGGATCTGGAGTGTAGTGTAGAAGAACTTTAACAGATGACGAAGCGGTGGATTACACTCTATTATTAAATCGGCTTTGTAGCTTTCACCTTATGCCGACACATGAGGGCTCTATGGAGTGGAAGGCTTCGCCTTCGTGCTCATTCTCATCATTCTATAAGTTGCTTTTGGCTCCTGAGGAAACAAGGAGGCAAAAATTCTTCCATGCATTCTGGTTCTATGGGGCACCTCTTAAGGTGGCTTCCTTTCTTTGGTTAGTCGGACGTAATCGTATCTTAACCATGGATAATCTCCAAAAATGATCAATGATACTCCCAAATGTATGCCTGTTATGCATGGAAGATGCCAAATCGGTTGATCATTTGTTCATCCATTGCCTATTCATTCGAGAAATTTGGACTCTTTTTTATTTTATTTTATTTTTAATTTTTTTTATTTTTAAATCATGTTTCGAGGTTTCATGGGTGATACCACAGTCAATGGTTGATCTACTCTGGGTGTGGCATGGAAGTGTATTACCGAAAGAAAAGAAAGCGACATGGCAGCTTGTTTTGCTAATAGTAGTATGGAGCACACCTGGCAGGAATAAAATCACAGATGCTTCCTCAACAAATAGTCCGTATGAGCAAATTGTTAAGGAATCTAAGAGGGAGATCCTAGAGTGGGTAGCTGGGAATCAAGATATAAATGTGGATTTTGTGGCATCCAGTGTTCGAAATATCGATACTATCAGCCGATATTATCGTTATCGGCCCCCAGCAAGACGAAACCCGTCCGATAACGCTAGGAAGATACAAAAAATCTCAAAATCCAGATATCGCACAATATATCGTCGATATCGCGCTATATATCGTTGATATCGCCGATACATCGTGCGATATCGCACGATTCCTCCTCCATTATTGTCGGAAATTGACAAACAGACTCATTATTCGGAAAAAAAAAACCTTTCAACAAGTAGATTTCGGTACTTGTAGAGGAGATCGCCCTAATCAGAAGCTGTATTTGAAGGGCCATTCGAATCGTAGCAACAAAATCTCTGATTTGGGAGAGATTTGGGCGGAATCCGTCGAAATCCAGAGAAATTGCGAAATCCAGAGAAATTCTCGGCGAAATCCGGAGATATTCTCGGCGAAATGATGGATGTGGTAGAGATTTTAGGGTTCCGGAACACTGGAACCCTCTCTCCTTCGAAAAAAAGGGCTCCGAGCCCTTTTTACGGGATGCGGATGGGCTGGCGTACCACACACCACCGATGTGGATGATGTGGACGTCACCAAGTTCTGTGGGTCCCATCATGAGGTATATGTTATATCCAAACCGTTCGTCCATTTGGCGAGCTCGTCATAAGGGTTGAGCAAAAAAATAAGACAGATCCAAAGATCAAGTGGACCACACTGGAAAAAGTAACGGGATATTGAACGTCTACCATTGAAACCCTTTTGGGGGTCACGAAAGTTTTGGATCATATGATATTTGTTTTTCCTCTTCATCAAGGTCTTTGTGACCTCATGAACAGATTGGATGGAAAAAAACGTTATGGTGGACCGTACGAATGTTATAACGGTGAGAATCATTGTCCTCACTGCTATTTGTGGTGTGGTCCAATTGAGGTTTGGATGTGACTCATTTTTGGGCTCATGATCTGAAATGATCTCTCCAAATGGATGAACGGTGTGGATATAATAAATACATTATTGTGGGGCCCATGTAACTCTGATCTCCTTTGAACTGTTTGTACAACTGGAGGTGGATGATCGTCCGCGCTACTTCGCATGAAGTTCATGCGCTGGAAACTTAGGTGGGTTCCACCGCGATGTTTGTGAGAAATCCACTCCATCCATCTGTTTTTTTTAGCACATTTTAAGACATGGGGCCGAAAAATGAGCCAAATCCAAGACTTAAGTGGGCCGAAAACGTGAGGACTGAAGGTTCACAATTGAAATATTCATGGGGCCACAAGTTTTGAATCAGTCTAATATTTGGTTTTTCAATTCATTACAATAGTAATGACGTTATGAATGGTATGGATGGAATGTAAACGTCACTGTCGACTCTGGAAGGTTTCAACCGTAGGAATTTACCTACCCACCTTTTTCTTTAGTGCGGCCCACTTGAGTCTTGGATCCTACTCAATTTTTGCCTCAAGTCTTAAAATAAGCTCACAAAACTGATTGATGGAGTAGATTTCTCACAAACATCACGGTGTGCCTCACTCCTGCGAAAGGATTTAGTAGGAAATCCGTGTCCCATCTTCACACGACACATACCCATACCTCGCTGATGTGTGGTACACCAGCCAATCCACACCCTCCATCCATTTTCATAAGTAAGTTTAAGGTATGAGCCCCAAAAGGAGACAGATGTAAGATCAAGTGTACCACACCACAAGAAAATGTGGTGGCAATGATGTCCACCATTGAAGCTTTTTAGGGTCCACCGTAATGTTTATTTGTCATCCAATCTATTCATGAGGTTTGACAAACCTGGATGGGAAAACATAAATATTAGCTTCATCCAAAAAATTTATAGCCCCAAAAAAGTTTAATGGTGATCATTCAATGACCACTATTTTGTGTGGTGTGGTCCACCTCAGATTTGGATCTGCCTTATTTTTCAAGCCATGCCCTAAAATGATATGTTAAAATGAATTTCAATTGAGGTTTGGATATGACTCATTTTCATACATATCTTTATACATTTATAAATGGTATGCATCATATTTAAATATATTTACCTTAGCTTAAACAGATAACACATAACTCTTAGTACCTTATACAAAGGAAATTTATTATGTGCTCTTCTTTTTCGATATTTTATGATTTAAAAGTGTGTATTAAGGTCTTTTTAAATAATCTCTGAAGTTTCATAAAAAAATTCAACCATTTTGCTAATGTTTCCCCATGTTTCCCAAAAAGTGCAATAAATTATGCGATACAAACGATATATCCTGTGCAATAACCGATACGTATCTGTATCCCAAGGTTGTGATACATTGCGCAGTACCGATATTTCGAACACTGGTGGCATCTATGTTTGGACTGTAGGGTTCGGAATTCATAATCTTTTTGTGATTTTGGTCCCTTTAGGGCTGATTGTAATGTTAGTTGTTGGGTTGTATTCTTGCTGATTTTTCAGCATTTACTTATGGCTCATTTGGCATCTCTACTCTAATTCGATAAGAGCTACTCTAATAATTTCTTTTTGTTCTAACTCTTGTTTTAAATAAGCTTGTTTGGTAAAATCACTTTTTCAAAACTGAAAAAGCTATTATTTGAAATAAACATGTTCGGCCAAACATTTAAATAAGAATTTTTTTAGGGGTAGTTGATGTCATTTTTAAAGATTACGAAAGCTCCATTATAAGAGCAATCCAAATGGTTGTTTTGGTGAATCTCACGATAGATGGACCGTGCCCCAATTGACAAAAGACTAAATGGCTACATACAATCTTCATGTTTTAAGACATTTGGGCCATCCACTATGTCGGATATTGGATGTGGATCGTCCATTATATGGAGCCCTCCTTTAATGTGTACCATCCATCGTGTGAGCCAAACCTTCAAAGTGGGGTCGTCCATCATGCAAGGCCTGTCTTGGATGTGGACCATTCATCATTAGGGGCCCACCTTGATGTAGGCCATCCATCATTGGGGCCCACCATAAATGCTAATTGTCCTTTTATGTCGGGCCCCTCAATGTCCACTAATCATCACTCATCACGTGGAGTCCACGTTTGATGTGTCCATAGTGTGGGCCTACCTTCGAAGCGCATTGTCGATCTTGATACCCACCATTCATTGTGTGGGGCACACCTATGTGGATCATCTATCACTTGGCCCACTTTGGATATGGGTTATCCATCATGCGAGACCCTGGATGTGGACCCGTCCATTAGGTGGGGCCGACTTGATGTGGACTGTCCATATTACAAGGGGCTACACTTTGATGTGGGCCATCCATCATGTGGGGCCCACCTTGGTGTGGACCATGCATCATGTGGGGCCCCACATTCAATATGGGTCATTCATCATGAGGGCCCCACCTTTGATGTCCACCATCCATCATGTGGGTCCCACCTTTGTTGTGGACCATCTATCATGTGGGGTCCACTTGATGTGGATAGTCCATCATGTGGGGTCCACTTGATGTGGATAGTCCATCACGCGGGGCCACATTTTGATTCGAGCCATCCATCATGTGGAATCCACCTTTGATGTCCACCATCCATCATGTAGGTCCCACCTTTGCTGTGGACCGTCCATCATGTGGGGCCCAACCTTCAATGTGGGTCATTTATCATGTGGGTCCACCTTTAATATCAACCTTCCATCATGTGGTCTTACATTCAGTGTCCACCATCCATCATGTAGGTCCCACCTTTGATGTGGACTGTCCATCATGTGGGGCCACACTTTGATGCAAGCCATCCATCATGTGGAGCCTTTGATGTTACCGTGCATTACGTGGGCCATTCATCATGTGGGGCCCCACCTTCAATATGGATCGTTCATCATGTGAGCCTACCTCGGAGTGATTGTAAAGGGAAGTGAAGAGGGTAAGATGGGAATTACTTGAAAAGTTTAAGGACAAAACTTGTCCAAAACTTAGCCAAAAATTTCTACCTGCTTAAGCCAAATAAGTTTTTTTTTTTTCAAAAAATAACTCAAACTTATAAAATCGAAGCTTATTTGCTACTTTCTAAACAAATAAGCCCCTTAATTAGATTTTTACCAAATAGTCTAAAAGCTTTTTATTTATTTATTTATTAGAAATAAGACAATAAGCTCTTATTTGTAGAGATGGCAAACGCCCCCTTAATAAAATGATATTGTTTCACTCTTCAAAAAAAAAAAAAAAAAAACACAAAGCTGCTTTATGTAACATGCTGGTGTATTTCATGTCTTAATAATTGAAGGAACATGGTTTGAGGAAATAAACAGAAAAGAAAAGAAAGAAAATGAAGTGAAGCCAAGGAAGCATATTGCCTGAGGCTAAAGGAGGAAGTATTATGGAGGCATTAATGTACCAGGAAAAAAGTTTAAAGGGATCACAACACAGTTTTTCCATTGATAAACTAAGGCTAGAGCGCAGAGGAACAAAATTTAGAAAATACAGCTTTTGGATGGAATATAGTCTAGGGCGGAAGGTTAAGACATAGTTGTTCCTTAAGTTGCAAAGTTTTTCAAGAGCATGTTGATGGAAGCTAATATTTTTTTCCATCCATATGGCGATATGTTGAGCTCCTACAGTTGTTGCTTTTGGCTGGCTGGTTACTAAGGACAAAATTCTAAGCATCGAACATCTAAGGATTAAAATGATGGTCATTACGAACAGCTACATATCTTAAGGGAACTTTCGGACCGTTTCTTCATTCACTTTGATTTCATTTGGGGATTTGGAGGAAGTTTCTGCCTATGTGCAAGATGTATCGGACCATGCCTGGATCATTCGAATATTTGGCGCAAACTTTTAAGTGGGGAGTGAAGGGTAAAAGAAGCCATGCTCTATGGTGTCTCCTTTTTCACTTAATATAATTAGTGTGGAAGGTTCACAACAATAGTATTTTCTACAAGTCTGAATTTTTGGAGGCAGTGTTTTGTAACACTTAGGGCATGGTGCTATTTTGGGCTTTGGGCTTCGCTCGTGTGAGGGCTATAGAAGGGAAGATCTTTTGGATTCCTGGGGAGGTTTTCTTTGATCATTGCTTGCGGGGTTGTGGAATGATCTCTCACCATCCCTGCGCCCTGTTTCTTTTTCCCTTTTTCCCTTTTTGTCCTTGTTTTTTGCTATTTTCTTACCGGGCAAAATTGGATTTGCTTGGTTAACTACTCTTTTCAATAAAATCTTTCTATGAAAGAAAATGCCAAGTGAGTATGGGAGAAGCTTTGCAGTACCTTTTTTTTTTTACAAGACAATGTACAAAGTTGCACCAACTGTTGTGGTATCAAACTTCTGAGTCACACTATGAGGCTCTAGGAGTGGGTGGTGGAACAAAGATTAAGAAAAGAAACAAGGATATTGGAACAAAGAATAAGAACAGAAACAAGGATATCAGAAAATTACTATGGTTTTATGCTAAGCAGATCAACTGCTGAAGCTATGTTTCTACTTAGATGATTGATGGAAAAATATGGTGTTAAAAGGAAGTATCTACACATGGTTTCCATATATATGGAGGAAGTATACAAAAGAGTAGTTAGGGAGGTTATGTGGTGGGTGATGAAGAAACGGGTCCTTGGAGGATATATCAACATCATTAAGATGTTAATGGGGATGCCACTATGAGAGTGAAAATGGCATGTGGTGAGATTATTGAGTTCCTGTTCTTCATCAGGATTTGGCATTAAGTGCTTGCCTTTTTGCACCTGTTGTGGATGAATTAACTGATGGTTCCAGGATGAAGTCCTTGGTGTACGTTGTTCATGGACAATGTGGTGTTAGTAGATGAGACTGGAGCGGGGATGAATGCAAGGAGGGATGGAATTAAGAGAAAATTATCAAGAGCAGTCTTTGATGCACATGAAGAACCATCCCAATCTGAGGGAGGGGGGACAAGGCTATGTTGACCACAATGACAATGACGATGACGATGATAGATTAGTGTATACTTGTTGGCAATCCGACCTTGAATATTCTATTAGCATCACTTATTTTATAAACTTTATTAATATTAGACAGTTGCAATTATTTTTTCATGAGAGTCCTCCCTAGGGTTCGTATATAATAGGAGTTTTTATTGGAAGAGGAAAGAAGAAATGCATCATGTTTCTTTCATGGAAGCTTCACTTTCTTCTCATTCTCCACTATATTTTTTGTGATTCACTAGTTATTACAGTACAGGACATCTCCAGGCCTAAGGTTCTCTTACGCAGTCTTTGTGCCAGAAATTTTAGTAATGGTTGTTTTCATTTGTCTGGTCTGTAAGTGTTGCTTCATGGCATTTTCTGGTTCTCCTGCAGGATATCTTACGGTTTCATGCAGTTTACTGGCCAGCTATGTTAATGTCGGCAGGATTGAGTCCCCCCAAGATGGTGTATGGTCATGGATTTCTGACAAAGGTATTGCCAATCCATTAACAATGGCTTAATTACAACTTTTTAGATTCCATGGCAATTCCAAACGCTTGATGTCTTTCTCATGTTGTATGATGGATTCAAATTACCAATATGTTTTCTGGATAGATGGCGAATGAATCTCTGCTTGCATGAAACAATAATCTCTTGATTTTTGGACAAGAACACACTTCTTTGCACACTGTACTGTATGAGTATGTGCCTTCTTTTAACATTTCCAGAGTAACTGCTAGAAATGCTTCGTGTTTGGAGCTTGTCGTATGGTAACTACCAGATTTGGACTTTTAGGGGGCGTTTGGATCGTAAGTTACTTTGGATGAACTACTTATGCCATAAGTAGCTTATCTTTGGTTTCTACTTATTCAACTGATAAGTATGTTTGGTAATACCAACATACTTACCAACCAAAAAGTAGAAAAGCATGTTTAGTTTCCAACATCATAAGTAATTATCCCTCAAGTTTGTTTGGTCCCCCTCACATCCACCATCCATCATGTGGGGCCAACCTTTGATGTGGACCATTCATTGTGTGGGCCCCACCTTTGATTTGGGCTGTCCATCATACGGGGCCCATCTTGGATGTGGGCCATTCCGACCTTTAATGTGCACCATTCATTATGTAGGGCACACCTTTGATGTTGGTCATCCATCAAGTGGGGTCCACCATCAATGTTATTGTCCATTATGCGGGGCCCACCTTCAATATCCACCGCCCATCATGTGGAGCCCACCTTTGATGTGGATTGTCCATCATGTGGGTCCCACCTTTGATGTTGGTCGTCCATCATGTAGGGCCTGCCTTGGGTATGGATCACTCATCATTAGGGCTGACCTTTAATGTGCACTGTCCATCATGTGGGGCCTACCTTCATGATGACCGTCCATCATGTGGGACCCATCTTGATGTAGATCATCCATCATGTGCAGCCCACAGCCCACCATTATTAATTGCCCATCATGTGGAACCCACTTTTGACGTGGACTGTCCGTCATGTGGGCCCCACCTTCAATGTGGGTTGCCCATCATGCAGGGCTCTCCTTGATATAGGTCATTCATCATTAGGGACTGACCTATGATGTAGACCGTCCATCATGCGGGGCCACTTCAATATGGGCCATCCATCATGTGGGGCCCAACTTCAATGTCCACTGCCCATCATGTCGAGCCCACCTTTGATGTGGACCGGCCATCTTGTTGGCCCCACCTTTGAAGTGGGTTGTCCATCATACCAGCCTGCTTTGGATGTGGGCTTTTTATCATTATGGGCTTACCTTTGATGTGGACCGTCCATATGTGGGCCCACATTAATATAGGGTCATCCATCATGTGGGGCCCACCTTTTATGTGGACCATCTACCATGTGAGCTCCGCCTTCAATGTGGACGGTCCACCACGTGGGGCCCCCTTTGATATGGACTGAGAGAGAGCCTCATTTGACATGGACTGTGAGAGTGAAGTAGAAAAGTCATACGTTAAAAAGCTAAAAATAACTACTTATTAAGATAAGTAGCTTTTGGCACATAAGTTACTTTTACCATGATGCTTATCACACTAAAGTGAAAAAAGTAACTTAATTACGTAACATAAGTTAAAAAGTAACTTATTTGGTGGTATCCAAATGGGCCCTATGGGCTCGTTTGGATACCACCAAATAAGTTACTTTTTCTACTTACAACAGTAGATAAGTAACTTATTTCCGATTAGTAAGTTTGGTATATGACTAATTATAAGCAACTTTTTTACTTAAAAGTACATACTCACTTCAGTTAAATTTTTTAACTTTTCTACTTTTCATAAGTTGCTGAAGAGAGGCATCGGGAGAGATGAAAGAGAGGAGAAGCTGATAAGTATGTTGTTTGCTAAACATACTTATCTTCTTAATAAGTAGAAACTAAGATAAGCTACTTGTGGAATAAGTAGCTTATCTTAAGCAACTTATGATCCAAACGGGTCCTTAGTGTAGATGAATAAAAAGGAATGGTTCATTTAGCAAATGACCAGTGTTTATAACACACACACACACACTCTCTCTCTCTCTCTCAAAAAGAAAGCGGAAATATATAGAGCCCTACAGTAAAATGCCTTAAACGTTATTTGTCATTTATATTTTCTTTTCTTCTTCTTCTTTTATAAATAGAAATAATAGAAAATTGAAAAAATGATCAAAAGTTTGGAACTGTACCATGTGGTTTGCTGCTATTGCTAGAAATCACATTTGTTGTTGTTGGCGGATGGCATTGGAAGATCCATTTTCCATTTCAGTTGTTAATCGGACCTGCCAGTGGAGTTTGGCACCATAGATTTAGCCTATAGCAGTGTTTTAAATAGCGGTAGCGTGTTGCGTAGCGTTCAACCCTCCGTAGCGTGTAGCGAAATAGCATAAGCTACACAATACTTCTATTTTTTAATTTTTTTATTTTTTTTTAAAAGAAGAAAAATATGATAAATGTTAAATAGTTAGAAAAAAAGCAAAATATATTAATGTCACATTCTTCAAAATAAAAATCCCACGGTTAAGAGCATCAAGTACAATATAAATGTCACATTCCTCAGAAGTCAATATCTCAAATTCTCAATTAATAGTCTCCAGACTCTAGTGTCTAAAGGTCATCTACATCTAATAGATCATCATCGTCGTCATCATCCTCATTCACTTTGTCATCAGGTCTAGGCCTTTCATCATCAGCATCAACATTTACATCTGCATGTACCCACACCATGAACACTCATTCCTATATCTCCTTCCTCTCTTATAGGAGTAAGAAATCTTCTCATAGGACCACCTACACATTAAAAAAAAGAGAGATTCATTGGTCTTTTACTTTCTTTGTTAAAAATGTTCATGTAACTTAGTCTATAACTATAAACACTTAAATTAGTTGCCTTCCTTTTGTTTGAGGAAGGTGGGGGGCATACTCCTTTAGAAATATTAGATGTTGATGGTGCATTGCTGTTAGCTGGATCATCAGACTCCGGAATAGTTGTAATGACACTAATATCAAAGACCATATTTTGATCTTCGAGCCATGGTGGATCAGTTGGGGGAACAAGGTCTTCTTTCTCAGCAATCCATTCATCATCTGAAGCAATGTAGTCCACCAATATTGGATCCATTGCCGCCCTTCTCTTCATGTGTAACGCCCTGAAAATCGGGGGGTTGAGCAAAGCTTAACTCCCGAGTTCCAACTCATCACTTATGCAACAAAGATAATGATGTTTAATTGTTGTCCATATTAGTGTATTAAACATGAGTGGGATTATACTAAATCAGCATATCATACTCCAGCAATAATTAAGTTAAGCAAGCGGAAGACTGAGATAGGTATATAAAGCATATAAGTGTTTCACAATCTCTAGAGTATGAGTATGTTACCAGGCTGAATATATACATGTATGGTTCCAAAATTTACAAAATACAAAATGTGAAAGTCCGACTAAATCATATAATCTTTGTAATCCCATCGATCAGTACATGGTCTACATAGACCCGCCTAATAGTTGAACGTAGGAGAATTCCTCCTTCTCGTCTATGAAATCCAAATCAGCAGCATAGACATCGTCGCCACCCGCATCTACAACAGAGTCTAGTTGGTGTTTTAAAACACCATCCCAAGTGGGAATGAGTAGCTAATTCAATGGAACTATAAAGCAAATGTTAACATGTTATCAATTCAGTCAAGTAGTAATAATAAAGCAGTACAACACTCATGTCCCAAGTACTCTTGTTAATGCAGGAATGATATGCTATAATGATGCATGCCCTCGCCTGCACTCCCTCAGCGATACCATCTCACGGTCGTACATGCTACTCCCACTGTGCTCAACTCCCACGCCAAAGGCACATGCAATGCGGTGCATGGTCGTGTTAGCCAAGTTCTTGATTAGGCTTATTCATACAACAGATTCGGGAAGCTAAGGTACCTCCCTTTATATCATTTACCCAAACATTGATCCATCTAAGGTCGTCAATCCTAGCTTGTCACATACGATAGGCAAGTTCAGGTCGCTACGAAGATGCTCATCACCTCATCGTAGGCCTATTTTATACTCGAGGTTACTCCGCCAACGCCCTACCAACTAGAGCGCTATTTTCGAAGAGGGTCCGGATCAGACGGTACACCCCAACCCACGCTGGGACCGCAGCCAGGCTGCGTCGGAGTAGGCCTCGTTTATACTCGAGGTCACTACGGGAAGGCTCCTCACCTTAGCGTAGGCCGACAGCTTGAATACAGTGTCCCATACCACCATATTCGGCTCACGAGTTTGGGCTGCTCACTGGTCACTATGGGGAGGCCCGTCACCCCAGCGTAGGCCGACAGCTCGACCACGGTGTCCCATATCACCATGCCCGGCTCATGAGTCTTAGCGGATCGTGGTACCATGGTTGAAACGGTTTGCATCAGTAAGTGGTACCTTAGATTCAAGCAATGGCGTCCATACATGGTAAACACACAATAGTCCAATCGGGTTATTTGACAAGTTCGATTGGTACGAGCGCACGCTAAATTAATCGACATGGAGCGCATACGCACTCCTCGTGGCCTAACCACTGCCGATAATCACCGTACGACTCGGATTCATCGAACATATCTAATGTGGCGAAACTAGTTCGGCCACTCAGTCAGGAGCCATTACCGATTGCCTGGACTAGGTGGTAGTCCCAAACATACTTAATGCAATAGGGAATCACATATGTTACTCATATCAGCATTTAACGAACATACAAACATAAATCTCATGTGAGCATGTTATCAAACAAATTTGACAAGTTGATACATGTGCATTTCACCCATACATCATATAGTGACAATTTACAATACATGAAGGAAACTATTCATATGACTAAGGAGACTAAGAATCCTGTCTTAATACACTTAATAAGTACAATCCATCAACAAGATCTCATTCAGACATTTTAACAAACACTTAGACTACATGATGCCACATACATGAACCAATCTAGTTATAGCATATATTATGACAAATCCTTTCATAAAGGAGTTGTCTCACATACAACGAACATGTATTCTAGGTTAATAGGCATGGCCGGCATAAATCATAATTCCACTTTCATTCAAACATTTCAACAAACACATAGGATGCATTTTATACTCACATATTTCACACATGTATCGTTTATCAAACAAAACGTCGTAGCTAATATCATATGGCAACAATCAAGTCAAGCATAAATCATTAGCTGACATTGAAAGCCTTGAAAACCATAACCTAAACATTTATAGTCCGCACCTTCCGTCGGTACGCCCGTTACGAACTCGGTTCGAATCCTACACTTCCGTCTACAGAATAACGACTACCTAAATCACGAAACAAGTTAGTTATTACGTCGATTACTCTATTTGGATTCCTAAATTAAGATTAGGTTTAGGATTTCTTACCCAAATCGAAGTTGGAATCGACGGTGTAGCGATGGTGGGGTGGCGATTCGGCGTATGGAGGCTCGGAGTGAATCCCAACAACAATCTCCCTATCTCTCTCTCTTCTCCTCACTCTTTTCCTCTCTTTTCTCTCTTCTCTCTCCTAGGGTTTGGAGAAAATCGTATGGAATGAGAATGGGGTGGTTTAAGGGCTATTTATAAGCTCAGAACTGATGTCAATGGCCCCAGGGCCATGGTATACATAGGTTGTAGCCAAAGGGTGGCTGTTTCGGGCCAACGGAGCCCATCTGGAGTTCCATTGCTCGCATACGGTCTGGGGCAAGTTCCCTGACAATGGATCTAAGCCTGGTTAAGATTTTGGTCCGATTGGATTAGTGGATCGACCGTGGTGGACCTGTATTCGTTCAACGGTCATCGTTACTCGATCAGGGCCACAAGTATACCGGTATGTGCAGGGAAATTTCTCTGATCCAAGGGTATAGTTTGGTCTGAATCTGACAGTCCAAACCCCTAAATTTGGCCTGTAAGCGAACGACCCAATTCACTTAAATCTGAGTTTATTTTCTAAAGATATTGCGTTTCTCACACACTTTACTCAGGGCTCTAGTTGTGCGTTTTTAGATACTATTCGGGCTCGATTCTCGCGATGGTTGTCAAGCCCAGTAAGGTGGTCATAACCGTATAGTTTTGCGGTTATCGGATTTCAACGCGCGGTCCAAGTCCGATTCGGTGTTTCAATGTGCTCCCATGAGCAACTGGGTTTTGAGATTTCTCTTAGGTTTTTGGGTAATGTAGAGTTAGCGATTTTAATGGTTTTGAGTCTTGCAGTTCGTATGGAAAGTGGTTCAAGCCAATTCCACTGATTATTTAGTTTAGCACTTAATTAATTTTCGTCTAATTTCTACAGAATTTGACCCTTAGTGGTTTCTGCCTGACGTGGTACTCGGGTCTTTGTACGGATTTTTCCGGGATTTTACAATCTACCCCCCTTAAAGAAACAATTTCATCCCCGAAATTGCCTAAGGGTAATAAGTAAAGGTTTTATTATTTCATTTACTTAGTTCTGTTGGTTTTAGGTTTATATACGTGTTAGGGTATATAATAACTACCCTAGCGTAGCTCATAATGGTCTACCCCCCCTTAAAAGTTTCTACCTTTGTGGTTTGAAAACAAATGTCCAAATCATTATTATCGTGCTCAGTGTTTGATGATAAAGTTTACCTAAGGGTGGTATAATCTACTCTTTATGATTCGACTAATACGGAAAGACAGTTGTAGTAGGCTCAAATCCGATACGTCGATTGCCCGCCTGACCAGGGCAGACAACTCGTTGTATCTATTCCTAATCTTGATGGATCCTGGTCTTCTGCTCGGTCAAAGCAGTGAGTCCTTTGGTAATTTCCCAGGATTGAGAATTGAGTTAAGCCGCGAATGCCTCGTAGGGATATGGTTCTAAAATTCCGAAATCTGATCATCCTAAGTATTTAAGGAGTATTGTAATTCATTAGGAGGTTCAAGCCTCATGTTTATAAGGTTGTCCTTTGGGTCTTGGTCAACGAGAGTTCTTTTTTAACCTATGTTTAACTTGGTGGATAATAAGTTCTTCCATGGTGCTCGTAATCAAAAGACTATACTAGAAGGGTTTTCAATCTCCTAAAACTATATTTGTATGTCACCATTTCGACCATTCGGCTAGGGGGTTATGGGCAGATTGCACTTCGGTTTCATTAACTTCGGGAGGGAAGGAAGAGTCGAGAGTTCTAAAATATTTCAGAAGTTTGGAATCTTAGCAACATAAGGCCGCGGGAAAGGGAAGAAGAGGGACATCTCCTCGACGCGGTATGAACCTTGAATTTACAAGGGGATAAGAAACTTAAAATATTTTACTGTAGTCCGACTCTAACATGAGCTTACGAAGTATTAAACTGTGAAACTCAATCCTACTCAAGGGTCCTAATTTAATTGGACAAAAACAACTAATATATATATATATATATATGTATGTATGTATGTATAATTAAATTTAATCACAGGATGATTCCTAGTATGATTATAAATAATTCTTAAACAGACACCAAATACTAAACTTTAATATGAGAAGATATGACCAGTTTATTGGCAACTCGAAGTTGTAGAGATTTTTCATTTCAACCCTTCTATTATTTATAACATATTTGTCACCTCTAGTTACCATATTATTTTTATAATTTTTATAGTAATCCATTATTAGGCCTATTCCTTCATATGAATTGGTTTAATAGACCCAGTGTCTACCAATAGGAATACAGGTGTACTTGAATGTGGGCAGTGACCTCAAAGGCCAAAGGCGCTGCAGTTGCTGACTTAGGTGCTTCAGCTGCAAGTGCATGCACACGGGCTTGTTTAGGATGATTTGGTTGCGCTACCATAGGTCGTTGAGGCGTCCTATTTCGAGGTACAGGTGGTCGGTAAAATGGCTGCGCTGGTGGTGCAGATCGTAGAGGTGGAGTCGCTATATCATGGGGTGACTGACGGTCGATCTTCTGAGGTGTCGTGAAACCGTCGTCTTTCATCTTGGTAAAACAGAAGGGGTCAGTGTGTCCTCCTTTGTTACAATATGTACACCAACGGTCCGTTCGTCTCTGCTGGGTCGGCGGAGTCATGAGCCTGGGAGGCGAGTCTACATGTGGCCTCTTACCTAGGACTGGCTGGTGCTGTAATTCGGGCTGAGGCCTCGGGCCCATCGGTGTACGGGTCCAAGAAACTCTGTCTCCATCTCGTTCGGCACGTAGAGACATGTTGACTAGCTCGTCGTAATTGGGAATGCTAGCTCAACACATCTTTGTGCGGATATCGGGCCGCAGCACATCTGAAAAATGCCGCATTTTCATCGGTTCATCTGCCAGTATCAAAGGAGTATATCTGGCTAGCTCCGTAAATTTGTTCTCGTACTCTGACACGGTCATTCCTCCCTGTCGGAGGCGGAGAAACTCACCCTCCGTTTCATTATGGTAAGTGAGGGGGAAGTAGTTCCCATGGAAGCGGGTCTCAAAAGCATCCCATGTCCACACGTGTCATGTGGGAATTGTTCGTAGGACGCTATCCCACCATAGACTAGCCTCTTTCTCGAACATATAAGTGACCAGCTCAACTTGTTCTGCCTCAGTGCAGTGTAGCGGCTTCAGCATCTTAGAGATGCGATTAAGCCAGTATTCGGCTTCCTCGAGCCTGTGAGTGCCCGCAAAGGTGGGAGGTCGGAAACGCTGGAAGCGCTAAAGAAGGCCGCTGATATTCATATTTCCAACAGGCTGCACAAGTAATGCAGGCGGGACCATATTCATATTTTGGGCAAGGGCCCCTGCAATCATGGTCCAGATTTGCTGCTGCTGCTGCATTAGGAGCATCATCTGCTCCAACCTATTAGGAGGAGGGGCTGCCCGAGGCATGTGTGGCGTCGATGAGGACGCACGGTTCTGTCCCGGAACCAATGGTGCACTAGGTGTTGGCTCATTGGTAGGGCCAGTGGCCGTCTGTGAATCCGGCATTGTCTCAAAGTCCGGGCCCGAGCTAGGGTCCGTATGGCTATCGCTTGGGGGAAGTACCCCGTCAATCGATCCGCCAAGTGCGAGACGTGTAGAGTATTCTTAGGGGGCATTCCCTATATACAACATAGGGTGCAACATGTGTAAGGTTCAGAACAAGGTTACTCAATTTGTCAAAAATTCCACACTTTCCACAACAAAGAAGCTTCATGCATTTCATTTAACCAAATTTGTCACAATACATGAGTTGTAGACTTACATGGATCATGACAGAAGATGCTTGTGAGCTAATCTAACAACCAACCAAGATTACAAAGGCTAGTACAAAAGAAGACTAACAACAAAGCAAACTAAAAGACGACTACACATATGACTAGTCGTCCGAATTTGGTGATGGAGGGGCACCCTTGTCCTGCGTGCAGCACAGGAGAGCCCTCAAGGTGCGAGACAACTTCTTAAATTTTGTTTTATGTAGGCCCTATTCTCTTCAAGTTCGGCCCGGGTCTCTTTGACCTCCTGTCGCAGGGCAACTTGGCCCTCCTCAATCTGAGCCAAACGGGCTTCTAAAGCAGCCCGATCATGATGGCACTCATATATAGCAGGAGGAGAGCCCCCATCAGAGTCTTGGGCCTCCTCTTCTTCCTCTTCCTGCTCTTCCTCTTCCTCACTTCCTTCTTCATTACTTCCTCGCCTTCTTCATCTTCACTCCCCTCTTCCTCTATCTCATCACCATATTCATCACGATGGGCTTGGCATGGTCGTGGCCCAATACCCATGTTGTTAAGCGTAGAGTCATTGATGAAGTGGATCGGCGCAGGCTCATCCATAAGCCTATAGCCGAACTCTCGAGCAAGCGTGCATATGAGTCGGCCGAATAGGAGTGAAATATTTGTCCTAATAGAGCGTACGGTCTGGATTATCTGTAGTAGGGTGAACGTAGGCAGACACAGCTTGTCTCCCTGCCCAGCCCTGTACATGAAGTCTACCATCAGGCGAGTGCATTCGGTACGGTTGCTCCACCTAGGATACACATGGAGTGGGCGGAAATCATGAGTCATCTTGGTCGCTGGGAGGCAATTGCCTCGATTCCAGTGGATTAGTCAGCCGCAAAGAAATCGCGTACGGTGATCTCTTTCACGCGCACTCCTGAGGTTCTTCTCGCTAGCATGAACCTCACCACGCTCCATCCCCATAATCCGAGCTATCACGCCAACATCAATTGTGGCTTCCCGCCTTCCCACGGGAATAATGAACTGTAAAGGCTCCATCGATGGGTCCCGTATGTGGGCGTAGAAGGCTCGGACCGTGTTCTCAGTCGCACGTGCCTTGCCCTCGAATATGGGACCCCACCCGACGTCCATCAGGAAGTCCATCACCGGATAAAGCCCAAATAGCTTTTCATCCACGTGTGCTTCAAAGAGAACTCTATGACCCTGGAACCTACCATGAGCAATGCCCGGCTGTAGGGCTCTTTCGAGCGGAATTTGGGGATCCAGATTCCGCTTAGTCCTCAGCTCTCGTGCGGCGCTTGTACTTGCTTCGGCGCCCGATTTCTTCCTTGGACGGGTAGGGTGGCTAGGCCCAGCTTCATCTGTGGAAGCCCTCTTCTTTCCCATGAGGTAAAGAAGTGTGAAGAGGGAGAAGATCGCAGCCACAAGCTCAAAAAGAGCCATGAAGCCAAGGGAGATTGAAGGATGGAATGGGTTGGTGGATTTAGAGGTGTATGAGACACAGGATGGTTTGGTGTGCTCAAATAAGAGGGATTAAGGGAGATAGGTGGTTGTAGAAGATGGGTTTGAGAGAATGGTGGAGGTGGGTGCAAGAAAAGGAAGAAGATGAGATTGGAGGGGGGATTTGAGAGAGAAAAATGAGATTTTTAGAAGTTTGGAGAGCTTGGAGGGGTGGGAATGGAAGAAATGAAGCAAATGATGGCATCCCCCCCGGGTGCTAGAAATGTGCGGGGTCCACTTTGGTCCCCCCCCCCCCCCCCCGATTTGTACCGTTTAGGCCCCCGAGTCCGTTTAAGTCATTTTTGCAGTCTATCTCGCGTATATTCACACGTTTCGGGTTATTTGAGTGTGGAATAAACCGAATCATCATCTAAATCCGTCGACTGACAGTCTAGAAAGGAATTGGGATCGTCTCACATGATCACAGATGCATACGGGTCATGTTTCGCCCGTCAGCGAAACTTGGAATCCCACGACTGTTTCTATGTTTCATCGCCCCCTCCTAAGTCAAAGTACGTCAGTGTGCGTCATGTTACCATAACCCAGGTCCAGTTTAATCTAAATCATGCTCTGATACCAACTTGTAACGCCCTGAAAATCGGGGGGTCGAGCAAAGCTCAACTCCCGAGTTCCAACGCATCACTTAATGATGTTTAATTGTTGTCCGTATTAGTGTATTAAACATGAGTGGGATTATACTAAATCAACATATCATACTCCAGAGATAATTAAGTTAAGCAAACGGAAGACTGAGATAGGTATATAAAGTATATAAGTGTTTCACAACCTCTAGAGTATGAGTATGTTACCAGGCTGAATATATACATGTATGGTTCCAAAATTTACAAAGTACATAATGTGAAAGTCCGACTAAATCATATAATCCCTGTAATCCCGTCGATCAGTACATGGTCTACATAGACCTGCCTAATAGTTGAACGTAGGAGAATTCCTCCTCGTCGTCTATGAATTCCAAATCAACAGCATAGACATCGTCGCCACCTGCATCTACAACAGAGTCTGGTTGGTGTTTTAAAACACCATCCCAAGTGGGAATGAGTAACTAATTCAGTGGAACTATAAAGCAAAGGTTAACATGTTATCAATTCAGTCAAGCATTAATGATAAAACAGTACAACACTCATGTCCTAAGTACTCTTGTTAATGCAAGAATGATATGCTATAATGATGCATGCCCTCGCTTGCACTCCCTCAATGACACCATTTCACGGTCGCACATGCTACTCCCACTGTGCTCAACTCTCACGCTAAAGGCACATGCAATGCGGTGCATGGTCGTGTTAGCCGAGTTCTTGATTAAGCTTATTCATACAGCAGATTCGGGAAGCTAAGGTACCTCCCTTTATATCATTTACCCAAACAATGATCCATTTAGGGTCGTCAATCCTAGCTTGTCACATACGATAGTCAAGTTCAGGTCGCTACGAAAAGGCTCGTCACCTTATCGTAGGCCTATTTTATACTCGAGGTTACTCCGCCAACGCCCTACCAACTGGAGCGCTATTTTCGAAGAGGGTCCGGATCAAATGGTACACCCCAACCCATGCTGAGACTGCAGCCAGGCTGCGCCGGGATAGGCCTCGTTTATACTCGAGGTCACTACGGGAAGGCTCGTCACCTTAGCGTAGGCCGACAGCTTGAATTCAGTGTCACATACCACCGTATTTGGCTCACAAGTTTGGGTTGCTTACTGGTCACTACGGGGAGGCTCGTCACCCCAGCGTTGGCCGACAACTCGACCACGGTGTCCCATATCACCATGCCCGACTCATGAGTCTTAGCGGATCGTGGTACCATGGTTGAAACGGGTTTGCATCGGTAAGTAGTACCTTAGATTCAAGTAATAGCGTCCATACATGGTAAACACACAATAGGCCAATCGGGTTATTTGACAAGTTCGATTGGTATGAGCGCACGCTAAATTAATCGACATAGAGCGCATACGCACTCCTCGTGGCCTAACCACTGTCGATAATCACCGTATGACTCGGATTCATCGAATGTATCTAATGTCGCGAAACTAGTTCGACCACTCAGTCAGGAGCCATTACCGATTGCCTGGACTAGGTGGTAGTTTCAAACATACTTAAATGCAATAGGGAATCACATATGTTACTCATATCAGCATTTAACGAACAATACAAACATAAATCTCATGTGAGCATGTTACCAAACACATTTGACAAGTTGACATACATGTGCATTTCACCCATACATCATATAGTGACAATTTACAATACATGAAGGAAACTATTCTTATGACTAAGGAGACTAAGAATCCTGTCTTAATACACTTAATAAGTACAATCCATCAACAAGATCTCATTCAGACATTTTAACAAACACTTAGACTACATGATGCCACATACATGAACCAATCTAGTTATAGCATATATTATGACAAATCCTTTCATAAAGGAGTTGTCTCACATTCAACGAACATGTATTCTAGGTTAATAGGCATGGCCGACATAAATCATAATTCCACTTTCATTCAAACATTTCAACAAACACATAGGATGCATTTTATACTCACATATTTCACACATGTATCGTTTATCAAACAAAACGTCGTAGCTAATATCATATGGCAACAATCAAGTCAAGCATAAATCATTAGCTGACATTGAAAGCCTTGAAAACCATAACCTAAACGTTTATAGTCCGCACCTTCCGTCGGTACCCCCATTACGAACTCGGTTCGAATCCACGCTTTCGTGTACAGAACAACGGCTACCTAAATCACGAAACAGGTTAGTTATTACGTCGATTACTCTATTTGGATTCCTAAATCAAGATTAGGGTTAGGATTTCTTACCCAAATCGAAGTTGGAATCGACGGTGTAGCGATGGTGGGGTGGCGATTCGGCGTATGGAGGCGTGGGAGTGAATCCCAGCAACGATATCCCTATCTCTCTCTCTTCTCCTCACTCTTTTCCTCTCTTTTCTCTCTTCTCTCTCCTAGGGTTTGGAGAAAATCGTATGGAATGGGAATGGGGTGGTTTAAGGGCTATTTATAAGCCCAGAACTGATGTCAATGGCCCCAGGACCATGGTATACTTTGGTTGTAGCCAAAGGGTGGCTGTTTCAGGCCAACAGAGCCCATCTGGAGTTCTATTGCTCGCATACGGTCTGGGGCAAGTTCCATGACAATGGATCTAAGCCAGGTTAAGATTTCAGTCCGATCGGATTAGTGGATCGACCATGGGGGACCCGTATCCATTCAACAGTCATCGTCACTCGATTAGGGCCACAAGTATACCAGTATGCGCATGGAAATTTCCCTGATCCAAGGGTATAGTTTGGTCTGAATCTGACGGTCCGAACCCTTAAATTTGGCCTGCAAGCGAACGGCCCAATTCACTTAAATCTAAGTTCATTTTCTAAAGATATTCGCGTTTCTCACACGCTTTACTCAGGGCTCTAGTTGTGTGTTTCTAGTTACTATTCGAGCTCAATTCTCGCGATGGTTGTCAAGCCCAGTAAGGTGGTCATAACCGTTTAGTTTCGCGGTTATCGGACTTTCGACGCGCGGTCCAAGTCCGATACGGAGTTTCAATGTGCTCCCATGAGCAACTGGGTTTTGAGATTTCTCCCAGGTTTTTAGGTAGTGTAGAGTTAGCGATTCTAATGGTTTTGAGTCTTGCAGTTCGTATAGAAAGTTGTTCAAGCCAATTCCACTGATTATTTAGTTTAGCACTTAATTAATTTTCGTCTAAGTTCTACAAAATTTGACCCTTAGTGATTTTTGCCTGACGTGGTACTCGGGTCTTTGTACGGATTTTTCCGGGATGTTACATCATACTTCTTTCTCTTAGTTTGATATTATACATCACATATACTAGAGAGTTGAGCTTTTGTTTGTCTAGCCGATTTCTCTTCTTTGTGTGGATCTAATCATATGATGATATATGTCAGTCAATTATCAAACACTTGCTAATCTACTAAATAAAAATTAGCCAATTTAGAATATTGAATAGTACAAAAGTCACCTGCTCAACCCAACGAGGTTTGGGCGAATGGTCTTCACCGTAGGTTTGCTCCCTATAGGTGATGGTTCGATTCCCCTCCTTGGCTTTGCCCGATACACGTGGTTGTAGGTGATTGCGTGTATCCGTAGGGATTCGTCTCACTTCAAAAAAGAGGTGGGGACACCTTGTGTCTTCAAAAAAAAAAAAGTCTCTTGCTCAAAAGTACTCTAATTTCTCTCACAACCAGAAGCACTGCATATGAGGCTTAAAACTTGTATTGCAAACTTCTTAAGTTGTGGAGTTCTATCTCCAAAGCATTCCCACCAATCAGCTATGCAAATTAGTTATAATTTATAAATTAATGAAATACTTTCACCAATTATAAAAATATAATTTACATAAAAATGAAAATATCAAAATATAAAATTATAAATTACTTGGGGAACGCTTTGTCATGGTTTCGAGTGCAAGGCGAGAGCGAAAATCCCCTCTTCTCTTCTCATATTCATCCAACTGAATATCAACATCAACATGCTCTTCATGGGGGATCATCCTATCCATGCACTCCAACAACCCCCTTTTTATCTCAGGGTGTGTAGAGAACTTATCTGAGTACCGTATTTGAGGATTCAAATAGCACACGACTGCATGTAGAGGATGATGAAGCTGAGGAGTCCATCTTTCATCTATTTTGTTCCAAATTGGAACATATCTCTTTTTTACATAATTGCAATTAAATGCAATTTTCTCCTTTGCTGAGTCCATCAATTCATAAATGAACCCCATTGCTTGCCTGTCTTCCGAATCTACTTCTCTTAAAATGCTTACCAAAGGCATGATGCTCTTAACACATAAGGCAACATTCGGCCAAAACTTCTGATCAAACATTATAATAGCCCGTACCTTTATTCCTTTAGGTTTTTTAGCCCAAGAACATGAGCACCACTGTTCCGATGCGAATATGGCTATAAGAGCATTCTTTTGCTTGTAAATACTTCAGAGGGTGAGGTACGATGTTGCAAAGCGTGTCACTGCCGTTCGTAGAAGCTCATTATTATTCATAAAGCTTCTCATCATGCTCAATACAATTCCATGCCCATAAATAAACTTGGTCACTGTCCTGGCCTTTTCAAGCATTTCAGAATACATTTTCATTTTTCCGATATCCTCCAACATTAGATATATGTAGTGTGCAGCACACGGAGTTCAATATATCCTTTTCCTCCTATCCATCAACTTCTTCCCAGCACTCACATAGCTTGAATGGTTATCCGTGATAACCTGGACCACATTTTCTTCCCCAATTTCTTCCACAATTTCATCAAGATATTTAAATTACAAATTTCCATCTTTTATTGAATCTGAAGCATCAATAAACTTGTAAAACATTGTTCTGATTGGAGAATTAATCAAAAAGTTAATGATGCTTCTATTCTTTCCATCCGTCCAACCATCAGACATAATTGAACATCTATAAGTTTTCCAGGAATCTTTGTATGCTTTCGTTAAACTATCGGTATTAGCAACCTCCTCTTTTAGTATCCATGTTTTCATCTCATGCATGGATGGTGGCTTCAATCCCGGTCCAAACTTTCCAATAGCCTCACACAATGCTGAAAAGTACGGGCTATTACACATGTTGAATGACAAAGCATTCCCCAAAAAAAAAAAAAAAAAAAAAAAAAAAAAAAAAAAAAAAAAACTTACAATCACCCTACATACTTCTTTTCTTTCTTCCTTCTTCCACCTTAAATTCAATGTGGATTGACGTTGCTTACTGCTAACAAATTGATCCATAGGACCCCTTGCTCTTGCCATTGGTTGATTACCAGAAGATCCACTACCAAGTTGGCTGCCAATGAAAGCATCATTACCCACACTAGCGCTATCACTTGCAAAACCAGAAAGATATGTCGATCCCCCTCCCAATATCTCGAAACACCTCATTTCTTTTATTTTTCCGTCATGATATTCCTTTAAAGCCTTTCTACACTCCTTGGCTTCTTCCGTCACTTTTGAGCACGACTTTATCCCATTGTGGGTTCCGGCCAAATAATTCTTTAGGCGAGTCACGCTTTCTGTACGTTTTTTACCACAATTTGCATTGCACATAATTTCTATGAGATTGTCCAAGTGGATTATCAGCTACATATTTCCATGCAAAATCTCTCTCTCTCTTTTTCTTCAAACATTTTTCTCTCTTTAGTTCACTAAACAAAAAAAAAAAAAAAAAAAACACGTCACAAACAAATCAGTGAATCACAAAGATCAACATTAACTTGTAAAAAAACCATCATAATATAGTGGTTCCCACATGGACCACACAATAAAAAACAATGCACAAACACTTACAAACATATGCACACCACAGTGGGCCCCACGTAGGCCACACCATAAAAAACAATGCACAGACACTTATAAACATATGCACACCACAGTGGGCCCCACCATAGAAAACAATGCAAATCCACCCCTTCACACACCTCAGTGGGCCCCACGTGGGCCATACCATAGAAAACAATGCAAATCCACCCCTTCACACACCTTAGTGGCCCCACGTGGGCCATACCACAAAAAACAATCCATATCCACAGAGATATTGAAAAAGAAATGATAAAAATTATAAAGAACAAAAAAACGCATAGTAACTGGCATTTTAAAAAAGGAAAAAATGAGGAAAAAAAAGAGTCAAAATACCAAGTTATTTTCATTGTACATCGAAAAAAAATTCAAAAAAAAGGAACGAGCGTACCTATTGTTGTCTCAAGATGAGATTTATTTAATGAGATTTATTTAATGAACTATGCGTTTCATGAGATTTATTTAATGAAAACTACACCAAATGCAGTTTCATGAACAATGGAGAAGAAATGACGGAGAAATTAGATTTCCCCAATTCCGGTTCCGATCGGCTCTAGAGCTTCCAAATGGACCTCCTTGTTGTCTTCGACAATCGGCTAAAGAAGCCCCTTCGATGGGCTTTTGGATCGCAAGATTGAAGAGGGGGAGAGGAAGTTGCCTCGGCTTAGGTTTCGAATACCTTGTTCAATAGGTTTGTTTTTTTTTTTTTAAAAAAAAAAAAAAATTAATTAATTAATTAATTTTTAAAGTTAAGTGGTTTGTGGTGTGAGTTCACCACTGTTTACAAAAAAAAAAAAAAAAAAAACTCAGAGTAGCGCACGCTACCTGCGCTGTACGTTACGCGTTCGTAGCATATGCTACGACCCTTGTAGTGTACGCTACAGGGGATTTACGTTATTTGGTGCGCTATGGTAGCGCTCCGCTACGTAGCGTACGCTACCACTACGCTACGAGCGCTACTTGAAACATTGGCCTATAGTACCAGGTTTTTAACTGTTCATTCTGACAAAGGAAAGTGGTCTTATTGGACAACACAACTATTCTAAATTGTTATGCTCACTCATTGATTGGTTTGAATATTAGTAGTTCTATGGAAAATCGGGGAATGCAGATTACTGCAATCAACTTTGATGGAACAAATTATTTGGAATGGATACAACTTCCAAAAATAGTTTTGGGTGGTTGAAGCTTGGGTTGTTATAGGCAGTGTTCGAAATATCGGTATCGCATTCTTCGGATACGGATATGTATCGGTTATCGCATGGGATATATCGGTTGTATCGTGTAATGTATCGTTGTTGTTGGAAACATGGGGAAACATTGGGAAATTGGTTCAATTTTTCAATAAAACTTCATTGATTGTTAAAAAAGACATCAATATATACTTATATATCAAAACCTTACAAAAAACAAGTATACATAATAGGTTTTCTTTATATGGGGTCCTAATATATGCGTCGTCTAACTGAATTGATGCAAGTATATTCAATGTCTATTCATATAGTTTATAAACGTAAGAAAACGTGTGGAAACACAAGCAAAAGAAGAATCACTAGATTAGGTTACATACATGCTTAATTTTATGTTTGGACACAGATTGCAAACGATTTGCGAGAAATTGGAAAATTTTGATTTTTTCAATTTTTCGCAACTCAGCATCTCTTCCAAATCTTGAAATCGAAACTCCCAATCCATGATTTTTCTTGCAAAACATGAAAAATCATGGATTTGTATCAATTTGACACTAATTTAACATGATTTACAGAAAATAAAAGGATCGGAATTCGAAAATGCTCACCAGATCGAACATGTGGGATATATCGCACTACCTGTGCATTTCGTATCGCACAGGTGGGATAGAAGATATATCATGGGATATATCGGCCGATATTTAAAACACTGGTTATAGGTAAGATCTAAGGCACTAGTATGCTAATAACGCATATGGTGTTGGGAAGTAGACAATGTGAAGGTGATGTCATGGCCTCTTCACTATATGCAATATCATCTATCAATAAGGAATTATGAGACACCCACTCTTAGAAAAGAAGCTTTGCCCAAACTCCAACTTAGTTGAGCAATATCCATATTTGCACATGGAGATTGGAGTATTGGTGATTATAGCTCCATTCTTAGAGGGATGTAGGAAGAACTAAATCATTACCAACCTATTTCTTCTTAGAGGGATGTAGGAAGAACTAAATCATTACCAACCTCTTTCTTCTTGTTGTACGGATACTTAAGAGTAGGTAGAACAACTTATATTTGGGTAGTCCAATATTGCTTCTGTGATACACAATATGGGACTGTATCATATCAGGAATTTGTGCGTGTGCGTGTGTTTGCAGAGGCGAACAAAGTTCCCCTCATCTTAAAAGGCAAGGAATGGTTGAAGTGCACACATTGCAGGAAGAGCAAACATAAAAGAAAACCATGTGTTGATTTAGAGAAAGCGTATGATAGGGTCCTTACAGAGTTAATATGGTAGGCGTCGGGAAAGAAAGGAATCTCGAGAGAATATGTTGACATGATTAAGGATATGTATGAGGGAGTAGTAACATATGTGAGTACTAGTGGAGAGAATTAATGGAGGCTTGCACTAGGGGTCGAAATTGAGGCATGTACTTTTTTGTGTGGTTATGAATGCGTTAATGAGGCATTTGTAAGAAGAGAGCCTGTGGTTTATATTGTTTGCAGTCTGCAAATGACATAGCTTTGATTAACGAGATGAGGGAGGGGGTAAACACAAAGCTAAAACTATGTAGAGATGGTTTAGAATCTTAAGGTTTTAAAGTTAGTCGGACTAAAACATAGTATATGGAAATTTAGTAACAATAGATGTGGAAATGAGGAATTAATTGAGACAACTCATCATGAAGTACCTAAAATGACAATTTTTGGTATCTTGGGTCGATAATTCATGAGAGGAGAGATTGAGAAGGATGTTGCTCATAGAATTAGAGTTTTGTGGATGAAGTGAACACAAGTCCATGGAGTTTTATGTGATTGCCGCATAACAATGAAACTGAAGGGGAAATTTTATAGGATGACTATAAGACTAGTCATGCTTCATGCCACAAAATGTTGGGCAGTTAAGGAACAACATGTTCACAGGATGAGCATAATAGATGAAATGAGGATATTAAGATGGATGAGTGACAACATGAGGAATGATAGAAATAGTAATGAATGCACTTGAGGAAACTTAGGAGTAACACCAATATGTAATAAGACAAGGGAAGGAAGACTCAAATGGTTTGGTCATGTGCAACGGAGACCAAGAATTGCTCCGACTAGGAGTGAGTTGGTTCATGTTGAAAGCTTTAAGGCCCTATTTTATTGCACGAAAAGGAAGGAAAAGAAAATGTAAGTGTAACGGTTACCTTTTCCAACATTTCATCGATGGATTTCACAAAAGGTTATTTTTGTTTTGCAAGCTGAAATCCTAGATTCATTAGACAAGAATCACCTCATACTTTGCTCCAGAGAATTGTCATTGATGCTAAGGTTAATCATTACTTTTTGAAATCCACAGTTTCCTTGCAACTCGAAAATCATAAAAGTTGGTGAGGAATCGAGATCAGATCAATTCTTTCCTCAATAATGAGAATCCCTGTGAATGCTTCTCGGCGTGAAAGAAAGTGAGAGGAAAAGAGAGATTAACCGAGAGGAATCAAGCGGAGTTTCTCAAGGAAAGCAGTACATCGGGTGGTAAGAGGGATCTGTGGAATTACATTGAGAAGAAGCCCTCATGGGGATGCGACTCCCTGCAAATAAACCAACAGGAAAGGAAAAGAGAATATCGACGCCCCATGCCATGTTTCGAGGCATCGCTTCAGAGCTCCGGAGCACCTCGCCTTATAGCAGAGTTCTAAAAGGAGCCATGCCATGTTTCGAGGCATTGCTTCAGAGCTCCGGAGCACCTCGCCTTATAGCAGAGTTCTAAAAGGAGCTCTCTGTAGGCAGTCAATTCCATCCTCAGCTATTGGAGAAGATGGACAACAAGCTCCCAATGTCAGCAATGGCACTAGTTTTAGAGTTCCTGAAAAGGCCCAGAGTGATTATCTAGGTATCCTTGGTAGAGCCCTAGTGACTACGATGGAAGATGTTGGTTGGGCTTTTGTTTCTCGGTATCGTCCCAACTCCCACCACACCATCCCTCCCTAGGCGACTCCCTTCCCCACCCTCTTTGTCACTATTTTTTTGGTTGGTTGGGACGAATATAGTTTCTCTAGAGGGTTCAATAGAGTAGGCGAAGTGAAGGTAGTGGTAATACCAAAACATAAAGGTACTTCCATTAGTCATGACTTTGTGTTTGTTTGGATAATCTTGGAGATAGTGGCAGCCCAGGTTGTCTCCCTCCACCCAAGCTTTAATGGATCATATATCTCTGTCCAAATGGCTCAGTATAGGCTAGAATTCAAGAAGCATGGTTCAAAGAGGATCATTAAGTAAACCTTTGTATCTAGCCCTGGGGAACGGAGAAGTACGACCACTAATCATCGTGCCCAATGTCTTTCCTTTAAAGACGTGGTTGTTGGGGCTCTTGCATCCCCCAAAGTCAATGTCCCCCATCTCCGTCCGAAGCTCCCCCCTTTCGGAGCCCAGAATCTGCATTGTCTTAGGCTTCTTGGGCCTAGAGATTGATATCCATCATTCCCTGGTAGAGGAGTTGACAACTTCCCTTCAATGGAGCCTGGCCATTACCCGTCGAAGAGGAGCCTCCATGGCAAATATCTCTGCATGGCTTGTGGAGAATTGTAATCTCCAAGCGGGTTGTTTATCTCTCAAGCCTCTAGGGGAATAAGAGTTCATCCTTGACCTCTAGTTGGATGTCAATATCGACTTCGTCCTCATGGCCAAGTCCGCCTACAAAGATGGACCAATCACCTCCATTAATGGGAGAATTCCACCATTTTTAGTACGGTCAACCTCTGGTTTCACTTCTACAGTGTACCAGTTAAGCTTTAGAACTGTGAGTTCATGCTAGGATCCCTTATAGGGGAAGTCCTCTTCGACCAGGCAATGGAATTAGGATGGGAGTTCAAATCCGCTTGTATCTACATCAAAACCAAATGCCTAACCCCTTTTCTGTCAATCATCCCTGTCTTTGTTAGCTTAGACAGACTGGACATCCAATTGAGGTGAAAGTCTCCTGAGTTCGGTGTTCCGGGTTGTGTCGGCGGCATTTAGGTTCCTCCCTTTGGGGCACTTTTGGCTCCTATTGGAAATCTGCTCACCGGAGGTGGAGCACATTTGCTTCGGTGCTCTTGCAGGACCACAGTCCTATCTGCCTATTTGGTGTCCTGTGTGGACACGTCTCCTTGCTAATCCCCTCACGTGTCTCACCAGCTGGATCCCCTCCCCCTTCTACCCACATGCTCGAATCACTTATACACATCTTTATCAATCGAGGGACCACACTCTCAAAACGTGGATCCCATTCAATCATGTACTATACTTAGGTTGTCTATTTTAGGAATAGAATTATTCTCCTTCATTATCCCTTAAATCAGGGATCGTAATCACCCAAAATTATGGGTCAACATATACCATGTATAACATTCTGTAATCTATTTAAGAGGATGGAATCTCACAATGAGGACCATCCCGAATTGAATCAAAACTTGATTTCAAGTTCTCAACAGTTCAGATTTTTGTAGAAATATCATGGTATCAAAGCCACAATGCTCTCTTTGAAGTTCGTACAATTTTCTTTACGATCGGAGACTTCTTGTCTTCGATTTATAGACTTCCTTGTCTCGTCATTCTCATCAATTTTTTTAGTTGCCGCAATACAAGAAAATTGCAACATCTTCTCTCAGTTCATACAGAACGAGTCTGTGATCTTCCAAGTAACGTCATAAATTATTCTCAGTTCATGATAGCCTGAATATTCAAAAGATTTTTAGCATTTTCTGCTCATCAGAGATCTAATCCATTCTTGGCTGTCAATCATAGAAATGGAGAAGCCTGAGTTATTTTTTGTTCGATTTACTGGCAAAAATTATACCTATTGGGCTTTCCAATTCTAAGTTTACCTTGAAGGCAAGGAATTGTTGGGGCATGTCTTTGGATTTGATTAGCTGCCGACGGAGGATGAGAAAAAGATATCCTCCTGGCATGCTCAGGATGCAAAAATCAAATCCTGGATTCTTGGATTAGTAGATCCTCAATTCATTTTGCATCTCAAACCTTATAAAACCGCAAAAAGGCCATGTGGGAATTTTTTAGAAAAAGTATATCATCAAGGAAATTCTACACGTCAATTCCAATTAAGATTTGACATTGCTCAATATCATCAAGGAACTTTGTGCATTCAATAATATTATTCAAGCTTTCTTACTTTATGGGCTGAATATGATGAGATTAAATATGCTAATGTACTTGATGCCATTCTGGCTGAAATATAGGGACTTCAAGCAACTAGTCATTGGGACCAATTTTTGATGAAACTACGTTCTGAATATGAGACCTTTTGGTCTAATCTAATGAGTAGGGTTCCATCTCCATCCTTGGATGAATGCCTGAATGAACTTTTTCGTGAGGAACAATGACAATTGACAAAAGTACATTTAGAACATAAAACTACATAAAGTATTGTTGATGTTGCCTACGCTTCTTAAGGAAAACGTTCTCCTTGTGATATGAGTACGGTGGAGTGTTATAGATGTAAAAAATTTGGTCATTATGCCTCCTAGTGTCAATAGAAATTTCGTACTTACTGCAAAGGAACCGATCATATCATTATTGAATGCCGTAAACGACCTCAGAATCATACCACTCCAAATCGGTTTCCTCGTGCCTATACTGCAACAATCGCTGCATTTGTTCTACAGCCTACTATTTTATCTGCTTTGACAACACCCTCCACCTCATCTAGTACACAGTCTGGCTCGTCTGCTTCTCTGACCCCATGTAATGGTCCAACAAATGATTTTAAATGCCTTTTCTACACTTGGTGTAATGTAGGGGCATTTTCACACTGGGCTCGAGTGGGGTTGCTTGTGGGATGCAGGGGCACACTCGGGGTAGGCGGCCCATGCGAGGCATGTGGCTCGTGTGAGGTGGGCCCCACCCGTGTGACACAGGTGGCTCATGTGAGGCAATACCCATGTGATTTGGGGCCCACGAGGGGGGTTTGGCCGAGGTTCTAACCCGTGAGATGTGGGGCCTGGGCTATGTGATAAAGGGATTAATTCGCCATGCTTTAACAGTTCGAGCTTTTAGAGCAAGAGGTTAATTGTCCTGCATCAAATTGGTATCAGAGCGGGAGGTCTCGTGTTTGACTCCTCATAGGGGGTGATTAATGCAAGGGCATTTTCACACCGGGCCCGAGTGGGGTTGCCAATGGGATGCAGGGGCACACTCGGGGTGGGCGGCCCGCCTGAGGCAGGCCCCACCTGTGTGACGCGAGTGGCTCGTGTGAGGCGGTACCCATCTGATTTGGGGCCCACAAGGGGGGTTTGGCTGATGTTCTCACTCATGAGATGTGGGGCCGGGGCTAAATGGATTAATTCGCCATGCTCTAACAATTCAAGCTTTTAGAGCAAGTGGTTAATTGTCCTGCATCATGGTGTCGCAGGTAAAACCAGAAAACCTCATTCTGTTTGGTATCTTGATTCTGGAGCATTAAATCACATATGAAAATCTTTCCAATGTCAAAATAAACTAGCAATCTCCAAGTTTAGATTGCAGATGGAGACAGTCTTCCAATTACTGCAGTCAGTGATGTTCCTGGCTCAATCCCATTGACAAATGTTTCTCTCCTCGCTTTACCACTAATTAACTTTTTGTTGGCCAACTTGTTGACAATAACTGCAATATCTTATTTTCTCCTTCGGGCTGTGTTATAAAGGATCGGATATCGGGGAAAGTGATCGCGAAGGGCCCTAAATGTGGACGTCTCTTTCCTCTTTGCCTTTGCACTTCTTCAGCATAAACCAATAAATGATTTGTTTTTTTTTTCGGTTCAAAATAATTGCCGAATAAATCTGTTGGTGCGAAGTGCGAACAATAGTGTTTCCTTTTACTGCAGTACTTGCAAGTTTGGGAAAAGTAAGACCCTTTCATTTCCTACATCCACTACATTAAGTTCAAAATGTTTTGATTTAATACATAGTGATGTATGGGGAATTGCTCATGTTATCTCTCATGCCCATTACAAGTAGTTTGTGACATTTATTTATGATTTTAGCCGTTTTACTTGGGTTTACTTCTTGCATTCAAGTCCGAAGTTTTTCATGCGTTTAAGATGTTTTTAGCCTATGTCGAAAATCCATTTTCTGCGTGCATTAAAATTCTCCGTTTAGACTCTAGGGTGAATATGTTTAAGCAGAATTTCAAACATTTTTTGTAACAAAAGAGGATAATCTCTCAACGAACATGTCTGTATGGCCCTCAATAAGACGGTGTCGCTGAAAGAAAAAATAGAGATCTTCTTGATGTAACTCGGTCTCTTTTGCTTACATCTTCCGTTCCTCCCCGTTTTTGGTTTGAGGCACTTACAATTGTTGTTCATCTTATAAATCGGTTACCCTCCATCAATGATCAAACCCCGTATTTCTGCTTGTACAACACCCACATCGTATGATCATCTTTGTACTTTTGGTTGTGTTTGTTTTGTTCATTTACCTTCTTTTGAACGCACCAGAAATGATCATTGTTGTCAAATGTGATCGCATATGCGCATACTGTTGATTAAATCGCATATGCCATGATGGCATATGCGATCCTGGCAAGTATGCCATGGCATACTTTTATATGCGACCAATATGCGATCGCATATTTTCCAATAGCCAAGAGGAAGAATTTTTTTTTATTTTTTATTTTTTCAATTTGGAGAACTTTTGCCTATAAATATGTACTCATTTCCCCTCCCTTTTCACTATTCTTTACTCCAAAGCTCTAAATCTCTTACTCTTTCTCTCTTACTCTAATCTCTTTACAATTATTTCAATTATGTTTATTTTTTGTATTTTATAAGTTGTGCTTACTTTTTATAAATTAAGATGTAAGTTATAACTTGTAAGTTGTTTCAAGTCATCCATTTATCAGTAAAAAATTTTTGTTCGAAGTTTATAATAATTAGTTATCTTTTAATCAGTGTTTTAAATAGCGGTAGCGTGATGTGTAGTGCTCAGCCCTCTATAGCGTGTAGCATAAATACATAGCGTGTAGCGTAAGCTACACGATACTTCTATTTTTTAATTTAAAAATAGGACAAATATAATAAATAGTGGAAAAAAAAAGGAAAAAAAAATATATAAATGCCTAAAAGATGATTCATTTGATCAATTATAAGCATGTTCAAAAAATTTATTAGTTATCATTTATCAAAAGCCAATCCACATATATAAGCCAAATCAAATACTTATCATGTCAACAACTTTCTAAGCAAACCACTTTAATTAATAATGTCTAATTGAAACCACAAGTCACAATGATGAAAAAGAAATAAAAATCCCATAGGTTAAAAGTATCAATTATGATACAAGTGTCACATTCCTCAACATTAGAAACAAAAAAAATGTGAAAAAAAATAATAATAAATAAAATAGTAAAAAAATACATTGTAGCTTATGCTACGGACGCTACGTGCTACATAGCTGTAGCGTACGCTACAACCCCCTGTAGCATACGCGACGACCTCTGTAGCGTATGCTACCGCTACGCTACGGGTGTTATTTGAAACATTGCTTTTAATGTAGCTTGTTGATTGTTTTGTTAAAATTTATATAATATAATATAAGTAATTAAATATATCACTTAATGAAACACTCAAACTATAATGAAATAAGTAAAATAACCCGATCCAATCATGTGTACTAATTAGACAAGTTTTTCCTTCTTTTCTTTTTTTTTTTTTAGAATTTTTTTTTTTTTCAAATTTTTATTATTTTCAAAAAAATATGCCATGGCATATGCGATTGTACGATCGCATATGCAAACAGCATATGCTGATCGCATGCGATTTGACAACATTGGAAATGATTCATTTGCTATGATCTTCAAATTCGTCGTATCTGAATTTATAAAAATGTTGTTTTTTTTTTAATTTTTAGAATCAATATTTTTTTCAACTACATCTTGAGCCTCCTAATTTGTGTTTGCTATTTCCTTGCCTGGTTTTTTCAACGAAACAACATTTACTTGGTTTAACCCTAATTTTGTGCATTAAAGGCGGAGGAAAGACACAACTACAAGACAAGTCTCTCAAGATCTCTTGTCTGCATTTGACCCAAGTCAACCTCCCTCTTTGCATCGTTCCTTGTGACTATCTAAGCCTCATGACCGATATGGTTTTACCCATGCTACCTTGTTGGCTACACTGTCTTCTACTTCTATTCCCCACTTCTACTCTCAGGTTGTGCAGCATGAATGTTGGAGACAGGCTATGTATGATGAATTGCAAGCTGTTGAAAAGAATCACACACCTGGGATATTGTACAAGGTCCCACATCTATCAAACTGATTGGATGCAAGTGGATTTATTCTATTAAACTCAAACCCGATGGATCTTTGGACCGCTATAAAGCTTGTCTTGTGGCTTTAGGAAATCGACAGGAATACGGGATTGCCTATGAAGAAACATTTGCACCAGTGGCAAAAACGAATACTGTTCATATTATTCTTGCCATTGCTGTATCACAGTCCTGGCTGCTATACCAGATGGATGTAAAAAACGCTTTTCTTCATTATGACCTTAAGGAGTAGGTCTATATGCGCTTACCCCAAGGAGTACACTCTACTTCTTGCCATACTGTGTGTTGATTGCGGCGTTCCCTTTATGGTCTCAAACAAGCTCCACGTGCTTTGTTTGAGAAATTCAAAAGATGTCTTCATGACATTGGTTTTACTCGGAGTATTTATGATGCATATATGTTCCTTCATCAAACTTCTACTGGCTTTACTGCTCTCCTTGTCTACGTTGATGATATTCTCATCACTGTTACCGATTCAAACATGATAAAGCGTCTTCAAGCTTCCCTCCATACATCATTTCATATGAAGGATTTGGGTCCGCTCACTTACTTCCTTGGACCGGAGGTTCATCAATCTTCTAGGGGATTGTTTCTCAATCAACACAAATATACCAAGGATTTCCTTGAACCTGCCAATCTTCAACATTCTACTCTAGTTGACACAACTCTTGAATTAAATGTCAAGTTGAGCAAAGATACTATCAACTTGTTGAGTCAATTTATGAGTGTTTCTTGGCATCTTCACTTAGCAATGATCAAGTGCCTCATTCGATACCTTCTTGGCACAACCCAAAGGGGTTTATACTTTCCCACAACTAATGATCTTACCCTACATGCATACTCTGATGCTGATTGGGTTGGTTGCCCCAACACGTGCCGATCAACCATTGGCTGGTGGATGTACCTTGGTAAGGCATTAATCTCCTGGAAATGTAAGAAGCAGGATCGGGTATCATATCTTCTACAGAAGCAGAGTATCGAGCTATATCCTCTGCTTGTTCTGAAATCCTTCGGGTCTGTGGACCTCTGGTTGATCTAGGCTTTGTTCAACCTTATTCTACGCCTCTACATGTTGATAATACCGGTGCTGTTAAAATTATAGAGAATCTAGTGTTTCATGAGCGTACGAGGCACATCGAAGTTGATTGTCACTTCAGTTGTGATGAATATGAGCGCTAGGTCATCAACCTCCCTCATGTCTCCACCAACCTTCAAATTGTGATATCTTCATGAAAAGACTGCCTCGATCACACCATCATTTCATTGTGTCCAAATTGATGTTGTTTCAAGGTGTTCCGTATCCGTTACGATACTCTCGTAAAGGCCGATACGTATAGGTAATGGTCATGACCGTTACGCAATACGGGGGTGAAAAGGGGTAGTTAGTTTTTTGAGACTGTATTGGCCGTTACGATGGCCGTAAAGGCCGTTATAGGGCATAATGACCGTTACTCCCATAACGGTCGAAAAACGATCACTTCTTTTTCCATTTAAATTCAATTTTCTCCTCTTTTTCACTTTTCTCATTCCAAAAACTCTCCTATATCATCTTACAATAGATTTCGACCACTCTTACTATTACTTTTAAGATTGAAATTGTGGATTGAAGTGATTTGAGCGAATATAATCTGTGAGGGCATATTTTTTCAAAAAATTGAAAAAAGAGTATTTATGCCTTTTTCTGATATCTAGTTCTAATGCTTGATTGTGATGTGTAAGCATTAGAAACATAATCATATTAAACAATTCACTAGACAACTCGATACAACACTCTCAATAAAGAGTGGACTGTTACACTACCATAAACATGTTCAAAACAAAAAATGAATACATATTTGAAATATTTACATTAGTCTTGATTTTCTAGATATTTTTTCAGAATTTTTCGGACAAAAGAAAATTTTCAACCGTTGCAGGGCCGTAACGGTCGTTATGCCCCCGTATCGGCCGTTATGGCCGATACACGTATCGGTAATGGCGGTGACCGTTATGGCCATTGTTACCAATATGGAATACCTTGTGCTGTTTGATTCTCCAACATCAACTTGAAGGGGAGGGGGGTCAATTGAGGGACCACATTCTCAATGGAATTATTTTCCTTCATTATCCCATTCAATCATGTACTAAGGTTGTCTATTTTAGGAATATAATTATTCTCATTCATTATCCCTTAAATCAAGGATTGTAATCACCTAAAATTATGGGTCAACATATGCTATGTATAACATTCTATAATCTATTTAAGAGGATGGAATCTCACAATGAGGACCACCCCGAATTGAATCAAAAGTTGATTTCAAGATCTCAACAATTCAGATATCTATAGAAATGTCAGTCTCTCCTTACCTCCTCCCCACATGCCTGAGTCCTCTCCACACGTGTCTCTCTAAACCCCCTCGCTTGAGCCTACCCATTGACCCTCTCACGTGTCTGATACCATCCCACATGTGCCTCTTCACCCAACCTTGTTTGAGCCTAACCTCTCCATTTCTCACATGTCATCCCCTCCACATGAGTCCTTATCCTTTCCCCTACCCATCTTGAGTAGCCCCCCTCACGTGTTGGATCCCACCCCGTCTGCTCATCTCCTGTGCCTCATCAGAACTACTTGTCCTTCGTCGACCACCCCACCCTTCAATCCTCCCCTGGTACACATGGATGCTATCAATCCATGGGTTCTCCTGTGGGGGCTGTGGTCTAGATTCAATCTTACGGCCTCTCGTCTTGTAGATCATCTATGCTTATTGATTTGTGCCTTATATCTCAGCAGGCATTCAAGATTTTGGTTGATGTAAGTAGTGGCGCATGTGCTGCTGGGGCCAGAGCAACAAGTTGCTCAAGGACAGATGGCAAGTTGAGAGAGATTATTATTGCCCCTTCTCTTGAGCAATCAAGTGTCCCTGTGACTTCACCTGTGCTGTCATCCTCGCTAACGGATGACGAGGGGTGCACTTTTTCATCTGTCACCTTGAGCAGCTTCTCTTCATCTACATTTAAGAATGACAACTCTTTTGCCTCGATTGATCTGATCAAGATCCTCTCGATCTTCGATGTCGATGACAACTTTGACGATGAGGACTGTGGGGCTCTCTCCCCTTGACAATACCCCATCTTAGTTGTCCATTGTGGTTGACAACGCCAACCGCATTTACTTCCCATCCTCTCCTTTTGACAGCTACGTCCCCACGTGGCAAGTGGAGATTGAGTCTTCTTGCCTTGAGACGTCCAATGATGTCAATGATGTCATCTCGAGCCTCTTTTTCCTTTAGTCCTCTCCTTTCTCCTTGATGTGTGGCATGTAAGCCTCTTCTCCCTCCCCCCTTGTTCTAATGCCCGGTCCCGCTTGCTTTTGCGATAGACCATTCCCCATCCCTCCTCATCCCTCTCCTTCTTTCTCCTTATCCCTTGAATTTCCTCTCTCAATCCCCTCTCTCCCCCAAGTTCCTCTCTTCCCTCATGACTTCTATTCTCTCATTCCTGGCCTGTCCCCCCCTTCTAGGGCTGGGAGTTGGCCCCCTGCTTACCTTTCCATGATTTTCATCTAATCCCTCCCTCTTGGATCACTTGGTGATCTTTGAGGTTTCTCCCTCTTGATGCCATTTTCCATCTCGTCTTACAATGATGTAAAAACCTTAGTGGATTAAAGAAGCCATCATTGAGTTCGGTAAATCTGTCGGGGTCTCCTTTGGAGATCTCGATGACAATTACGTGGTCTTATTCTAGTTTGTGGAAGCTAGGGGTGCCTTGCAGCTCAAGAGGCCAAAAAAGGCACTCTTAAGTTGCCCAAAGGGTGGAGGACGCTAGCTAATCTTGGCTCTTCTATCAACTATGATGCAGGCTCAAGTTCTCGTTGCTTGAATAAAGGTAGGAGGGTTGCCAAGGTTCCCCTATGAAGATACTCTCTTAGAATGTTAGAGGGCTAGGGGGAGGTGATAAAAATGCCCAAATTAAAAATATGTAGGAGATATAAGGATCAGATTATTGCCTTGTAGGAGACCAAGCTTCGTAGTGTTAGTTGCTCGATGACGAACTCTCTTTGGGGTGTTCCCTTGAAGGAGTGGCCATTCCTCAATGTTGATGGCTCAACTACTGGTATATTGGTCGCCTGAGAGACTAGATTTTGGGCCGAAGAGGATTCCTTCTTAGAGAAGTTTTCTTTGTTATTTTCAAAATTCCTTTTAGTTTTAGATGGTTATTTTTGGCGGTCCATGGGTCTAGTAAGGCTGCCTTTAGATCCAAGTGTCCCCTCCCCTAGGTATCCAATCATGAAAACCTTCTCGAACTAGGTCTCCAATCATGCCTTGGTTGATTTTCTCCTTCTGGATGCTAAGTTTACCTAGTCCAGTGGTCAAAATCCCCTTATTTTATGTTGCCTTGTCAGATATCTCACTTCCTTGGACTGGCTGGATGTTTTCCCTAAAGTCTCCTAGCGGTGTCTTCCCCATTCTATCTTTGACCATTGTCCGATTTTCTTGGACTCTTCCGAGGTGAGTTTGGGCCCAAAGCTCTTCCGTTTTGATTATCTTGGTTTAAGATGAAGTGATTATCCTCTTTGATCAGTAGTTGGTGGTCTTTGTTCTCTGTTTCTGGAGATTTGTACTTCATACTTGGCCAAAAGCTGAAATCTCTTAAGCTCAAGTTGATCTCTTAGAGGAAATCCATTGACTCCATAGAATCTAAGCTTGGTAGTCTCCTCTCGGAGATTCAACTTTTGGATGCCAAGGATGAACTTGGTCCTCTTTCGGACTCGGAAAGAGACTCCAGATTAGCCTTGCTAAAGGATTCTGCTAATAAAACTAATCAAGAAGAAACTAAATGGAGGTAAAGATCTCGGGACTTGTGGCTCAAATAGGGCGATAAAAATACTCATTTCTTTTATTCTATTGCCAGTGCTCGGGCCGACAGCAAGAAGACCAACAACGTCTTTGTCAATGGTTCTTAGGTTGAGGATCAAGATTCGGTTTGTGGCCATATTGTTTCTTTTGTAAGCTTCTTTCCTCTAAAGGATGGTCTGGCCTAATATGGATAATTTGGTTTTCCCCTAAATTTCATTTGAGGAAGTTGCTTTCCTTGAATCTCCCTTCTCTGAAGGTGAGGTTAAGTGGTGTAGGACGGCCTAATCCAACCCTAAATGAATGTGATATTTGAAAGTGACAGATTTATGCAAAAAAATAAAAAAATAAAATGAAGGTGGTATTTGGAAGGGGCAAATTTATGCAAGCATTGACAATAAAATTCAGCATTATACATCATAAAACAAGAAAGAAGTAAGGAACATTCAGCAATGATCATGGCCATCCATCACAAACATGTTGTATTGAACCTTAAAATATGAATTTAGTCGGATCCAACGAAAGATAGGACTTTCGTCTTGCAATAGGTCCGTCTAACGATACAAGTGGATTTTCTAATATAGGAACTAGGAATTTTCTGGATTGGGAAATCTGGAAAATTTAGAAAAATTGATGGTTCTTCAAATCTAAGATCAAAATATGTAAATGTGGGGCTGAAAATCTTCTAAGATCTAATGATTTGGATTGAAAAGAAAAAGGATCGGCTTCTAGATCTAGAGAATTTAGAAGAAAATGAAGAAAAGAGGTTTAAAGAAGAGAATATCTTTAGAAAAGAAAGAAGGAGAGATTAGGAGAAGATGAGAAATCACTTTCCAGGGCCTCACTCCCTCTTCCAATCACTGGAAGTCGAAGACAGAATCGTCTGGTCTAGAAGAAGCAAAAGTTCTCCTTCTTTTCATAAACATAACATAGCATCCTTAGGTTTAGTGCAAAACACCCTAATAAATTCGTAATTACATTAAATGACCAAAATACCCCTACTAAAAAAAGTTTCAAAAAAAAAAAAAAAAGAAATTTGCACAAAACATTGTGCGTGCATTGTCTCAAAACTCAAATAAATAAAATGTTCATAAAATAAATTCAAATTCAAGATGCCCGATGGGCCCCGACGATAGCGCAATAAAGGTAGGCCGTGACGATCCAAAGGTCCGATCACACCATTCTCGTGATCCAACGGTCCAAATATCTCCTTCAAGTAATTTACACACGTCACGAACACGTGTAAGGTCTTCAACCTCTAGAAACTTGACCTGTACCCGTCAATTAATCACATTGACACGGGTAACGCACCCCTCCTGTGTTGATATACTTTGAATGGTTTGATGTCCGCATAATTAAGGAGACAGTTTTCTCTCTTGGTGGAGACAGCCCCTGGGCTGGATGGGTTTCCCCAGTCCTTCTTTCATGTTTTCTAGGATGTTATCAAACCTGATGTGTTGAATTTTTTATTTGACTTTTTCTCTCATAGTAGATTACCTCACACCATGGGTGCCTGCTTCATTACGCTTATCTAAAGATTGAAGGTGCATAAAATCTTAAGGATTTTAGGCCTATTAGTTTGATAGGTGGCCCTAATAAGATCCTAGTGAAGGTTTTGGCTTCTAGGGTTCCGTTTGTGCTATCCAACATGGATTTTACATGGATTTTGAAGCCCAGGGTGCCTTTGTAGCTAACTGCCAGATCTTGGACTGTGCACTCATAGCTCACGAAATTTTAGATTCCAGGCATGGTGAGAATGTGGTGGAGTTGTTTGCGAACTTGATATTGAAAAGGTCTTAGATCATATTGATTGGGATTACCTTGATTAGATGATGCATCGATTGCCTCGTCTTTGGGCTTAAATGGAAAGGATGGGTTAGGACCTGTATTTCCTCAGCTATGTTCTCGATCCTGGTTAATGGCTCTCCTAAGGGCTTTTTCAACTCCTCTTGAGGCTCGGGCAAGGCAACTCGCTATCTTCCTTTCTATTTGTTATTGTTGCAAAAGGTCTTAGTCATATGCTTAATAAAGGAGATTCAACTAGTCTCTTTAGCAGTTTTGGCATCTCCCCCTCGGGGCCTACGGTTTCCCGTATCTAAGTTTGCAGATGATTCTCTCCTCTTCCTTAATGCTACTGAGGAGGTGGTTGAGAATCTTCATACAAACATTCAATGTTTTGAGGCAGTGTCTGGCCTTAAAATCAATCTCTGTAAAAGTGAGATGTTGGGAGTCAACCTTGATCCTTCGATTCTTTCTCGTTTGACGGAAATTTTTGGATGTAAAGTGGGCTCCTTTCCCTCCACCTACCTTGGTCTCCCTATTTGTATTCGTAAGCCTGCTAAACACCTCTGGTGTGTCGTTATTGAAAGATTTGAGCACAAGTTGTTTGTTTGGAAACAAAGGTACTTATCCATTGGGGGCCGTATTACCCTTATCAATGCTGCGCTCTCCAACCTTCCTTCGTATTTCCTATCTCTTTATCAATGTCCTAATTTGGTTATTAACTGGCTTGATAAGATTCATAGGGACTTCTGATGGCACAGAGACTTACTAGGCCATAATTTCAACTTGCTCAAATGGTCTGAGGTTTGTAAATCTCTGTAAGGGGGGTGTTGGCATTTGAGATCTCTCGATCGTCAACTCTGCTTTGCTTGGAAAATGATTGGGGCGCTTATGCTCAGGACCTGGTTCCTGGTGGAGAGAACTTTGGTTATGTACACCTGTTCATCCTATCTATAACCCAAGATCAATACATGGTTATGTACATCTATTCATCCTACATCAATAGGAACCATCCACACCCAACATCAATAAAAA
>JAJHSJ010000012.1:34724545-34782483 GCA_021015155.1 Magnolia officinalis
TTGGATCGCTTCACAGTGCTTGTGCCTTCATGGTTGTTTCCAATAAATCACATGCTTCCTTGGATGTCCCACCACATACTTATCTGATTGATATATCCTGGGACACAGCACGGTAGATAGCATTCATAGCTTTGGCTTCAGATGTTTGCCTTTCTTTGTCGAATGCTGTCCACTTTTCTTTGATTTGGGCTTTGTGATTGTTGTGCCACTATCAAGTATAATTTGTTTAGTAGGTGGAACATATCCACTTTCAACTATATTCCAAACGTCATGATCTAAAGATCTCAGAAAGTAGTGCATCCTAACCTTTCAGTATGCATAATTTGAACCGTCAAATACTGGAGGTCTAGTGACTGATGAGCCCTCTCCTTTGGCCATATTCCAACTTCAGTCAAGATCACTCTCTAGGCGGTGAAGCCCTTAAAGAGAGACCCGCTTTGATACCAATTGAAATAGCGGTGAAGACTGCTTGAGTTGAAGAAGGAATATGCCAATATGTCCTAGAGGGGGGTGAATAGGACTTTTCAAAGTTTTTATGGTTTATTCAAAATCCTATTTCACTAATCCTTTTAAATATACAATTATCAGAATTACTCAAATGTAACTCTACTGGCTTCCAAGCCTGGTAGAGGATCCAATCACAAACTGCTTAAGAGTTAACAATAAAATACTAGTTCATGATGGATATGACTGTGTAGGTGTGTGAGAAGTGATCAGATATTCAAATATGAAAATATTAATGCAAATCACTCAATCAAAAAAACAATCTCAAACACAGTCATTTTATAGTGGTTCGACGATAAGTCTACTCCACTCCTGGCTGCGCAAAAACCCTTGAGTGTACCGAATTTCACTAAGGAGGTTTCCCAAGGTTCACCTGAAACTTAAGGTTTTAAATCAGGTTCACCTTCAACCTTTACACAGAGGTTTCTACTCGGTTCACCTCTAACCCTGGAGTTTTACTGGTTCACTCCTAACCAGATGTTTATGCTCTCCATAGAGCAAGGGTCCACACAATGCACCCGGATGTTTATGCTCTCCACAGAGCAAGGGTCCACACAACGACCCAGAAGTTTATGCTCTTCACAGAGCATGGATCCACACAATGCACCCACCACATACACTCCCGCTGGAGGCCTCCTTGAAGACTTCAAAGGGTGAGAACCACTTAGGACCCAATCTTATAAAGGAATTATCACAAGTGTCCTCTTGGACTCTGGATACTTACAAATAAGCTGATGAGTCCCGTTTAGCACAATGACGAAGATCTCCTCCTTGTTGTTGAAGAGTCTTCGTCTCCCTTGATCCGCAACACAAAAGATATACCACTACTTGGTTTCGGGTTGGGTCAAGGTTATGATGGAATCCTACTCTCTAAAGGTTTTCCTATAAGGAAGGTAGAGTAGTTCCAATCTTATGCATTCAAGGCATCCCATCTTAATATTTGCCATTAAGGTAGTAGCTGGAGGATCCTTGAATGCGGAAGTTCATTCCCCAATCCACTCTTTTGAATGTCAATGGTGAGAGTAGATTGGAGGATGAACTCCCTTAAGAGAAAGGGCTTTAGATATAAGATATAAGTTGAAACACTCAAAAGCTCTCTCTACTTTCTCTCACAACAACAAAAGACAAGTCCTCTATATATAGGCAAAAAGTTCCAACGGATATAAAACGGTCACATTTATGATAGAGTTCGATATCATCGAGCGTATACTCTCGATATCATTAATGATCTGCTCGATGACTCAGACTCAATGTCATACGCTTTTGAAACTTGTCAATTGGTCAATGAATCGAAACTATTGTCGATGTCATCAGATTTTGAACTCCGATTCCATCAATGACAGGTTCGATCCATCGACACTTGAAAAATGAGAGAGACTTGACTTTGAAATATTTCAGGTTTTCATGAGTGATCGGGGAACCATCGAGATCATCGGAATTTGAATGTCGATGATATCGAGATCAGAGTCGATGCATCGATAAATCCAGTGGATTTAACTTTAGGCTTACTCGACGATTTATGTCTTTATTCGATACAATCGACCTGGTGTCGATATCATCGATATTTGAATATCGATTCTATCGAAGGCCTCCCGATCATAATTAAAAATGACCTGAAATATCTGCTGTAAGAAATGCGCGCCCTCGATTGATATCATCGATGGACCTCCGATCTTATCGATATTTGAATTCGGATCATATCGGACGGTCATCGATATATCGAAGGAATTTAAGATTTTCATTAAAAAACAGGGGCGCCGAAAGTTTGCTTATCAAGCCACTCTCAATGGACTCGAGTTTTGGATATCGATGATATCGATATGTGTATCGATACATCGATAATTCGTCCAGATATGTTGTGAAGTTGCTGGACATATTTAGTGCTTGTATAATGATATCGATAGGTGCATCGATACATCGATAAATCCGTCCAGATGAATATTTAGTTGCTGGACACTTTTGGTCCTCTCATCGATAATATCGTTAAGGTATCGAGGACATCGACAGTGCAGGTTGATCATACGAGGGTGCTTCGATAAAATCGACAAAGCGAGAAAAACTTAGAACTTTTCTTGTTTTGTAAAAAGTTTTCACACCCTAAAACCCGATGATTTCTAACTCGATTTTAAGAGTGTTTCTTTACTTGGTGTTTTGGGTCATTGGATGTGAGGCTTTAGATTTACCTGTGACGAGCTTGTACACATCCGGTTGAGACAGACGCTTGAATTGATCTTCCTATCGAGCTCTGTAGACAGTCTGACCTACCACTCAGTAACTTGACAAACTAGGGCACTTTCAAATACAACAATCATGAATTCTTAATCAATAAACATAGCAAGCATAAATCACAATTTCATACTCATTCACACATTTCAACAAACACATGGAATGCATTATAAATCAACATAGTTTATATATGTACATAATACACGGAAACCCTCGTATCTAAGCACATGTGATAGCAATCAAGCCAGTCATAAATCATTACTGACATTGAAAGCCTTAAAAACCATAACATAAACATTTATAGTCCGCACCTTTCGCCAATAAACAAGTATCGAACTCAGTTTGTATGTCAAGTCTTTGTCTACAGCACGACGGCCACCTATAGCATGAAATAGGTTAGTTATTTCATCACTTACACTATTTAAAACCCTAAAACAGATTAGGGTTAGGTTTTCTTACCTAAGAATGGAATCGAAAACGCTCGTATAGCGATACTGGAATGGTGGGTAAAGCACATGGAGTGGCACGATTGAATCCGAGGAACAAACACCAACTCACTCTCTCACTTTCTCTCTTTCCTTTATCTTTTTTCTCTTCTCTCACCTAGGGTTTCAAATTCGTATCGAATGAGGGAGAGGGTGTTTAAGGCCTTTTTATAAGCCCAGGACTGATGGAAATGGCCCAAGGGCCAGGGTATACTTAGGTTATAGCCAAGAGGTGGCTGTTTCAGTCCAACGGAGCACTTCTGGTGGGCCCTTTTCTGCGTGCAGTCGGACTTAAGCTCCCTAACATTGGATCTAGGTCGAGTTAAGGTTTTCGTCCGCTTGGATTTACAGATCGATCGCAGAGGACCAATTTCAGTTCAACGGTCACCGGTGTTCGATCAGGGCCACAAGTACACTAACATGTGTTAGAAATTTCCCCTAATCCAAGGGTGTAATTAGGTCAGATTCCAACGGTCTGAAAGCTTAGATTTGGCCCATAAGCGAACGGCCCAAATCACTTAAATTTGAGTTCAATTTCTAAAGATATTCGTGTTTCTCACACACTTCGCTCCAGGCACAAGTTGTGCGTTTCTGGATACTATCTGGATTTGATTCCCGAGATGGTTGTCAAGCCCAGTAAAGTGGTCATAAGCGTATAGTTTCACGGTAATCGTACTTTCGACACGCGGTCCAGGTCCGATACGGAGTTTCAATGTGCTCCCGAGAGCAACTGGGTTTAGAATTGATCCTAGATTTCAGGGTAAAATAGCGTTAATGATTCTACTTATTTTGGGTCTTGCAATTCATATTTTAAGTGGTTCAAGCTAATTTCACAGCTAACCTAGTTTAGCATTTAGTTAATTTCGTTTAATTTCTAAAGGATTTGGTCCTGAGTGATTTCTGCCTGAGGTAGTACTCGGGTCTTCGTACGGATTTTTCTGAGACGTTACAGTTACATAACCCTGAGAGATTTGACGTTACAGTTACGTTACCCAGAGAGATCTATGTTATCCAAAGGTGTTAAATGTCTCAGATTTACGTAGTTGACATTAATTAGCTTCATGTTCAGGAGAGTTGCTTGTGTATCATGACTACCATCCGAAGGAGGAGTTGCGATGACACGCCTATCTCTCACAAGAAATTATAATAATGACCCATCATCATTCAAGACTATTTGATTGGTGGCCACAAATCAATTGAGTGACATTTATCACATGATATTAAGTTTAGTTCATGTAATTTGGCAATGGGACATATTGATTGATTATTGTGAGTGTTTAATTTTTCAACTACAACTCTTTCCCCTGTTCCAAACCACGACCTTCCTTTATTAACTGGGTCAAACTATTCAAAATGAAAAACATCTATTGAAATCATCCTAGGCTACATGGACTTAGACCTTGCCCTAGAGGAAGATGAGCCTACTAAGCCAACTGACTCCAGCTCAGAATCAAACAAAGCTCATTACAAGGCTTGGTTGAAGTCCAATAAAATGTGTCTTAAGATCATGAAGAATGCGATCTCTAAGACCATGAAAGGTGTCATATGCCCAACACTGAGAGAGTGAAAGATTTCCTAGTTGAGTTAGGAAGCAGATTCCAAAAATCAGAAAAGGCTGAGTTGAGTTCGCTTTTAAATAAGCTAAATCATGCATCATACAATGGATAGGGAAACATAAAGGAGTACATTGGTGAAATGTCTGATTTGGTCTCTAAAATTCGTTCATTGGGCCTTGAGATAAAGTATGAACACCTCATTTACTTATTTTTGAACTCCCTACCCCCTCAATTTAGTCCCTTTCATATAAGTTATAATACTTAAACGGAGAAATGGACCTTAAACAAACTGATTTCATAGTGCATTTAAGAGAAAGAGAAGCTCATAGGGCTAGGCAAGACACATAGTGCGCACCTAGTGACATCTAGAAAAGGACGTAATGCAAATATGAAAAGGAAGCATAATATGGGAAATCATTCTTCAAGTCATGTAGTTGGAAATCAGGCCCCACCTGCTGAAGAATTAAGAGTAAAGCGGGATAAAAATGATGCTTGCTTCTTTTGTAAGAAGTCAGGGTATCAAAAAGAATGATTACACTAAATTCAAATAATAGCTAGTTAAGTAGGGTAAGAAACATGCAATGGTTTGTTTTGAATCCAATTTGACTGATATATCCACAGAATCCTAGTGGATAGATTCAGAGCCTTCTATTCACATATGCAATTCCATGCAGGATATGTTGCAAAGTTGGCCACCAATTAATGTTGAAAGATCATTTTACATGAGGAACAACATAAGGGCAGATGTGGAAGTTGTTGGCATCTATAGATTTAGGTTATCATCAGGATGCATTTTGGATTTAGTAGATATTGTTTGTGTGCCTTCTATAAGTCATAATTTGGGTTCTATTTCTTTTTTAGAAATATTTGGTTATTAGTTTGAATTTGGGAATGAAAAGTTGAGTATTTACTTTAATTCAAATATGATTGGTTCTGACACTTTAGTTAATAACATATATCAACTAGATTTGAAAGCTTCACATGTATATAATATCAATTCTTCACACAGAAATAATAAATGTATTAAGCGAAGCTTAGACTGTGAAGATTCCTCCATGCTATGACATAAGCATTTAGGCCACATCTCTCATGAGAGATTGAAAAGACTTGTGCAAGAATGAATCCTTAACTCTATAGACTTCTCAAATTTTGGAGTTTGTGTAGACTGTATTAAAGGTAAACTGACTAGAGATAAAAAGAAAGGTGCCACTAGGAGGAGCATAAAACTCTTAGAGGTGATACATACATACATTTGCGGACCATTCCCTACAACATTTTAGAATGGGCAAAAGTATTTTATCACCTTCACAGATGACTACTCTCATTATGGATACGTGTACCTTATTAATGACAAATCAGATGTCCTGGATATTTTTAAGATCTATCTATAAGTAGAAGTCGAGAACAAACTTGACATAAAGATCAAAATTGTCAGATCCGACCATGATGTTGAATTCTATGTTCGGTATGACGAATCTAGGCGTAATCCAGGACCGGTCACTAGATTCTTACAAGATTGTGGTATCGTCGCCCAATACACTATGCATGAAACTCTATATCAAAACGGTATAGCTGAAAGGCAAAGTTGTACCCTTAAGGATATGGTGTGATCCATGATAAGAAATTTGATATTGTTAGAATCTTTATGGGGTGACATAATTAAAACAAATGTGCATATCCTAAATTGGGTCCTAAGTAAGTCTGTATCGAAAAACCCTTATGAGTTGTGGATGTTCACAACCCCAACTGCAGGGTCGTGATGTAGTAATAACTCGGTGAGACCGAGGTTGAATCTACAGGGACAAAACTAGTACGTAACCTAAAAATAACTACAACTAGAACTAGAAAAGGATCTAAATTGAATTCCGGAATAGTTGAGAGGAATTATGAATAAAGTATCAATAATCAAAAGGAAACTAAAGTACCAAGGATCCACTTGTAGCTATCAGGATGTTACCTTACTTGATTTAACAAACACAATTAGAATCAGAGTCTGTTGAGGGTTAAATATTACATACTATTCGCTATGTATTTCTTGGTTTTACAAACATAATATGGCTTAATGGTATATTTTACATGTGTTTGTGTTGCAATGTGAATTTAAGATCTTGGATTAAAAATAATGCTAAAAGCACGGATTTAGTCCTTAAAAGTCACCAAGGCAAAGAATGAACCTGTGGAGACCAAGATTGAAGATTTTAAGGTCCCAAGATCCAAGAAAACCAAGTGGAGAAGGAAGTCGAAAAAACAAACGCAGAAATCACAACGACTGTGCCATCAAGAACTGTTAGATGACATCGAAGATCCGTTCGATGACATCGAACACTGGTCGATGACATCAAATTTATGAGGAAAAATCGAGTTGGTTGCTCGACATATTGGGTGCTTTTCTCGATCAATCAAAGACATGTTCGATGACAAGAAGAAAGGTGTTCGATGACATCGAAGACTGCTCAATGACATCTAATATATTGAAGAAATTGAAGCAACTCGCTGGACTGTTTTGGACACATTCTCAATGACTCGAAGACCTATTTGATGGATCGAAGCTTTACTTGATGACATCGAAGAACGATTAGATGACACAGAGACTTGCGCAGTGCAAAAGAAGAAAAGGTGCAACTTCCAGATTCAAACCTCTTCGATGTCATCGAAGGGTGTTCAATGACATTGAAGGCGTTATGCAGAGTTACGCAGAGTGCGTAAATTTGATCCGATTTTGTGGATCTGCGGAACTTGGCTTATAAATAGGGGGCTAGGCACTTTTTAGGATATCTAGGGTTTGGAGGAGCAGAGCAAAAGGGCGGAGCCGCTTCCCAAGAGTTCTTCTTCCCTTCTCCTTAGTTTTTAATGCTTTCTTTTAGGGTTTTTAATCCAATCATGTCAATGGTTGGCTAGATCCCTTAGCTAGGGCTAAGGGGTAAAGCTTATAGCATGATTAGGATGTTTTTCTTGTTTGATTCTTGTTATTGTTGAACTCCTTTGATTCTAGTTTGATATTTAAGGAACACTTTTAGCTTTTAATGGTTTATTGTGACTTAGATTATAATGGATCTGCAATAGCTTGAAGTATCTTGTTTTTCTGTTTGGAGATTGTGAAGATAAGAAATCCTGTTGTTCTCCATCGCCCCTTGGGCATGGCTGAGTGATGGAATCCCTTCTATTCTTTATAATTATCTCATGTTGGTTATTAGATCAGTATATTCCGTTGTCTACCATAGTCTTCTGGGCGTGGTTAGGTGATGGAATCACTTCCAATCCTCACGACTTTCATTCATTGAGAATTAGGTCAATGGAAGCTCATATCTGATCTTATTAAATATCTTCCAATTGGATATGATAGGACTTCAATTTAAATTGAGTGCCTTGAATCAAATAAGGAAGCATCCTAATAGCTACAAGTGGATCCCCGGAAACCTTAGTTTCCCACCTTTAAATACTTAAAGTTTCTAAAATTCATCATCTCACAATTACTCCCTACTTTCCTGATTTAGGTTAGATCTTCTCCCAGTTTTAATTCTAATTAATTTCATAAATGTACAAGTTTCAGTCTTTGTGGTTTGACCTCAGTCTCACCGATATTATTACTACATCGCAACCCTACACTTGGGGTTGTGAACAGAGTCATATCCTATCCAATTGAAAGATAAAGCAATTAAATCAAATCTCTGAACTTTTCATTGATCTAGTCCTCAATGAAGGAGTATTGTGATGATTAGAAGGGAATACATGCATTCACCATGCCCAAGAGACGATGCTAAATTACAAGTTTTACCAATCTTAAAACAGGAAAAGAAGATATTAAAAGCTATTACATCATCTATTGTAATTTGAGTCACAATAAATCATAGAAAATTGAAAACATTCCTTAAATTCAAACTAGAAATCAATGACATTCAACATAAATAAGAATAAAAGCAAATGAAGCATCAAAATAAACTACAACTTCATCTCTTAGCCCTATCTAAGAGATTAGCTAGTCATAGCTAACTCAAAAACAAAAGAAAAAGTAAAAGATATACTAGAATTCATGAAGAAATCGAAGTGGAAGAACGTTGTTAGCGCTCCGCCTAGGCATTCCCTCCCTTTTCAAACCCTATAAGATGATTTGGAATAACCTGGGGACTCCTTTAAATAGTTTTGCAACTCAAACTTTTGCACAAACTTCAAAAAAGTTCGAAAACCACCTCAAATTTATCACTCTGCGCAGTTCCCAAAATAAACTTTCGGAACTTTCATTTTTTAGAGTAGAAATTTTAGAATATGTTTTTCAAGACAATTTTCATGAATATGTTTTTTTAGGACAATTTTCAAGATTCCTTTTCTTTTTCTTCACTTCAAATCTTTGATTTTCTTCATTCCACACTTGGTTTTATTGGATCTTTGACATGTGAATTCTTCATTAATGACTTCCAAATCTCGAAATCTATATTTAGTAATCTTTTGAGCATAAATATTCTTTTTGGCATTAATTTCACCTTAAGCTCTTGAAATCACCTCGCATATGAAAACATGCATAATTACATCGATTAAGCACTATCATGTTTATAAAACCAAGGTATAAATAGGGGAAAATATGCAATATTTCACACTCAACACACCCCTCAACTAGCATTTTGCTAGTCTCGAGCAAAACATGCGTGAAGTGAACTTCGATCTTTAATGATCAAATCACTTTCAGAAAATAATCTTTTATGCAATCAAGTATGAATGAGTACAATCTAAAGAAGCGAGAGAGTAATTTTGAAAACCTAGGTCCAAATCACACGAGCAATCAATCAAAAAGTTTCTTTATCAATCATTTAAGAGCATAAGTTCATATATTAAAATTTTCCAATGTGTTTAGTGAATTCTATTTACTTTCCATAACATACTACTATTTCATAATGTTAACCATGCTCATCACCTCAAGTATTATTAAATAATCAAGTATTGATTCCGAACTTATCACATTTTCCTTCTTTTTTCAATTTTTGATTTTATATTGATGATCCCTTCTTTTTATTCATTTTTTTAAGACTTTTCATTCTTTTCCATTCTTTTCATCATATATGAACTTTTTGTAAATCTCTTTGTTTTTTTAACTGGTTCTTTTCATTTTTTTTTTAAAGGTGGATAAAATTCTCCAGACTCAATTTTCAATATCTTTCAATGATATACATACTAACAATCAGAAATTCTAGTATTATTCACATAAAGCAAATTGAACATGTCTTGTGTTTAGATTATCATGATATTCAAACTTCCTCTTAATCGATTAAATAAAAGAACTTAAGCGATAGTCTTACTCAGTTGATCAAACTCTAACAATTTTAAATTCAATCTCTTATCTTATCATCATGCTCAAGGCATTCTTAATTCCACAAATTATCATTTCCCAAACATGTTTTTAGCTTGAAAAATTGAAATTTTTCATGATTTTTGCTCAAAACTAAGAAAACACTGATTAGTTTACCTAATCCACACCCCCAGCCTAAAACCTACATTGTCCTCAATGTAAAATATATGAGCATGCAATGCACATGAGACAACGAAAAGAAATGGGAAGTGATGGAAAGATAATACATGAAGAATGAGAATTGAAGCTTTTCTAAAGTTCTTAACATGTAAATGGGTTAGCACGAAGACTAAACAAACTGAAATCAAACTATCCTAATCATAAATCCTATGAAAGCAATAAACCTAACTACACATCCGTCAGACTAGGAGGTCAATACTGGTACACAGGATTAGTCAGAGGCATAGACATGTCCTCTGAATCAAACTTTTCAATAAATGGCTTGAGACGATGTCCATTCACTTTGGAAACATTGTCATTCATCGAATTATTTATTTCAACAGCCTCATGAGGATAGACATTAGTAACAATGAAGGGACCAGTCCAACAAGATCGAAGTTTACCCAAAAAAAGATGTAACCGAGAATCGTACAAAAGGACTTTTTGTCCGGTTATGAATGATTTTCGAAGGATGTTCCTGTCATGGAATACCTTCATCCTGTCCTTGTAAATTCTCGAGTTGTCATAAGCATCGTTCCGTATTTCTTCGAGTTCATTCAATCGAAGTTCGCGCAGTGAGCCAGCGCTGTCTAAATTAAAGTTTAAATTTTTGATAGCCCAGCAGGCTCTATGCTCTAGCTCCATAGGTAGGTGGCAAGCTTTTCCATAGACGAGTCTAAAGGGAGACATTCCAATGGGAGTCTTAAAAGCTGTACGGTAAGCCCATAAGGCATCAGTCAAGCGAATTGACCAATCCTTACAGTCAGGGTTAACCATTTTTTTTTCAAAATTTGTTTGATTTTCCTATTGGAAATCTCAGCTTGCTCGCTTGTCTGTGGGTGGTATGGAGTGCTCACTTCATGAGAGATACCATATTTCTTCATTAAGTTCTCAATGGCTTATTACAAAAGTGTGAACCCCATCACTAATGATGGCCCGAGGCGTTCTGAACTGGGAAATAATATTTTCTTTTAAGAATTGTATGACCGTTTTATGATCATTATTCTGGCACGGGATCGCTTCGACCCACTTAGTGACATAGTCTACTGCTAACAAAATGTAAATATTCTCAAAGGATTGGGGGAATGGTCCCATGAAATTGATGTCCCAGCAATCAAATGCTTCAATGATAAGAATGGGGTTCAGAGGCATCATATTTCGACGGGACAACCCTCTCAATTTCTGACAATGCTCATAAGCTTTGCAAAACTCATGAGCATCTCTGAACATCGTGGGCCAATAAAAGCCGCACTGAAGAATTTTGGTCGTGGTTTTTTTAGTAGAAAAGTGACCACCACAAGCCTGAGAATGACAAAAGGAGATGACACTCTGATGTTCATTGTCTGGCACACATCTCCTTCAAATTTAGTATGGGCAATATTTAAACAAATAAGGATCATCCCAGAAAAACTTACGTAACTCAGTAAAAAAAAAATTCTTATCTTGCGCAGTCCAATATTTTGGAGTGAAACCTGTAGCAAGATAATTCGTAATGTCAGCAAACTAAGGTAATTGGGAGAGTTTAAACAATTGTTCATCAGGGAACATGTCATTTATCGGTGTCGGCTCAAGGGAATCGGGGAGATCAAGTCTTGAGAGGTGCTCAGCCACTATGTTCTCTACTCCCTTTTTGTCTCTTATTTCTATGTCGAATTCCTAAAGTATGAGGATCCATCTTATCAGGCGAGGCTTGACAACATTTTTAGACAGAAGGTACTTTAGTGCTGCATGATCAATGTAAATGATGATCTTGGATCCGATCAAGGAGGACCTAAATTTGTCCAAAGCAAATACTACGGGTAAGAGTTCCTTCTCCGTAGTAAAATAGTTTACTTGGGCAGAGTTTAGAGTTCTACTCGCATAGTGAATCATATAGGGCTTCTTTTCTTTTCTTTAGCCTAACACTGCCCTAATACCATAGTCAGACGTATTGCACATAATCTCAAAAGGTATGCTCTAGCCGGGTGGCTGCATGATAGGAGCGGTAGTCAACATGCCCATGAGCTTAGCGAAAGCTTCATGACATTGTTCAGTCCACTCATATGGTGCATCCTTTTGAAATAGATTACATAAAGGACGAGAGAGATGGCTAAAGTCCTTTATGAATCATCTATAAAATCTGGTGTGTCTTAAGAAGGATCGCACGTCACGTATGCTCTTGGGTGGAGGTAGGTTAGAGATAAGATCAATTTTAGCCTTGTCTACCTCAATTCCCTTGGACGAAGTTATATGTCCAAAAATAATTCCCTTGGGAACCATGAAATGACATTTCTCCCAATTCAAAACCAAATTCTTTTCCTCATATCGCTTCAATACACATTTAAGATTTTCCAAACTCTCGCTGAAAGATGGACCAAAGACAAAGAAGTCATCCATGAAGACCTCTAAATATTACCCCACCATGTCAAAAAAATACTCAACATGCATCACTGAAAATTGGCGGGGGCATTACATAGTCTGCATGTCATCCTACGGTAAGAAAATATGCCAAATGGACATGTGAACGTTGTCTTTTCTTGATCTTCAAGGGCTATCTCTATCTAATTGTAGCCCGAATATCCATCAAGGAAGCAGTAATAAGAATGACCAGCTAGCCTTTCCATAATTTGATCAATGAAGGGCAAAAGAAAGTGGTCATTCCTTGTAACGGTATTCAACTTTCTATAGTCAATGCACATTCTCCAACTAGTAGTGACTCTAGTTGGCACGAGTTCATTGTCAGCATGGGCTATAATGGTGATTCCGGACTTCTTAGGAACCACCTAAGTTGGACTCACCCATTGACTATCAGATATAGGATATATGATACCCACATCTAACAACTTAAACACTTCTCCCTTCACCACCTCTTTCATGTTTAGATTTAATTGACGTTGTGGTTGTCGGGAGGTTTTTGCATTATCCTCTAGATGAATGTGGTGAGTACAAATCAAAGGATCAATTCCCTTAATGTCCGCAATCGACCATCCAAGGGCTCCTTTATGCTCAATGAGGGTAGAAATAAGCATACTCTCTTGTTCTTTCTCAAGGTGGGAAGAAGTCACAACCGAGTATGTCTCATCTCGACCTAAGTAAACATATTTGAGATCAACTAGCAAGGGTTTTGGTCAAGCTTTGGTGCCTTGAGACTAAACGGTAGAGGCATTACATCGGTTTGGGGCAACTTCTCAAATTGTGGCCTCCACCGGTTTATTTCATGTACCAGCGTCGCATCAAGTAAGGCATCTATCTTCTGAATCATGTCATCATCTAAATCAGGGTGGGCTAAGCACGTCTCTAGAGGGTCAGAGTATAGAGTCAAAAGTGCTCTATCTTCCACGAAAGAGTCTATGATGTTAATGTCATGGGTATCGTCTTCATTATCTGTCTGTTTGCTCATACTGAAAAAGATATTGAGCTCTAATGTCATATTTCTAAAAGATAGATTCATAATTTCATTCCTACAATTAATGATGGCATTTGATGTAGCAAGGAATGGATGACCAAAAATGACGGGTATCTGAGTGCTCACATCCACAATGGGTTGAGTATCCAGAAAGTAAAATCTACTGGATAGTAGAATTTATCAACCTGAACCAAGACATTCTCAATCATTCCTCTCAGTACACGGACTGATCGATCAGCAAAGTTATAATGTGGTCCGGGTGGGTTTTAATTCACCTAGACTCAAGTATTCGTAAACCGAAAATGGGATTAAATTAACACTCGCCCCCAAGTCAAGAAGTGTGTGCTCAATCCAGTGGTTCCCAATTACACATGTGATGGTTGGGCTACCGGGATCTTTGTATTTTTGTGGCACATCTTGCTTAAGGATGACACTCACTTTTTCTGTCAAAAAGATTTTCTTATAAATGTTTTGTCATCTTTTAGTTGTACATAGATCTTTCAGAAATTTGGCATATGAATGGATTTGTTTAATCGCATCCAGTAAAGGAATATTGACCTTCACTTGCTTAAGCACCTCTAGAATATCCAGGGAGTTAGATAGAGGTTTTGGTGCAATCAACCGTTAGGGAAATGGCACAATCGGCTTGTTTTGAGATTCCGGTTCCATCTTATGTGGGATGTCGTTAAGTCCATCATTCTTAACTTCTTCTGAGTCCTTAGGCTTTTCAACCCTCGGCGGAATGGTTTTGTCAATTGTCTTTCCACTTCTAAGAGTGGTGATAGACTTAACTTGTTACACATGTTGATTGGAAGAGCTTGGGTCACTGATTTCACATTGTGGCTTTGGATTGGGGAGAGGTTGGGCTGGAAAAGTCCTTTTCTCCCCAGTCGTTAAGTGTAACTCAATCCTTTTATAACGCCCTGTAAATCGGGGGTCGAGCAAAGCCCAATGTTGAGGGTCAAATATTGCATATTAGACCCCTGTTATTATCGGATTTATGAACATGCCACCGTTTAAAAGCCTAATTTAATCGTGTTTGTGATGCAAGGTACATTTGCAAGTGTGGACTACAAAAAGATGCTAAAAGTATGTATTTGATGCTCTGAAATCACCACAGCAAGGGACGGACTCCAGAGGACCGATATTGAAGAATTTACACGTCAAGGATCCGAGAAAATCTAGCCGTTCACGTTAAAAAGGTCTGAAATTGGTGCAAAATGCAAGATCACATGGTTCCCGCCATCCGATTGACTCAAAACTTCATACATGTGATGGGGGCCGTAAATTAACCATACATATCAAATTTCAGCCATTGAAGATCTCGAGAAATGGTCCAATGGACAAATCAGCCCATAAAACAGCGATTTGGGGCCCACCTGATATCCGGATATGTTTCAACTTTGTTCTCAACCCCTTAAAGAGGGTGGCAAGGCAGATGAATGGAATGGATCTCTCAAAAACATCACGTTGGGGCCCACTGATGTGAGTGCATGTGCACAGCACATGAGCTCCCGCCGCGCACCGGATCGTCTATAGCGGGTCAGCAGGCGCTGACCCGCATCTTCCTCTCAAAATGGAAACTTCCGTTTCGGCTCTGCGTAACGAACGGACGAGGCCGTTTTGCGGAAGCGGGTGGGCCACCATCATGGCCCACATGATTGATCCATGCCGTCCATCTTGTAGAGGGGCTGACGAAGATCGAACACATGTATAGATTGTACATCAATAGAAGCACACGTGCCGGCCACAGCTGTCACAAGAAACCTGTTCTGATTCGTCCAAACCGGCAGTGGCTTGATTTCTTCTATGGGTCACACCGAGTCTGAATCAAAACCATTCTTTCCTATTCGAAATTTTGAGGAGAATTCAATGCATGGTGTAGATTTATCAAACAACGCTGATAATGGGCCCCACCAATCTCAGCAGAAAATTCGGTTTTTAAGACAGCGCCGACCGCGGAATGTTGTGGCCCACCATCAAGATTTCTATGAAAAATCCACACCGTCCATCTGTTTCGCCATCAAGAGTATATCGTAGTGACGTTTTCCCTTTTTGAAGGAACTGCCTCGTGCATGGAATCTGCCAGCATATTTCTGGTCGTTCCGGGCGGTTACAAGTAACAGCTGGCTGTGGAACTGCGTAAACAGGTTGCCTAAAGAGGGTTTTGCTGGAAAAACCCGTTGGGAGTGGGCCACACATGAAGATGACTTGAAGGAAAGAGAGAAACGGAAAGTAAATTCGTTTGAAACCCCGGAATCGATGGGATTTCCGTTTTCACATGCGACAGCGCAACCTTGCTGTTGCGACTGGATGTGGCCCACATCTGTGATCAGTTTTGGAAATCTAATCCATTCATCGTTCTCAGAGGATAGGTTAAGACCAAATCTAGCTTGTTTTACACTGAGAAAGCATTCACAATCCAAACAAACGGGTCTGCAACCGGTAACATTGCAGGAACTTTTGTGCAATTACGGTTTCTTTCTTCTTTTGTAGGAAGCCTCTTCACCGACTGATACAAAGGAACGGAGATCTCTTCTCCACGCTGCAGTCGACCCTCAGCAACTATAAAAGGGAGGGACATGAAGAGGGATGGTATTGACGGCTGGAGAGAAATAGAGAGAGAGAGAGAAAGAGAGACAGAGAGAGAGAACTTTTATTTTATGTTTTTTTACTGATTTCTCCCCTTTCCTGTTGAGAGATCTAGCCAATCATGGTTGGCTAAACCTCTTAGCTAGGGCTAAGAGGTGAAGCTTGTAGCGAGATGGGAGGATTCTGCGGCTTGGATTATGCCCGTTGAACTCGTTTTGATCGGTTTGATTTAAGGAAGATTTTAGTTTTTGATGATTTAGTGTGACTGATATTACATTAGATCTGTGATGGCTTGAGTTTTCCTTTTCCTTTTTCTGATTATGGGGTTAGGAAGCCCTGTTGTTCACCATCGTCTCCTAGGCATGGTTGGATGATGGAATCCTTCCTAACATTCATACGTCTTTTGATTGGTTGTAGTTTGGTTTGAGTTCTGTTGTTTACCTTGTCTCATAGGCATGGATTTATGATAGAATCATATCTAACTCTTCTACCTTTCATCTATTTGAAGACTAGATCAAAAGGAAGTTCACATTGATTTTCAGGTATATCTTCCAACTGGATGAAGATGGGACTCGAAGTCCAGTTGAGTTCATGAATCGACCATAGATCTCCCTGATCTCTACAAGTGGATCCTCTGAATCCCTAGTTTTCCTCTCTCTGAATTCTTTAATTTAGCTTAATAATTCACCATTATTCCTCAAATCACAATTGGTTTAGATTACATCTTAGCCTATTTCTAAATCTGGTTATTTTCAGATAACGTACAGGTTTCAATCCCTGTGGATTCGACCTCGGTCTTACCGAGTTATTACTACATCACAACCCTATACTTGGGGAGTGAACACCCAACTCCTGAGTTCCAACGCATCACTTATGCAACATAGATTATGATGATTATTATGAGTGCATTCGAACATGAGTAGGATTATACTAAAACAGCATATTATACTCCAGGGATGACTAAATTAAGTAAGCGGAAGACTTTGATAGATATATAAAGTATATAAGTGATTTTAAATCCCCAGAGTATGAATACGTAACAGGGCTGAATATATACATGCTTTGTGTCAAACTATATAAAATACCAAAATGTAAAGTGTTCAACTAAATCATATATCATTCCTCTTCATCGTAGTAGAAGTCTGGCTTCGCCTCGTAGGCATCACCATTACCTGCAGTTAAGACAGGGTATGGTTGGTATTTAAAGCACTGTCCCAGAACGTGGGAGTGAGTAATCAACTCAGTGGAACTATAAGGCAAAGGTTAACATGTTATCAATTCAGTCAAGCAGTAATGATAAAACAGTATTGCAAACATATCCTAGATACTCTTGTTAATGCAAGAATTATATGCGATAATGATGCATGCCCTCGTCTGTACTCACTCAGCATCTTCATCTTACGGCGCGCATGGTAACCACCCGAAAGTACTCTTCCTCGCTAAAGCACATGCAATGCAGTTCATGCTCACGTTAGCCAATACTTAATTAGATTTATTCATATAGCAGTTTTGGGAAGTTAAGGTACCTCCCTCGTATCATTTCTCAAACAATGATTCATTCTAGGGTCGTCAATCCTAGTAAATCTCATACGATGTTGCGGTTCTAAGTCACTACAAAAGGCTCGTCACCTGATCAGTGTATGCCTAGTTTATACTCTAGCTGCTATGAAAGGTCGTCAGAGTATGCTCGAGGTCACTACAAAGGGCTCGTCATCAGATTAATGTAGGCCGACAACTCGAATACAGTGTCCCATACCACCATATTCGGCTCACGAGGCGGTGTTGCACACTGGTCACTATGGGGAGGCTCGTCGCCCGAGCGTATGCCGACAGCTCGACCACGGTGTCCCATACCACCATGTCCGGCTCATGAGTCTTAGCAGATCGAGGTATCAAGGTTAAACAGGCTTTTCACTAGCGAGTTTGGTACCCTAGATTTAAGCAGTTGCGTCCACACATGGTAAACACACAATAGGCGAATCGGGTTACTTGACAAGCTCAATTGATACGAGCGTACGTTGAATGGATCGACATAGAGCGCGTAAGCACTCCGCGTAGCCTAACCACTGTCAACAAACTCCGTACGACTCGGATTCGTCGAATACATCTGTTGTGGCGAAGCTAACTCAGCCACTCGTTCGGGAACCATTACCGATAGCCTGGACTACGTAGTAGTCCCAAACGCATGTAAATATAGCAGGATAACACATGTGGTAGGCATATTAAAGTTAAATAATTAATTCAAGTAACGTAACCAATTGAACATTTCACAAAATACAAGGTAAACATAATTTGCACAAATGCATTTCATGCTAAATCACACAAATTTAATCCAACTTACATGAAGGGATAAATACACATAGCTAAGGTAGTTGAGAATCTCACCTCAACACCTATATAACATACACTTTACTGAATATTTGCTCATCCAGACATTTTCACAAACACTTAAACTACACACATCAACATACACTCATTTGGACGGTCTTGAGCCATGAAATCCAATGGCTGGAGTGGATTCACCTAATGCGAACCCCACCTAGAAGATTCTTAAAAAAATATATTTTTTCAAAAAAAAAAAATTAACAACAGCAGCAGCAGCGTCTGCTGCTGCCATCCAGAGGAGGCGCCATCTGCGCGTGGACAAGAAACGCAAGAGCCACGGTCCCAGCCGTGGGCCCCACCATGATGTGTGAAGAACATCCACTCCGTGCATTTGGTGGGTCCCCTTTGGGACAGTGGGCTCCCCAAAAATTAGCAGTATAAAGAATTCAGGTGGCCCACATCACAAGAAATAGTTGAATTGAACATCTCCCATTAAAGCCCTTTTGTGTGTTATAGGAGCTTTGGATCATTGTGAAATTTGTTTTCCCTCTTCACCCAGATCCGTGCGACCATATCAACGAGTTGGATGGAAATAAACATTATGGTGGGTTCCACACGGGACCCACTGATGTATGATTGTACCCACGCCTTACAGTGAGCGTGGAGTCCACCGTGATGTATAATTGTTCTCCATGTCATCCATCCTTCTGGCATCCCAACAGCCCACGTTGATGGGTGTTCTTCCCATCCAAACCGTCCATCCATTGGATTTGTTGGTGGGCCCCACTCTAATGGATGTGTTCCATCTAAACAGTCCATCCGTCTGGCGTGCTAGTGGGCCCCACTTTGATGCATGTGTGATATTCCACCTCCAGATGGCTGGCCGGTGGACTGCTTTAACAATATAATAATAATAATAATATTATTATTATTATTATTATTATTATTATTATTATTATTATTAAAATGAAATTAAAGATGATGAAGCTGAATCAGTCGTTTGGTGGGCCACGTATGTGGACCCCACCTTGATGTATGTGATTCACCCAAACCGTCCATACGTTTGGTGAGCTCGTCCTTGAGCTTGAGAACAAAAATGAGATAGATCTAATACCAGGTGGATCACACTGTAGAAGCAGTGGAGTAGAATGTCTGCCACTTAAACCCTGGGGTTATAGAAGTTTTGGACCAATATGATGTTTGTTTTCCCCACAATTCAGATCTTTGTGACCTTAATTATGAACCGACTGGATGGAAGGTAAATGTTATGGTGGGCCCCTCTAAATTTTAACAATGGAAATCATTATTACCACTATTATTTATGGTATGGTCTAGATGATCTTACGATCTGATTCATTGTTCGGATAATGTTCTGAAGTGATCTCTATAGATGAAAGAATGGTGCGGCCCAAGTAGTGCGGCCCACTTATTGTACTTGAGAAGCCCAATATAACGTATTTGGGGCCCCTGGGTTAAGGCCGATTGTGATGTATTTAGATCCCATGGGTAGAGGCCCATTGTGATATACTCGGCCCATTGATTCATCCCATTGGATTCGGCCCCTTTTGATTCTGCCCCTTTGATGTCAACCCACTTGATGTGTACGAGGCCCATTAGTGCGGCCCATTGATGCAACCCACTTAATGTGTACGAGGCCCATTAGTGCGACCCATTGATGCAACCCACTTTATGTGTATGAGGCCCATTAGTGCGGCCCATTAATGCAACCCACTTGATGTGTACGAGGCCCATTAGTGCGACTCATTATTATATATTGAGTTCCATGGGTCGTAGCCCATTATAGTGTGTTTATGGCTCAGGTGGTATGGCCCATGCGATGTATTATGGCCCATTCGATGTATATTAGGCCTTTATGTGAGGTCGCAGGCCTACTATACATTTGGCTCCATGTGGGCCATTCCTTGGGAGCAATGATGGTTAAATGTCCACATTGTTGGGCAGTGATGGTTAGATTTCAACATTGTGACTTTTTCTTAGGCTTGGTTAGGACCATTCTCACCATTCTCTAGTGGGTAAACCCAAACAAATGGGCCCCATTGATATTGCTTGGTCCATCATCGGTCGTCCACATATGGACCTCGATTAGTGATCGAGGCCAATTATCGTGACCGATTGCCGATTCCGATTGATGTGACCAATTTACCGATTTTGATTATTGTGACCGATTACCAATTACGATTGATGTGACCGATTTGCCATCCTGATATCGATGATTCCGATTATCGCGACCAATTGCCGATTTCAATTGATGTGACCGATTTGCTGATTCTAATTATTGAGCGATTCTGATTGCCATGGCGATTGCCGATTCCGATCGACGTGACCGATTTGTCAATTTCGATTATCGATCGATTCTGATTGTCATGGCCAATTGCCAATTCTGATTATCGATCAATTCCGATTGTCTTAACCGATTGTCGATTCCGATTGACGTGATTGATTTGTCGATTCCGATTATCGATCGATTCTGATTATCAAAGCCAATTCCGATGATTCCGATTTGTCAAGGCCAATTCTATAGGCCGATTCTGATTGTTGAGGCTGAGTATCGAGGCCGATTCTGATCTGTCAAGACCGAGTATCAAAGTCGATTCTGATTGTCGAAGCCAAGTATCGAGGCCGATTCCGATTGTCGAGGCCGATTCTGAGTGTCAATTTCGATTGTTGAGGCCGAGGCCGATTGTCGAGACCTATATGATGTATATGCGACAGGTAGTTGGGGCGCATTGTGATGTATTCGTGGCCTATGGGCAAGGCCCATTGTGATATGTATTAGGCCCATGATGCATGACTGGATTATATGACTCATTCATCTTGCATTGTGACTACTGTGCGCCTTAACGACATCAGGGTCGTAGCCTCCACAGGCATATCATGGATGGCCAGATAGGACACCAAAAATTTGTTACTAGCATCGGGCTGCCATAAATGGCCCTAGGTGAAAACCCCTAAATCCTCTTGGTACCAGAGGACGCCCCAACGTCAAGACTGAGTGGATACATGAGCGCCCGAGTGCCAAATACCAGGAGGCCGCGTCTCCCACTGTGTCGTAGTCAGTTGGGAGGGGGTGTGGCCTTATCCGCCCAAGCGTAGGGGGCATTGATAGGCTAATTTTGACCAGCTCGTGAATGGGTCCGCTATCGACGTGCCGAATAGGTATTGGCAGACTATTGGCCAGGAAGATAGTGAGGTTTCTTACGCTCACTTGGACTGTGCGGCTAGAAAACGGCAGTGCCATTTGGAGTGTACTAAACCCCAGTGATGAGCTCAGAGATGAACCGTACTGATATGTGGACTTATTGGGCAGGAGTTGCATACTCATTCATTCATTCATTCATTATCCACTTGGGCTGGTGGTGCGCAACTATTTGTTACATGTACCTTCGCAATGGCCAGGATTTCGGTTGGGCGCGCGACTAACCTGAGATTAGGAATTTACCACATTAAGTCTGACTATCAAAATTTAGGTATGGGACTGGTTTGGATTGTGGTGGACCCTGTAGCCTGCGATACTATGTTCTATCATCCCGACTTCACACTCTAGCTTAGTCATTTCATTCGCATTGCATATTGCATTACATTCACGGCATATGGCATTTTGGGTTACCTGTGTTTCTGCATTTATATGGTTTATATACGACATCTAATATTTGACTATTTATGACTCCTTATTTGCATAGCTGTTCTATATTGCGTATTCTGATATTAACTGACTCATGGACTTGTCCGTATTTTCGTTTACTCTGTTATCGTATGATTTATGATCTTGTCAATATTTCTGTTTACCCGGATAATTCATGCTCTTGTCAGTATTTCTGCTTATTTCTGATATTGTATGATTTATGGGCTTGTTAGTATTTCCGCTTACTCTAATTACTCTGATATTGGTTACTTAGCACTTACCTTGTGCACACACTTTCACCACCCACTAAGCTTTCTATAAGCTTATGCGCGATAGATGCGTGCAGGCAGCATTAGGTTGCAGTAGCGTTGAGCTTAGAGCATTAAGTGGACCTCTGGAACTTTGATTTTGATATATATATTTCCCTTTCAGCATTGTATTCAAATGATTATATTAGTAGATATGTGATGATGATGTTGCCTTTGTGACTTGGGTAAACTTGTAGTTATGCTTCTTACGAGATAAAAGTACATTAAAAAAATAAATAAATACATAAAATCCTCCTTGTAGCAGGATCCCAGGATCGGAATCTGGCATATGAGAGCTGGGAGCCGGGAGCCGAGAATGGGGTACTACGGAGGCTGTCGGCACCGGATTTGGTGATCGGGATTCCTGTGAGTCCGATCTCCGGGTTTGGGGCGTGACAGAAGTTGGTATCAGATCATAACTTAGGAATACCTGAAGATAACATCACTTATCTGCTAATAGTTACCCTACACTCTATGATTGTTGAGAACTTAGAACGGTTAGATCCTCGAGTTCGTATAACTTAGAGATTTTCTGACATAGCTCCCTAAAATTATGATTATGAGGCTGCATGATATTCCCATTTCGATCACTTCTGATTCAGGATCCGAGGATTTGTATGGTTCATCATTTTATTAAGGAGGCGTCATGGAAGGGTAAGGTTGATATTAGAGAGTTTTATCTTCATCCTTTTGTAGATTGATTGAGCCGTGACATATATACTTGATGATGTTTCCTCTCTCCTTGTCTGTTATGCAAATTTCGAGGATGAAATTTTTATTTGGTAGGGAGAGTTGTAAGGCCCGTATCCTAGACCGTACCGTTCTGTATACTCATACGGTCCTCCTGGTCGAATTCCAGCAACCCGCAACCTGTAACCAACGTTTGCGCGTGATCCTAAGTCGAGTCCTGCATATCTGAGTCGACTTGACCCGAGACTTGTACCAGTGCGACCGCACCATCGTCGCAGTTCCGATGTCACGTCTCGCGCGCCAAGGCGATACCCTGGCCAAGAGATGTAGGCCCGCGTTCAGTTAGAGGAAAACACCGCACGTTGCAACAAGAAAACATGTCCCATCAAATATCAAGTACACACCCCATCACTCCCATCACTCACACCTATCCTCAAGTACAACTAACCTCCCCAAAGTAAACCCTCCCCATCACCCATCACTCTCTTACCCATCTCTCTCTCTCTCTACATGACATCTCCCATTTCTCTCATCTCTCCCAAGCAACTCACGTCCCAACCTCCATGAGAGAGATTTTGATGTGGCCCACCTTCCTTTCTCCCATCCCCGCCATCCAAAGCCCATCTCAACCATTAAAAACATCCCCTTGGAGCTCTAGAGGCTATAGGCGGAAGAAGGAAGAGGAGATCATGAGGTGGGTGCTTCTCTCTCTCTCTCTCGTTTTTGTGTGATGTGTGGCCCACTCGGATGGACCCCACCTTGATGTATGTCTTATCCAAACCGTCCAACTCATGTGGACCCTACCTTATGGTGGTGGAAAAACACAAGTATCTAATGGATTCAAATCAGGTGGGCCACGTTCATGTGGGACCCACCTTGATGAGATGTGGGCCACGTCCCTGTGGGACCCACCTTGAAGAAACATATGTAGCCAGGGACGCTGGACGATGTCCAATAAAATGTAAATAACCGTGGGAGGTCCAGCACGTCTGGACGTGCTTTGCCCAAAAAAAATTAAAAAATTAAAAATTAAAAAAATATATATTAGCTTGATTCTCAAGCTTTGGAGAGGGTTGTCCATGTAAGCGCCACCTTGATGAACAGATCAAATCCACACCGTCCATTCCATTTATCAGACCTTTTTAGACATTAAGCCGAAATTTGAGGCAAATCCGAATTTCTAGTGGGCCATACCATAGGAAATAGTAGTGTTTACCGTTAAAACCCGCCTTGATGGTTTTTACTCACCAAAACATGCTGCATATTGGACTCATTTGAACAGTCTTGAGCCATGAAATCCAATGGCTGGAGTGGATTAACCTGATGTGGGCCCCACCTAGAAGATTCCTCAAAAATATATATTTTCAAAAAAAAAAAAAATTAACAATAGCAGCAGCAGCGTCTGCTGCTGCCATCCAGAGGAAGCAGCGTCTGCGCGTGGACGAGAAAGGCAAGACCCACGGTCCCAGCCGTGGGCCCCACCATGATGTGTGACGACCATCCACTCTGTGAATTTGGTGGGTCCCCTTTGGGATAGTGGGCTCCCCAAAAATCAGCAGTATAAAGAATTCAGGTGGCCCACATCACAAGAAATAGTTGAATTGAACATCTGTCATTGAAGCCCTTTTGTGTGTTACATGAGCTTTGGATCATTGTGAAATATTTTTTCCCACTTCACCCAGATCCGTGCGACCATATCAACGGGTTGGATGGAAATAAACATTATGGTGGGCTCCACACGGGACCCACTGATGTATGATTGTACCCACGCCTTACAGTGAGCAGGAAAGGTGGAGTCCACCGTGATGTATAATTGTATCCATGCGGTCCATCCTTCTGGCATCCCAACAGCCCACGTTGATGGGTGTTTTTCCCATCCAAACCGTCCATCCATTGGATTTGTTGGTGGGCCCACTCTAATGGATGTGTTCCGTCGAAACAGTCCATCCGTCTGGCGTGCGAGTGGGCCCCACTTTGATGCATGTGTGATATTCCACCACCAGATGGCTGGCCGGTGGACTGCTTTAACAATATTATAATAATAATAGTAATATTATTATTATTATTAAAATGAAAATAAAGATGATGAAGCTAAATCAGTCCTTTGGTGGGCCACGTATGTGGACCCCACCTTGATGTATGTGATTCACCCAAACCGTCCATACGTTTGGTGAGCTCGTCCTTGAGCTTGAGAAGAAAAATGGGATGGATCTAATACCAGGTGGATCACACTGTAGAAACAGTGGAGTGGAATGTCTGTCACTTAAACCCTTTTGGGGTTATAGAAGTTTTGGACCAATATGATGTTTGTTTTCCTCACAATTCAGGTCTTTGTGACCTTAATTATGAACCGACTGGATGGAAGGTAAACGCTATGGTGGGCCCCTCTAAATTTTAACAGTGGAAATCATTATTACCACTATTATTTATGGTATGGTATAGATGATCTTACGATCTGATTCATTGTTCAGATAATGTTCTGAAGTGATCGCTATAGATGGATGAATGGTGCGGCCCAATTAGTGTGGCCCACTTGTTGTACTTGAGAAGCCCAATATAACGTATTTGGGGGCCCTGGGTTAAGGCCCATTGTGATGTATTTAGATCCCAAGGGTAGAGGCCCATTGTGATATACTCGGCCCATTGATTCGACCCATTGGATTCGGCCCCTTTTGATTCTGCCCCTTTGATGTCAACCCACTTGATGTGTATGAGGCCCATTAGTGTGGCCCATTGATACAACCCACTTAATATGTACGAGGCCCATTAGTGTGACCCATTGATGCAACCCACTTGATGTGTATGAGGCCCATTAGTGCGGCCCATTGATGCAACCCACTTGATGTGTACGAGGCCCATTAGTGCGACCCATTGTTATATATTGACTTCCATGGGTCGTAGCCCATTATTGTGGTATGGCCCATGCAATGTATTATGGCCCATTCGATGTATATTAGGCCTTTATGTGAGGTCACAGGCCTACTATACATTTGGCTCCATGTGGGCCATTCCTTAGGAGCAATGATGGTTAAATGTCCACATTGTTAGGTAGTGATGGTTAGATGTCTACATTGTGACTTTTCCTTAGGCCTGGTTAGGCCCATTCTCACCATTCTCTAGTGGGTAAACCCAAACAAATGGGCGTCATTGATATTGCTTAGTCCATCATCAGTCATCCACATATGGACCCCGATTAGCGATCGAGACCGATTATCGTGACCGATTGCCGATTCCGATTGATGTGACCGATTTGCCGATTCTGATTATCGATGATTCCGATTATCGTGACCGATTGCCGATTCTTATTGATGTGACCGATTTGTCGATCCTGATTATCGTTCAATTCCAATTATCGTGACCAATTGCCAATTTCGATTGATGTGACCGATTTGGAGATTCTGATTATCGATCGATTCTGATTGCCTTGGCGATTGCCGATTCCGATCGACGTGACCGATTTGTCAATTTCGATTATCGATCGATTCTGATTATCATGGCCGATTGCCAATTCTGATTATCAATCGATTTCGATTGTCGTGACCAATTTTCGATTCCGATTGACGTGATTGATTTGTCGATTCCGATTATTGATCGATTCTAATTATAAAGGCCAATTCCAATTATTCCGATTTGTCGAGGCCAACTGTATAGGCCGATTCTGATTGTTGAGGCTGAGTATCGAAGCCGATTTTGATCTGTCGAGACCGAGTATCAAAGTCGATTCTGATTGTCGAAGCCAAGTATCGAGGCCGATTCTGATTGTCAAGGCCGATTCTGAGTATCAATTTTGATTGTTGAGGCCGAGGTCGATTGTTAAGACCTATATGATTTATATGCGACCCGTAGTTGGGGCGCATTGTGATGTATTCGTGGCCTATGGACAAGGCCCATTGTGATATGTATTAGGCCCATGATGCATGACCCATTTGATGTATTCGAGACCCATGTGTAGGGCCCACATGTCATGTATTTAAGGCCCATGAGCAGGGCCCACCTGTTGTGTATATGTGGCCCTTGGGTAAGGCCCACTATGTTGTATAGTAGGCCTTTGTGTGAGGCCGTGGGCCCATTATGTGTTTAGATTTATGTGGGTCATTCCTTGAGGCAATGTTGGTTAGATGTCCACATTATCGAGGCCGATTGTTGATGCCGGTTATGGATACTGATTATGAGTATGTGATAGCATAGCATCATGATACATGCACATACACATCATCTGCATGTTTGTTATGAGATGTGGTTGACCATTGCATATGACATTGGGCAGGTTGTTATGAGACTCCCAGATATGCGGAGGTTATCTCACATGAGTGCACGGTATGCGCAGGATTGATGCATGACTGGATTGTATGACTCATTCATATTGCATTGTGATTACTGTGCGCCCTAGCGACATCAGGGCCGTAGCCTCCACAGGCATATCATGGATGGCCAAATGGGACACCAAAAATTTATTACTAGCATCGGGCTCCATAGATGGCCCTGGGTGAAAATTCCTAAACCCTCTTGGTACCAGAGGACGCCCCAACGTCGAGACCGAGTGGATACATGAGCACCCGAGTGCCGAATACTAGGAGACCGCGTCTCCCACTGTGTCGTGGTCGGTTGGGAGGGGGTGTGGCCTTACCAGTCCGAGCGTAGGGGGCATTGATAGGCTGAGTTTGACCAGTTCGTGAATGGGTCCGCTATCGATGTGCCGAATAGGTATTGGCAGACTATTGGCCAGGCGGATAGTGAGGTTTCTTATGCTCACTTGGACTGTGCAGCTGGAGAGCGGCAGTGCCATTTGGAGTGTACTAAACCCCGGTGATGATCCCAGAGATGAACCGTACTGATATGTGGACTTATTGGGCAAGATTTGTATACTCATTCATTCATTCATTCACTATCCACTCGGGCTGGTGGTGCGCAACTATTTGTTACGTGCGTCTTCGCAATGGCCAGGATTTTGGTTGGGCACGCGACTAACCTGAGATCAAGAATTTACCACATTGAGTCTGACAATCCAAATTTAGGTATGGGACTGGTTTGGATAGAAGTCCCTTGTGGTGGACCCCGTAGCCTGCGATACTATGTACTATCATCCTAACTTCACACTCTAGCTTGGTCATTTCATTCGCATCGCATATTGCATTACATTCACGGCATATGGCATTTTGGGTTACCTGTATTTCTGCATTTATATGGTTTAGATACAGCATCTGATATTTGACTCTTTATGACTCCTCATTTGCATAGTTGTTCTATATTGCGTATTCTGATATTAACTGACTCATGGACTTGTCCGTATTTTCGTTTACTTTGCTATTGTATGATTTATGATCTTGTCAATATTTCTGTTTACTCGGATAATTCATGCTCTTGTCAGTATTTCTGCTTATTTCTGATATTGTATGATTTATGGGCTTGTTAGTATTTCCGCTTACTCTGATTACTTTGATATTGCTTACTTGACACTTACCTTGTGCACACACTTTCACCACTCACTAAGCTTTCTATAAGCTTATGCATGATAGATGCGTGCAGGCGGCATTAGGTTGCAGCAGCGTTGAGCTTAGAGCATGAAGTGGACCTCTAGAGCTTTGATTTTCGATATATATATTTCCCTTTCAGCATTGTATTCAAATGATTATATTAGTGGATATGTGATGATGATATTGCCTTTGTGACTTGGGTAAACTTGTGGTTATGCTTCTTACGAGATAAAAGTACGTTAAAAAAATAAATAAATAAAATCCTCCTTATAGGATCCCTGGATCGGAATCTGGCGTATGGGAGCTAGGAGCCGAGAATTGGGTATTACGGAGGCTGTCGGCACCGGATTCGTTGATCGGGATTCCTGTGAGTCCGATCTCCGGGTTTGGGGCGTGACACTATACGTTTGTAGTCTGCACCTTTTGCTGGTAAACTCGTAACGGATTCAGTTTGAACACTCCGCTTTCGTCTGCAGCATAACGACAACCTATAGTATGAAATAGGTTAAATATTTCATCATATACACTATCTGAATTCCTAAAACAGATTAGGGTTAGGATTTCTTACCCGAAAATGAAATCAGAATCGCCGGAATAGCGAAACGGTAGTGGTAGCTAAGCACGTGGAACTGCGAGATTGAATCCCGAGAAGAAACCCTAACTCTACCTCTCACTTTTCCTCTCTTTCCTTCTCTTTCTAGGGTTTAGAAATTCGTATGTGAAGGGAGAGAGAGGGTTTAAGGTCCTTATATAGGCCCAAAATCGACCTCAATGGCCCCATGGCCATGGTATACTTTGGTTATAGTCAAAACCTAACTGTTTCGTCTCAACGTAGCTGTTCTGGAGGCCCATTTTCTGCATGCGGTCGGACTTAAGCTTCCTGACATTGGATCTAAGTTAGGTTAAAACTCGGCCTGATCGGATCACTGGATCGGCCTCGGGAGATCTATTTCAGTTCAACGGTCACCGGTGCTCGATCAGGGTCACAAGTACATTAACCTGTGTTAGAAATTTTCCTTGATCCGAGGGTGTAATTGGGTCAGATTTTGACGGTCTGAATCCTTAGATTCGGCCTGTAAGCGAACCGACTCAATTCACTTAAGTTTCAGTTCATTTCCTAAAGAATTCGCGTTTCTCACACACTTCGCTCCGGGCTCAAGTTGTACGTTTCTGGATACTGTTAAGACTTTATTTCCGATATGGTCGTCAAGCCCAGCAAGGCGATCATAACCGTATAGTTTTGCAGTAATTAGACTTTCGACGCGCAGTCTAGGTCCAATACGGAGTTTCAAAGTGCTCCTAAGAGCAACTGGGTTTAAAGATTGATCCTAGGTTTCTAGGTAACGTAGCGTTAGCGATTCTACTAGTTTTGGGTCTTGCAGTTCGTATTTAAAGTGGTTCGAGCTAATTCCACAATTAATTTAGTTTAGTACTTAACTAAATTCCACCCTAATTACGACATAATAAGGTCCTAGGGTAGGAGAGGCTGATCTTTCCAAGTAACTTATTCGTTTTGTGAGATTCCATAAGGTTAATAGTCAAAAGCCCATTTTATTTATGTATTTACTATTTATAGTAAGTTTTAGTTTAAGTATTGTTCTTCATCATTTAAACTTTAGGATTTGTGTCTAATGTGAAAGTACTTAGAAAAATCTGAAGAACAAGGTGGTGAAAGGTGAGATTTTGAAGGAAATGGGTTGAAGAGGGGATTTGGGACTTCGGGATTGAGTTCTGAGAAGTCAGTAAGGTGTTATGATCGACCCATTGCCTAAGGACGTCTAACTCCAGGTTGACAAAAATCCGGGCACCTTTGAATTGATTATGCAAACATTCCCATTATTATTTTGAGATCTTAGAATGCTTGCACCGTGTTCTGGTTGAAGAGCTCCTGGTTTGGCATGAATTTTTTAACTAGATCCTCTCGAGGTTTCCTTTGATTTAGAAGTTGAGTAAGGGCCTCTTGAGGATTGGTCGTTTGTCTGTTCCTCCAACTGAAGTTTGGATGGTTCCTCTAATTGAAATTATGTATTTGGGGCGGGTCCGCTGAATGGTCATTGGTAAGTATTTACGGCATTTGATTGCTCATTTAATAAATCTTGAAAAGCAGGGATTGTGGGACAATCCTGCGTCGCATGTATGTTGCTAGCACAAATACCACAAACAACTTTCATGACTTCCCTTGGTTTGATAGCTTCCACCTTCTTAAGTTCCATGGCCTGGACTTTTCTTGCGAGATTGGCTACCCTTGCATTGATGTTATCTTCTTCTTATAAGGCATATATTCCTCCCCTTTCCTTTGAGTGAGTAGGCTTATAAGTGGTGGGTCATGGGGAGGTGTCCCATGATTACGCATTTTCTACCAATTGATCAAGGTAATTTCACACATCATCGGCCTCCTTGTTCATAAATTCACCGTTACACATCATCTCTATAAATTAGCGCATTAGTGAAGTTAGTCCATTATATAAAAAGCTTATTGTCCACCAAATTTCGTAGCCATGATGTGGACAGGAATTTGTGAGATCTTTAAACCTTTCCCAGCATTGGAAGAAGGTCTCTTCCTCTTTCTAGGTGAAGTTCATGATTGCCTTCCTTAAAGTGTTAGTTTTATAAAATGAGAAAAAAAAAATTGAGAAATTCTCAGGTCATCTCGGCCCATGTGCCGATAAATCGTGGCTTTAAGGAATACATCCACATCTTAGCCTTCTCCTTCAATGAAAAGGGGAACAATTTGAGTCGAACTGTCTCCTCAGACATGTTTGGAAAGTGTAATGTGGCGACTATCTCATCAAACTCTTTGATGTGCAAGTATAGACTTTCAGAGTCTAGTCCATGGAATTTAGGAAGGAGTTGTATCACTCCAAGTTTAACATCCACGTTTCCTGTATTAAGTGGAAACACCATGCATGACGGTGTACTCACTCCCACTGGTTGTAAATAATCTTGCAAAGTACGAGACGGGGGAGCATTATACACCTCATTCTCATCTTGAACCTCCTCAACTAGAGGTTGAGGTTGATTTGGAGCAATTACTTCAATTAACTGAGAGGATCTCAAGTGGTGTCTAATCCTTTGATGGATAGACAACCCTTCGACTAATCCTCATTCACTCAAGAGACGAAGAGTGTTATCACGAACCCAATTGGGCATTAAATATGCACAACCCTCAGGCACCAAACAACTAAAAACCTAAAAGAAAGAAAACTAAAGCAAATAAGAAATCTAGAAAAGAAAGAGAGAATTTGAAAGAGGTTACCAGATTGGAATTGCTATGCTAAGATCCTACAAACAGAAAATAATGTTAGTTTCTAAAAACAATTTTAGAAAAAAAATCCTAGCCTAAAAAAAAAAAAGTTAACCCTAATCTTAACCTAATTCTAATACCAATTATTCTCAGAAAAACATATCTGTAATCCCCGGCAATGACGCCAAAAACTTGTTCACAACCCCAAGTGCAGGGTCACAATGTAGTAATAACTTGGTGAGACCAAGGTCGAATTCATAGGGACTAAACTTGTATGTAATTTGAAAATAACTAGAACTAAAACTAGAAAAATATCAAAATTGAATTTCGGAATAGTTGAGAGAAGTTGTGAATAAAGTATCAATAATCAAAAGGAAACTAGAGCTCCAAGGATCCGCTCGTAACTATTAGGATGTTACCTTATTTGATTCAACAAACACAACTGGAATCAAAGTCCTATCCTATCTAATTGGAAGATGAAGCAACTAAATCAAATCTCTGAACTTTTCATTGATCTAGTTCTCAATGAATGAGTATTGTGATGATTGGAAGGGAATTCATGCATTCATCATGCCCAGAAGACGATGGTGAATCACGAGTTTTACCAATCTCGCAATCTCAAAACAGGAAAAGAAGATATTAAAAACTATCACAACATCTATTATAATTTGAGTCACAATAAATCATAGAAAACTGAAAATATTCCTTAAATTCAAACTAGAAATCAATGACGTTTAACATAAACAAGAATAAAAGCAAATGAGGCATCAAAATAAACTACAGCTTCACCTCTTAGCCCTAGCTAAGAGATTAGCTAGTCATAGCTAACTCAAAAATAAAAGAAAAAGTAAAAGATATACTAGAATGCATGAAGAAATCGAAGTGGAAGAACGTTGTTAGCGTTCCTCGTAGGCGTTCTCTCCCTTTTCAAATCCTATAAGATGATTTAGAATAGCATGGGGACTCCTTTAAATAGTTTTGCAACTCAAACTTTTGCACAAACTTCGAAGAAGTTTGCAAACTGCCTCAAATTTATGCACTCTACGCAGTTCCTAAAATAGACTTTCAGAACTTTCATTTTTTAGAGTCAGAATTTCAGAATATGTTTTTTCAGGACAATTTTCAAGAATATGTTATTTGTGACAATTTTCAAGATTCATTTTTTTTTCTTCACTTTAAATCTTTAATTCTCTTCATTCCACACTTGGTTTCCTTGAGTCTTTGGCATGTGAATTCTTCATTAATGACTTTCAAATCTCCTAATATTCATTTAGTAATCTTTCAAGCATAAACACTACCAAAAAAATGGGCAAAGGCTACGGATAAAATCCGTAGTCATAGACCTATGGCTACGGTTTTAGTCCGTAGCTAGTCCGTGGCACGACCGTAGTCATAGGTGCCGTAACAATAGGTCTGGAACCTAAGGCTACGGATAAAATCTGTATCCATAGACCTATGGCTACAGTTTTAGTCCGTAGCCAATCCGTGCACAACCGTGGCTGTAGGTGCTGTAACAATAGGTCTGGAACCTATGGTTACGGATTTAATCCGTAGCTATAAGTTCCAATAGCTACGGATATGATCCGTAGCAATTATATCTATAGCGTAAACTTCAAACAGCTATGGATATTATTTGTAGCTAAAAGTCCATAGCAATATGCCAAATTTAATAAAGCCTACACCTGTCAGATTAGTGGCTACGGTCAATATCCGTAGCTATTTTGTACATTAAAAAATTATATGTAATCTTTTGTTCATTCAATTATCACCTGTACAATCATTCATTCATTCAATTACAATCAATTACAATCCTTCATTAAATCAATTACAATTACAATCCTTCATTCAATCAATTACAATTACAATCCTTCATTCAATCAATTACAATCAATTACAATCCAATTCATTCAATCAATTACAATAATGCTGAAAATACAAATCTTTGGCTTCATTAGAGAAATGTGCTCGACTTCACCATGAAATTTCAACAGCTTCGTATATTCCATCATCCTACAAATAGTCACGTCATTCATAAATTAGAATGCCCATTGGGGAAAAGAAAGACAAAGTGAAAGAAGTGCATCATGTATAACCATTTTTTTCCTAATGAATTATAAAAAATAATAATAATAAATAAATAAACTCAAAGAGGAATGAAATTGACACAAAAGAAATGGTCTGACCATATGATTATAGGTTTTGGTTTAGGTTTAGGTTATAGGTTTACGTTAAGGGAGTTGGTTAAGGTTAGGCTATAGGTTATAATTAAGTTTAGGTTATAGGTTATAGGTTAAGGTTTAGGTTATAGGTTTTGGTTTAGGTTAAGGTTATAGGTTTAGGTTTAGGTTAAGGTTTAGGTTTAGGTTATAGGTTATAGCTTTTGGGAACTTGATTATAGGTTAAGGTTTAGGTTTAGGAAATCAGATTCGGGTTCGAGATCGGGTTTAGCTTTGGGTTTTCAAGTTGAGATTAGGATTAGGTGTAGGTTTGGGTTTAAGGATTTGAAAATACATTTAGGTTTTAAGTTTAGGTTTAAGTTAAAGGTTTAGGGAAAGGTTATAGGTTTAGCTTTAGGTTTAGGTTTAGGTTATAGGTTATAGGTTATAGGTTATAGCTTTAGGGAATTGAGAATGGGTTATGGTTTAGGTTTAGGTTTAGGAAATCGGGTTCAAGTTCGGAATTGGGTTTAAGTTTGGGTTTTCAAGTTTAGGTTTAGGTTTAGATTAGGGAGTTGAGATTAGGATTAGGTGTAGGTTTAGCTTTAGGGAATTGAGTTTAGGTTATAGGTTTAGGTTATAGGTTTCGGGATTTGGGAATAGTTTTAGGTTATAAGTATAGGTTTAGGTTAGGTTATAGGTTAAGGTTTAGGGATTTGATTTTAGGTTATAGGATTAGGTTAAGGTTAAGGTTTAGGTTATAGGTTTTGGAATTTGAGAATGGGTTTGGGTTTAGGTTATAGGTTTTGGTTTTCGTTTTGGTTTAGGTTATAGGTTTTGGTTTAGGTTATAGGTTATAGGTTTAGGTTATAGGTTTTTGAATTTGAGAATGGGTTCGGGTTTAGGTTATAGGTTTTGGTTTTGGTTTAGGTTATAGGTTTTGATTTAGGTTATAGGTTATAGGTTTACGTTAAGGTTTAGGTTTAGGTTATAGGTTTTTGGATTTGAGAATGGGTTCGGGTTTAGGTTATAGGTTTTGGTTTAGGTTATAGGTTTTGGTTTAGGTTATAGGTTATAGGTTTAGGTTAAGGTTTATGTTTAGGTTATAGGTTTTGTGATTTGAGAATGAGTTCGGGTTTAGATTATAGGTTTTGGTTTTGGTTTAGGTTATAAGTTTTGATTTAGATTATAGGTTATAGGTTTAGGTTAAGGTTTAGGTTTAGGTTATAGGTTTTTGGATTTGAGAATGGGTTCAGGTTTAAGTTATAGGTTTTGGTTTTGGTTTAGGTTATAGGTTTTGGGAATTGAGAATGGGTTCGGGTTTAGGTTATAGGTTTTGGTTTTGGTTTAGGTTATATGTTATAGGTTTAGGTTAAGGTTTAGGTTTAGGTTTAGGTTATAGGTTTTTGGATTTGAGAAAGGGTTCGGGTTTTGGTTATAGGTTTTGGTTTTGATTTAGGTTATAGGTTTTGGGATTTGAGATTGGGTTCAGGTTTAGGTTATAGGTTTTGGTTTTGGTTTAGGTTATAGGTTTTGGTTTAGGTTATAGGTTATAGGTTTAGGTTAAGATTTAGGTTTAGGTTTAGGTTATGGGTTTTGGGATTTGAGAATGGGTTCGGGTTTAGGTTGTAGATTTTGGTTTAGGTTACAGGTTATAGGTTTAGGTTAAGGTTAAGGTTTAGGTTATAGGTTTTTGGATTTGAGAATGGGTTCGGGTTTAGGTTATAGGTTTTGGTTTTTTTAGGTTATAGGTTTTGGTTTAGGTTATAGGTTATAGGTTTAGGTTTAGGTTTAGGTTATAGGTTTAGGGATTTGATTTTAGGTTATAGGCTTAGGTTAAGGTTTAGGTTTAGGTTTCTCTTAGGTTTTGGGATTTGAGAATGGGTTTGAGTTTAGGTTTTAGGTTTTTTTTGGTTTAGGTTATAGGTTTTTTTTTTTTTTCGGTTAGGTTTCTAGGTTTTGGGATTTGAGCCTAGGTTCGGGTTTAAGTTATAGGTTTTGGTTTTGGTTTAGGTTATAGGTTTTAATTTAGGTTATAGGTTTATGTTTAGGTTTAGGTTATAGGTTTTTGGATTAGAGAATGGGTTCGGGTTTAGGTTATAGGTTTTGGTTTTGGTTTAGGTAATAGGTTTTAGGATTTGAGAATGGGTTCGGGTTTAGGTTGTAGGTTTTGGTTTTGGTTTTGGTTTAGGTTATAGGTTTTGGTTTTGGTTTAGGTTATAGGTTATAGGCTTAGGTTAAGGTTTATGTTTAGGTTATAGGTTTTTGGATTTGAGAATGGGTTCGGGTGTAGGTTATAGGTTTTGGTTTTGGTTTAGGTTATAGGTTTTGGGATTTGAGAATGGATTCGGGTTTAGGTTATAGGTTTTGGTTTCGGTTTAGGTTAATAGGTTATAGGTTTAGGTTTAGGTTATAGGTTTTGGGATTTGAGAATGGGTTCAGGTTTAGGTTATAGGTTTTGGTTTTGGTTTAGGTTATAGGTTTTGGGATTCGAGAATGGGTTCGGGTTTAGGTTATAGGTTTTGGTTTTGGTTTAGGTTATAGGTTTTGGGATTTGAGAATGGGTTCGGGTTTAGGTTATAGGTTTTTGGTATTTGAGAATAGTTTTAGGTTTAAGTATAGGTTTAGGTTAGGTTATAGGTTAAGGTTTAGGGATTTGAGTTTAGGTTATAGGTTTAGGTTTAGGTCTAGGTTTTGGTTTAGGTTATAGGTTTTGGTTTAGGTTATAGGTTATAGGTTTAGGTTAAGGTTAAGGTTTAGGTTTAGGTTATAGGTTTTTAAATTTGAGAATGGGTTCGGGTTTAGGTTTAGGAAATCGGGTTCATGTTCGGGATTGGGTTTAAGTTTGGGTTTTCAAGTTTAGGTTTAGGTTTAGGTTAGGGAGTTGAGATTAGGATTAGGTGTAGGTTTAGCTTTAGGGAATTGAGTTTAGGTTATAGGTTTAGGGAAAGGTTAGGTTTAGGTTATAGGTTTTAGGATTTGGAAATAGTTTTAGGTTATAAGTATAGGTTTAGGTTAGGTTATAGGTTATGGTTTAGGGATTTGAGTTTAAGTTATAGGTTTAGGTTTAGGTCTAGGTTTGGGTTTAGGTTATAGGTTTTGGTTTAGGTTATAGGTTTTATGTTTAGGTTAAGGTTTAGGTTTAGGTTATAGGTTTTTGGATTTGAGAATGGGTTCAGGTTTAGGTTATAGGTTTTGGTTTTGGTTTTGGTTTAGGTTATAGGTTTTTGGATTTGAGAATGGGTTATGGTTTAGGTTTAGAAGATCGGGTTCATGTTTGGGATTGGGTTTAAATTTGGGTTTTCAAGTTTAGGTTTAGGTTTAGGTTAGGGAGTTGAGATTAGGATTAGGTGTAGGTTTAGCTTTAGGGAATTGAGTTTAGGTTATAGGTTTAGGGAAAGGTTAGGTTTAGGTTATAGGTTTTGGGATTTGGGAATAGTTTTAGGTTATAAGTATAGGTTTAGGTTAGGTTATAGGTTAAGGTTTAGGGATTTGAGTTGAAGTTATAGGTTTAGGTTTAGGTCTAGGTTTTGGTTTAGGTTATAGGTTTTGGCTTAGGTTATAGGTTTTAGGTTTAGGTTAAGGTTTAGGTTTAGGTTATAGGTTTTTGGATTTGAGAATGGGTTCAGGTTTAGGTTATAGGTTTTGGTTTTGGTTTAGGTTTAGGTTATAGGTTTTTAGATTTGAGAATGGGTTATGGTTTAGGTTTAGGAGATCGGGTTCATGTTCGGGATTGGGTTTAAGTTTAAACTTGAAACTCAAATCGGGTTTAGGTTTAGGAAATCGGGTTCGTGTTCGGGATCGGGTTTATGTTTGGGTTTTCAAGTTTAGGTTTAGGTTTAGGTTAGGGAGTTGAGATTAGGATTAGGTGTGGGTTTAGGTTTAGGGATTTGAGAATAGGTTACGGTTTAGGTTTAGGAAATCGGGTTCGGGTTTGGGATCGGGTTTAGGTTTGGGTTTTCAAGTTTAGGTTTAGGTTTAGTTTAGGGAGTTGAGATTAGGATTAGGCGTAGGTTTAGGTTTAGGGATTTGAGAATAGGTTAAGGTTTAGGTTTAGGAAATCGGGTTCGGGTTCGGGATCGGGTTTAGGTTTGGGTTTTCAAGTTTAGGTTTAGGTTTAGGTTAGGGAGTTGAGATTAGGATTAGGTGTAGGTTTAGGTTTAGGGATTTGAGAATAGGTTAAGGTTTAGGTTTAAGAAATCGGGTTCGGGTTTGGGATCGGGTTTAGGTTTGGGTTTTCAAGTTTAGGTTAGGGAGTTGAGATTAGGATTAGGTGTAGGTTTAGCTTTAGGGATTTGAGAATAGGTTAAGGTTTAGGTTTAGGAAATCGGGTTCAGGTTCGGGATCAGGTTTAGGTTTGGGTTTTCAAGTTTAGGTTTAGGTTTAGGTTAGGGAGTTGAGATTAGGATTAGGTGTAGGTTTAGGTTTAGGGATTTGAGAATAGGTTAAGGTTTAGGTTTAGGAAATCGGGTTCAGGTTTGGGATCGGGTTTATGTTTGGGTTTTCAAGTTTAGGTTTATGTTTAGGTTAGGGAGTTAGGTTTAGGTTAGGTTGTAGGTTAAGGTTTAGGGAATTGAGAATAGGTTAAGGTTTAGGTTGAGGAAACCGGGTTCGAGTTCGGGATCGGGTTTAAGTTTGGGTTTTCAAGTTTAGGTTTAGGTTTAGGTTAGGGAGTTAGGTTTAGGTTAGGTTGTAGGTTAATGTTTAGGGAATTGAGAATAGGTTAAGGTTTAGGTTTAGGAAACTGGGTTTGGGTTTAGGTTAAGGGTGTGGTCCCTGCAAATACAAATATAAACATTGCCACCAGCACAAATGGCCAAGCCCTTCCAATGCTGTCTATAGGAAATGGACAGCTTCATCATGGTCATAACAGCGGTTCCCACCTTGCAGGGACCCCCCTCATCCGGATAGCTCCAACGCACATTTGGGTCTGCTCCATTAATTTCGAGCAAATACATAAACACATGCATGATGATCCATCCATCCATGATCTAACAATTCATCCATCCTGGAATGCATGCATAAAGAAAATTAATGGAATGCATCCATGATCTAACAATCCATCCATCATGGAATGAATCCATCCTAGAAAAGAAAATTTCCCCTGTTTTCCCAAATTTTCCATTTCGATCCTTTTTTGCCCAAATTCATGTCAATGCATGAGAATCATGCATAAACATGGATTTTAAGCAAAATGCATGAGGAGAATTACAACATAGATATCATGAACACGATATCACATAATGTATTGTTTGATGAACTACACATGTGCATTCTTGATAAGAGACGTACCAGATGCTTGAATCTGAAATACGCAGCTCCAATCCTACTGCATGCAACATCCACCTGAAAGAATGCGCATAACCGTCATGCTTGAGTAATCAATATAGGAATGTATAAGTAAAACCATAAAACCAGAGATACTCACTGCATTTTCAGGATCTCCTCCATAGTTGACGATCTCATTCTAAAGCCCTTATCCCTCCTCCTTTATCCGAGCTTGTGACCGGCAATGCAAGGAGTTGCATTGGAGGAGTTTCAAAAAAAAAAATCTACTATTGAACCTAGTATTATCTACTACATACTAGTAACATACAACTTATATTGCGGCACCATACCATAAGCTACAAGAATTTCATGTCCCCCTAAATAAGGTATCCTCCATTGATAACATATATATATATATATATATATATATATATATATATATCATAAGTTGTTTATTTTCATTTACATTCACAAATACATTCATCATCCATCAAAGAAAATTGAAACAAGTACTGTCACTCTATGACTAACAATTGAAAAGGAAATTATGTTCGTCGGATTCTATCTTAATTATCCTGTTAGAAACTCAAATGCCCAGAAGTTACCTGCTTGCATTTCGTAAAATCCCAATTTGCTGGCGCATTTTCAATGCTTCTTGTAAAATCCTGATTCACCAACCTAATAAACCCAAATTGTTTTGATAATGAGCACTAACTAAAAGGGAAAGTTAAGGTTGCCTAATCAGTGTCACTGACCTGCTTCTAGTAGTAGCTATTCCCCCGGCTGCAAACCCTAGTCAATCCTGCATGTCAATCCTGCTAGTTTTCTGAATTTTTTCTTATTTTTTTATCAGCAATTAAAATTTTATATAAAAAATTAGGGCGAAAAGACCATTGTAAAGCTAGGACATTGCAGAAAAAAAGCTATGGTCAGCACAATATCCATTCATACTTGAAAGGGTTAAACCATGGACTTGATGGTGGGGATCCAAATCTGTATGCCAAGGTTGACGGTTCAAACCTTCCTTTACCCATCAAAGGTTCAGCCCTCACTTTTGCATGTTACACCAACTAGTGGGTATCCAATCCTGCTTCACATGAAATAAGTGATTATGTAGTTAAAAGACTGACACCTCCAGAATTTTGGCATGGACCTCTAGTAGCATGTAGAAGATGTTCTCGAATCATCACTACATTCTGGTCACAACAGCAGATTATGGTCACAGCTGATGGCTAGCCAAATGTCCAAAAACATACCAGCCAAGCATATACCAACATATTAGACAAGATGCTTATCTTGATTGGCCATTGGTGTGGTCATCTATCAGGGAAAAAAAGAGTAGTAAATGGTTGAAAGACATACATTAATCACAAAGTATAGTGGTGTATTTTTTAGGATGTGACCAGTTAGCCCCGCTATTTGGGCGGTCGAGATTTGAGGACTGAGAAATGGGCACAGGAGGGAAAACCCAATCCAACTGTTCTCTCTAGGGAAAACCCCAACATTTCAAAGCTTTCATGCCAAGGTAACTAAATCATTTTTTTCCATATTACATCCAAGGAGTTATCCAGCAACACTTTATTAAACATAGAGACTTGCAAATACCTCATCCAAAGAGTTATCCAAAAGCTTGGCAAAAGCAGTATAAATAGAATGTCAGGAAATAAAGTTAATTACCCAAAATGGCTACTCCTTTGATTGAATCTAAAGTTCAATGTAATTCTTCAAGAAAAAAAAAATATTTGTAGAAAAAAGAAAAAATAAATACTATTTATGATGATTGTAAAAGGTAATTTTACCTCCAAGAGCACACTTGTCTCTAGTTAAACACCTCTCTACTGATCACTTGCCCACATGAATCTGTTATATGAGAAACAGAATATTGACAGCTGGAATTTCTGTTTGAATTTCTGGAATTGATTCTACTCTTTATACTTTTTGGAAAGCAGTATTAGCGGTTGGAATGTCATTCCTATTCATTAGAGAATCATGTATAACTACTGGAAATTAATTGTAGGAGTAGAAACTTTGTATTGATTGATGGATTTTGTGTTCAAGCCCGACAAATAGCAATATTTTTGGAGAAATTCTCTATTATTCTCTAAGCAGATATGTTGGGGATTGCAACTGATTTGGTTTGTATCAACATTCTCAATTTTTTATCTACCCTCTAATGATTCATCCCAATGGGAATTGGAAGGAATTTCAATCCCCAGATCTAGAAAGTTCAAAAATTCATAAAATTTTAACCAGTCATAGGATTACCTAATGGAATTAGTATTCGATCTTCCACCCCATGGTTGTCTCCCAGTTTCATTACATGATACTGATGTGATCAGTTCATAGAAGTGACTCTTTTGTTTGGTGATCTAGCCAATGATCTGATGGGCCATGCCATGGATGGAGAGTTACCAAAAATCTACCAGATCCGAATACCCTAGTCTTTTGGACGCAAAAATGTTCCTAAAAAATACCAAACGTTAGATGGCAAGATTCTTCCCACAAAATGTCAAGTTATCACCTTATGATTTCTCACAAAATGGAAAAGAATGCCACATAAAATTCAAAAGAAAATCATTCAGCACTTTCTAGTTGCACTGAAGCAATTCAATTGTATCACACTCAACATGTGTTTGACAAGTGAGAACCCCAAAAAGTTCAAATTCAAATCAGAGGAAAGCAAGATTAGGTCAATTTTTTTGGTGGAGAAATATATCACTCAGAAAGTAACTTACCCGTACTATCCATTATAAGATCCAAAACAAAGTATTCCACGAAGAACTGTGTATTGTGTCTCATTGCCTAGCCATAAAGCGTGTTCAATAAAGCATGACCAGTTGATCAACAGCACATGCACAGCGATAGGCCTGCCCACATACAATTGCAACACAGAAGACGGTAAAAATCAGGAAATGTTATAGATAACTCGTGAAACTAACTACCCCTATAACAAAGTTGAGTATGTGAACCTTTTCTGAAATTCAGGCTTTGACTACCAAATGCACGATGATATATTTTCCCTTCTTCAATTCGAGAAAATGGCAACCCATAATTTTCAAGCTCTATGACAGCTTTTGGTGCCTCTCTACACCTATGTTGGATAGCATCTTGATCGCCTACATAACACAACAACATTCCACTTTACGAACACCCATAAAACAATTGCAAGAGGAATTGCATACAAAGTATGGACCAGCCAGATCAAAGTGTAGCCACCTTGCATGCCATTCTCAGGTTGAACAGGGCTATGACCTTCATCAAATTCTTACCTAGAACTCATTGCAGGAAAGTCAACATTCAAGGGCAGTGCATATCAACAGTATTCAAGAGTTCTGAAATTAAGCAAAAAAAAAAAAAAAAACCCACAATGTACAAAGGAAGCAAAAATGGGTACCTCAGGAAGTGCATATCATATGCAATTTCAGCGACATGGGAAGTTACAACAAAAAATTTTGATTCATGTGCTTGATGGGAGTAGTGGCAGGCTAACTATGGGCAGGTTAGGTAATCTCCTTTGAAAAATCAGGAATCTATCTTCTAATAAAATAAAAGACTTCTACAACCTTGATTGATTGAAAGCTCTCAATTGTGTCCTTAAAAAACTTTACAAATAGTATCTCTTGATTCTTAACCCAAGTCTAGACTGTTCATCTGATTGCTTAAAACTTGAAAACCTAACTCACGTAAAGTAACTACTACAACTTTTTTTTTAAAAAGGTTTGTGACTGAAATGTGATTTTCTCTGAGTCTAGATATAACCTGACTGAGTCAACTCCTCTTAGTCAGGTCAAGCTTTCGAACTACGATTCATCGAGTGGATTCTGACTTCCAATAAACAAATTCAAATACAACACATCATTGTAAAAATGAAAAATCCATATCCATAGCCTGCAAATACTAGTAACTAATGATGCAGCAACCTCAATTTAAGTGGAAGAGATTATAAAGATTAGCAGGAAAGGGAGCGAACAAATTCCACTGTAAAACATCAACTCAAATGATGAAAAATCCCACCCTTACACCTGATTTCTCCATTGTAGCTAGGTACATAGTCTACACATAAATCAAGTATTAAAACCATTACAAACAGAACAAAGAGTGGCTTGAAGACTATCAGCAAAACAGAAGTAACAATGAATGCAAGAAAAAAAGCACCTTTGCCTTCACCACCATATCAGGCTTGACATCTGCATGGGTGAAAACAAGCCCTTTGAATGCATTAGCCTGCATATGAAAAAAGATGTGCCTTAGGAATTTTGTTTCCAATTGGACCCTGGCACAAAATGCTTGTAAAAGTGGATTGTGTGTTAGGTAAACTACAGCTAGTTGTAGGCCACCAGTTCCCTTTTCAATGACCAACTAAATAAAAGCAATCAATCATCATGAAAAAATAGAAAGAAAACCTAAATGGAATGATTACATCGGATTATGCAATTGGAATTAAAAACCTAAAAATCCAAAACAAACCCAAATCAATTTTCTAGTGATTTTGGTATATTCTGCTTGGATAAAGCTTTTGTAGTGGCAATAATCCATTTGCAACCTAAAAATCAAAAGACGAGTATGGACTCAAATCTACAGTATGAATTGATTCATCCTACAATGAATATCATCATACAGAAAAGTTATGCCCCAAAATTGAAGAACTAAAAATATAGAAAAGGACAAGGATGAGATGTCAAAAAAAAAAAAAAAAAAAAAAATAGAGAGACAATACTTCAAGAGCACACGCTCATCTACTCAATTATAAACTCTAAAAAACTAAGAAAAATATGCATCATCTAAAAAACAAATAAACATCCAACAATTCATGGGAGTGAATGCTTCCTCATACTTTTGTTCAAATATTAATCTTCCCATCTCTTTCTTTAGATCCATAGGTGCCTCAACTTGTTGGACAGTCATGGCCTGAACAAAATCAGCAATACATAGCCTCCAAAATAGATAGTATTCAATTATCAACTTTCTTTCAGAAAGTTTTAAATCTCAAGTTTGTAACACTAGAGTAACATGCGAAATATCGCATGGACATTTCAAACCTGAGAATTATCTTCAAATTACCCCACATTGTGATCCTAACCATTGAATGAGTGGGCCTTTCCAAAACTTGTTGTCCAACTATTTTTGGACACTCAGACACATCCAATCAGTAAGATATTACAATCTAGTATCTTAAAATAGCAAACCTGGCATTAGTGATGATGAGATGAAGCCTCAAATCTCATCACATAAGTGCCCCTGTTTACCACCAGATACAACTTAAAAAATTCACTACATTGGAAATACATTCAAAGCTGTATTCTATTTTCTTACAAGAACTGCACACCAATAAGAACTGCAGCATGTGCAACCAAAGCCCATAGAAATCAATCCCTATTCGTTCATCTGATCACAAGATATGAATGTCTCGGACAACCTAATTATTAAATACCAACTCAAGATCAACCATCATAATTCAACTTTCAAGAGCATAAGAATTCAAATTTTTTACTTAGGGTGAAGAAACATGAAGAAACATTTCACGGCATCAACTCTATGAAGAATCATAGTCCACCAAAATTCAATTATGAAACAACAAACCACAGATAAATAAAGAGGTATTAATGTAATGCTAGGGCTGACATTCTGGAGAATAGACTAGGTTTCCGTTTTGTACAAGTGGGACCCACGGCTTGAGTGATCCAAACAATTGATATGGTGGGTCCATCCATTGATGGCTCATGCACTAAAAATCTCTTGGACTGCAAGATTATACATAGATAATATACAAAATTTTCTTGCTTGAATACAAATTGTTGCAACATATTCTTACTTAAAATATTATCTCATGGCCACTATTCATGAGTTAGATTGACAAAACCCTAAATCCAAAAAGCCCCAAATAAAATTAGCCAAAATCGAAAAAATTAGGGAATCGACACTGCAAATCCAGAATTAGGGAATCGACACTACAAATCCACAAAGCCCTAAACCCAAAAAGACCTCTGATACATGACTGTCTTCTCTTAAACAACACCTCTACACTAATCCACAATTAGGGAATCGATACTACAAATCCCTAATTAGGGATTCGAAACTCAAATATTCCCAATGCACAAATCATTGGACAATGTTACTTGAAGGATTAAAAAATGCCAAAAAAATGCCCGAATTGATATGAATAGATAAGGAGGGGGAGAGAGAGAGAGAGAGAGAGAGAGAGAGAGAGAGACCTGATTGCAGCAGAATGCTCCTTGATGTGCGGTAGATCGAGTGGAGAGGGAGATACCTGATGTTGCAGCAGAGGGCCGAGGAGATAGAAAGAGAGAGAGAGGAGTAGGGTTTTGAGAGAGAAAGAGATAGGGATAGAGAGAGTGAGAGGGAGAGGGAGAGGGAGAGGAAGAGGCAGAGAGAGGGAGGGAGAGGACCGGAGACGGAGATGGAGAAGGAGAGGCAGAGAGAGGGAGCGGCAGAGAGAGAAGTGGGGAGAAGATAGAGAGAAAGGAGCGAGAGAAAAGAGAGAGAGAGAGAGAGAGAGAGAGAGGTGGGGGCGTGAGAATGAAAATTGCAGCAGGCGGGGGCTTTTTGTTTTTGTGCGCGCGGCCGCCAAATGGAGATGAACGGTGATGTTAGGGGCTCCATGTGGCCCACCATGATGTATGTCATTCATCTATGCCTTCCATTCAATTCAAAGAATTATTTAGGAATTTATCCCAAAAAATGAGGCAAATAGAAGACTCAAATGGACCACACCACAAATCAACAAAAGGCACTTAATCTCCATTGTTTCCTATGGTGTGGTCTACTTGAGCTTTAACTTTATCTAATTTTTGAGCTAACACATTAAAATTATCTGTCAACATGGATGGACGGCTTAGATTGAACACAAATATTGTGGTGGGCCCCTCATAGAACTTCTATGAGACCATCAATTAGAGCAAAGGCTATGGATGATTGGAGTATTTAGCTACGGATTTAATCCGTAGCTAAATAGCTACAGTTTATATCCGTAGCTAAAGACTCCAATCATCCGTAGCATTTGCTCGTTTTTTTGGTAGTGAAATCTTCCTTCTAGCATCAATTTCACCTTAAGCTCTCGAAATTACCTCACACATGAAAACATGCATAATTAGATCGATTAAGCATTATCATGTTTATAAAACCAAGGTATATCTAGAGGGAAATATGCAATATTTCGCACTCAATAGTGGACAGAGCGTCAGCCCAGTTTATGATATTTTCACGTATGGGGTTGTCCTGCAAAAGCCAGACCTTGTAACCCGCATGAAAGAAAATTAGACCCAAGGACGATTAGTTACTTCTTTATAGGATACCCAGAAAGATGTAAAGGATTCATATTGTATTGTTTATCCCATTTTATGCGAATCATAAAAACTTTAAATGCTAGGTTCATTGAAAACAGTGGGAGCACACATTCAAGAAATATCGTATTTGAGGAAGAGCAAACTGTGGTTCCTACCTTACCCATTCCTAGTAGCGTGGCAATCCATCCAACACTAGAGCCTAAAATCATTGTGGATCACCACGATGACGCTCAAGTATAAACCATTGATGAGGAAATTGAAAACCCAATTCAGAACAATGAGCCCTTAAGAAGATCAGAACGAGAAAGAAGGTCTGCAATTCTAGACGACTATGTCGTTTATCTACAGGAGCATGAGTTTGAAATAGGGGTTAAAAATGATCATGTATTATTTTCGCAAATCAAACAAAGTGCTAATTCTTCTAAATGGTTAGATGTCATGACAGATGAATTGAAATCCATAAAGGAAAATAATCCAAGACCTTATTAAATTGATTGAAGAGATTAAGCTGATTGGTTGTAAATATGTATTTAAAACCAAACGGGACTCTAAAGGCAATATCAAGAGGTATGAAGCTAGATTAGTTGCCAAGGGCTTCAATCACCATTAAGGCATCGACTTTAAGGAGACCTTCTCACCTATGTCTAAAAAGGATTCTTTTCAAATTATAATGGCTCTTGTGGTTTATATGTATTTGGAGCTACATCAAATGGACGTTAAAACCGTATTTCTCAATAGAGATTTAAAGGAGAACGTGTACATGTTACAACCAGAAGGTTTTAAAGCCGAAAGCTCAAAATATCTGGTTTGTAAGCTTAAGAAGTCCATTTATGGGTTGAAACAGACATTATGACAGTGGTACTTAAAATTTCATGAAGTTGTTTCCTTGTATGGTTTCATAGAAAATATTGCGGATGAGTGTGTCTCTGTAAAAATCAGAGGGAGTAAATTCATAATACTAGTTTTGTATGTTGATGACATTTTGTTGGCTAGTAGTGATTTTGGATTACTGTGCGACACTAAGAAATTATTTTCTCAAAATTTTGAATGAAGGATCTTGGTAACGCATCTTTTATTCTCGGGATTGAGATATGTCGTGATAGATCACGTGGACTAGGCTTGTCAGAAAAAGCATATATCAATATAGGATCCTTAAAAGATTTGGCATGTAAAATTGTGCTCCTGGCCAAACACCTATAATAAAAGGTGATAAGTTTAGCAATTTCAGTGTCTTAAAGTATATATCCATCATGCATCGACAATAGGGAGCATTATGTAAGCTCACGTATGTACGCGTCCAGATATTGCTTTTGTTGTTGGAATGTTAGGCAGGTATGTCGGCAATCTTGGAATTGACCACTGGACAGCTGCAACGAAAGTATTATGTTACCTACAACAAACAAAGGGCTTCGCACTCACATATAGGAGGTCCGATCATTTAGAGTTGTTTGGATACACATATACGGATTTCGCTGGCTGCGTCGACACGAAGAAGTCCACCTCAGGCTACGTCGATGGTTGGTGGAGCTATATCATGAAGGAGCATAAAACAGATGATTACAACTTCATCCATTATGAAAGCTAAGTATGTAGCTTGTCATGAAACCATGAATCAGACAATATGACTTTAAATCTTTTTCTCTAGTTTACGGTGCATTTAGATGATCTCGAAACCATTGAGAATTTACTGTGATAGTTCAACTGCAATAAACTTCTCTAACAACCACAAGCATTCATCAAGGTCAAAGCATATTGACATTAAATATCTTATTGTGAAAGAAAGGGTCCAGAATCGTCAAGTAACTATAAAACGCATCGGCACCGAGCAGATGTTAACAGATGTTGAGTGTGAAATATTGCATATTTTTCCCTATTTATACCTTGGTTTTATAAACATGATAGTGCTTAATCGATTAATTATGCATGTTTTCATGTACGAGGTGATTTCAAGAGCTTAAGGTGAAATTGATGCCAAAAGGAAAATTTATGCTCAAAAGATTACTAAATGAAGATTTGGAGACTTGGAAGTCATTAATGAAGAATTCACATACCAAAGATCCAAGAAAACCAAGTGAGGAATGAAGAGAATTAAAGATTTGAAGTGAAGAAAAGGAATCCTGAAATTGTCTTGAAAACAAACATATTCCTGAAATTGTCCTGAAAAGCATATTCTGAAACTCCGAGTATATTTTGAAAAACTATGCAGAATACAAAATTTAAGGCGGTTTAAACCCCGAATCTATTTTGGAAAACTGCTCAGAGTGCATAAATTTGAAGCGGTTTCTAGATTTTTTCAACTCGGTGCGAAAGTTGGAGTTCCACAACTATAAATAGGACTCTCTAGGATGCTCCAAAGCATCTTCTAGGGTTTGGAAAGGAATTAAGGAGCATAACAAAGGGATGGAGTAGCTATCAAAGAGTTTTTCTTCTTCCCTAGTTTATTTTTCATATTTTGTTTAAGAGATTTGGTTTCAATCATGTCTATGGTTGGCTAAACCTCTTAGTTAGGGCTAAGAGGTAAAGCTTGTAGCGTGTTGGAATGTTTATTTTACTTTGATTCTTGTTCTTATTGAACTTTATTGATTTCTAATTTGATATTAAAGGAATATTTTTAATTTTCTATGATTTATTGTGACTCAAATTACAATAAATGTTGTAATAGCTTTGGATATCTTTTTTTCCTATTTTGAGATAATGAGATTGGCAAATCTCATTGTTCACCATCGTCTCCTGGGCATGGTAGGGTCATGGAATCCTTTCAAATCTTTACAATTCTCCTCAATTGAGAATTAGGTCAATGAAAAGTTCAGATTTGATTTAAATTGCTTTATCCTCCAATTGGATAGGATAGGACTCCAATTCCAATTGTGTTTATTGAATCAAGCAAGGTAGCATCTTAATAGTTACAAGTGGATCCTTGACACCCTAGTTTTCACCTTTAATTAATAGTTTAAACATTATTCACAATTATTCTCTTTTATTTCAGAATTCAGATTTAGATCTTCTTCTAGTTCTAATTCTAGTTCTTTTCAGAATACATACAAGTTTAGTCCCTATGGATTTGACCTCATTCTCACGAGTTATTACTACATCGTGACCCTACACTTGGGGTTGTGAAGAACAAATACACTCACTAAAGGCCTTCCTATCACACTATTTAATAGGCATGTGACGTCTTTGGGAGTTGTAAATTCCAACGATGTATTTTATTAGTGAGAGTTTGATATGATTCATACAGACATTTAGAGATCTCTTTTATATATTTTGATGATTCTATTTAGTTTATTTCTGTTACTCCTTAAGTATGCACTTTTGATTTATTTTAAGTAAAGCATAATTTGGTTTATGTCTTGTTAGAGACATGTATAGTAGGACCACTTGAAAATAAGCATGTATGATCACATAAGACATATGTAATCTTCATACTACACTTTCATGTCCATAATGATCTATGTCATTAAGGGTAACTGATATTTGTGACTGTCATTTGTCTCACTTTGACCAAACTAAATGTTATGATAACTACCACGATCCAATATTGGTGGTCTTAATGGACTAGGTCTAAGGAGCGAAGCTCATATCCAATACTGAAATCTAGCGGATACCCATTTAGAATAGTTCCTTTGATTGATTAGTGAGGCCCAAGTGGGAGAATGTAGGACCTTTTATTTGATGGGCCCCACGTGATCATTGGACTAGATAGTATGAATGAATTACTTTGATGAGCATACTAGTGGGCTCCATCATATGCGTGATTGGTAAACATAGGTCTGGGGCAGTTACATTAGTCTTTTGTTCCTATCCACAGTAATTTGGATAGGCATGGAACTCTTTCTCAATGTGAAGACTCTCAAGGAAGGAAGTTGATATGGGCTTAACTTCTTCCCGCCCTCATCTATATAACTACGGTCTTGATCTCCTCACCAACACATACGAAACCATAGTCTCATTGAAACGGTTTCCTTAAGCATGTATGGTGCGGAAGATCAAGCCAGTTCTTATACAAACACCAATTGCATCCCAAGGTGTGTTGATTTAATTTATCTTATTTTTAATTTAGTTGATCTCCATCTTTGATGCATAGACAGTCTGTTAATTTGCAAATTAGGTCTAATAGTGAATTGATACCAAGACCTTAGTGTTGAAAAGAGGTTACTTCACTCAGTCTACCACTTGAACTATGGATGTGTAAAAAAATAATAATGGTCATGTTGGTGAACTGCATGGCTACCTTTCTATGCATATTGTTTCATTCAAATTTATTGGCATCCACATCATCTTCTAATTTTCACTTCTCTGGATCTTATTTCAACCCTGACCTAACCCTATCCAACCTAGTTTCAAGGGCCAAGTTGGAGTTTCTTAGCCCGTAAAGGCCATGGCTAACCTTAGCCAACCCTAGTATGGTCCATTACCACCCATACTTCTTGGGTTGTGGCTAATACGGCATTTAACTAGTTGGTTCATAAGGTGATTTACACAAGATAAATGGAAAACGCAAACATATGCCTGATTCAAACCTTCTTAGGTACCAATAAGGTTTCATTGGTAGCATTCAATCCCCGTGGTTGCTTGTGGTGTGGCTCACTTGGGTTTTGGATCAGCCTCAATTTTGGGCCAATATCAACATGAGATGGATGAATGGATGTCACGTGGACATGGTGATGAGTCCCTTAAGAGCTTTGGATTACATGAAGTCCATGTGGCCCTTCCAATGTCATATATTATTGGCCCTCAAAAGTCAAGTTGTTCGAGTCATCAGGTGGGCCATGAGGATATGAATGAATCGAGGGTTAGAAAAGTTAATCACATGTCTCCAAGGCCCTGCTCAACATGTGGAGAACCCCAATGCTTGGAATAGTCCATGGCACCCAAGTTCTTGTTGGGACTCACGGAAACACACATAGAGGAATCAAACAAAGTAATCATAATCACACTAGCAAATCTAACAGATATAAACTCCAAATTTAGATGGAAAAGCCCTCGCAGGAATAAACTATTGTTGATGGTCAAATATTGCATATTATTTCCCATTTATTACTTGGTTTTATGAACATGATAATGCTTAATGTTCTATTTTAATCATGATTATGTTGCAAGGTGAATTTAAGAGCTTGGATCGAAAATGATGTTAAAAGCATGGATTTAACGCTCAAGAATCACCAAAGCCAAGGATGGATCTTATGAGACCAAGAATGAAGAATTCACATGCCAAAGATCTAAGAAGACCAAGTGAGGAATGAAAAGAATCGTAAATTTGAAGTGAAGAAAAATAACCCAAAAAATTTGTTGCTTCAACTAGTCTAAGCCCTCCTTCGACCAGTCTAAGCTTTTCTTCGACTAGTCGAAGGAACTTCGACTCGAACTCTAGTGATTGAAATCCTCTAAATTCCTGTCATCCTCGACTAGTCGAAGGTAACCATCGACCAATCGAAGGCTGTCGTTAACTAGTCAAAGGTTACACAGACAGCACTCTGACTGCGTAAATTTGAGGCGATTCCAAGGTCGGTTTGCGAATTTTCAAGGTCAACTCGCAAGAGGGAGTTCCCCAACTATAAATAGGAGTCCCTAGGATGTTCCTAGGCATCTTCTAGGGTTTGAGGAGTGGAGAAAAAGGGTGAAAAATTCGTCGCTAAGAGTTTTTCCTCTTCTTCCTTAGTTGTTTTCATGTTTTATTTAAGAGACTTTGGTTCGATCATGTCTATGGTTGGCTAAACCTCTTAGCTAGGGCTAAAAGGTGAAGCTTGTAGCGTGATGGGATGTTTTTATTGCGCTAATTCATATTTATGTTGAATTCTCTTTGATTCTAGTTTGATTATAAGGAATATTTTTAGTTTTTAATGGTTTGTTGTGACAAATTACAATAGATCTGCAATAGCTTTGAATATCGTCCTTTCCTATTTTGAGATTAATGGATTGGTAAATCTTATTGTTTGCCATCGTCCATGAGCATGGTTAGGTGACGAAATCCCTTCCATCTTCCAATTCTCCTTCTTTGATGACTAAATTCATGAGAAGTTTAGAGATCTGATCGTCTCTTCTTCCAACTGGATAAGATAGGACTCCAATTCTAGTTGTGTCCTTGAATCAAGCATAGTATCACCCTGATTGTTACAAGTGGATCCTTGGAAACCCTAGTTCCTAACCTTAAATTTACAAGTTTTAATTACTTTAATCACAATTACTCTCTAAATTACTTCAGAATTATATTCACATCTTCTTCTAGTTTTAGTTCTATTTAATTTCAGAAACGTACAAGTTTAGTCCCTGTGGATCCGACCTCGGTCTTACCAAGATTATTACTACATTGAGACCTTACAATTAGGGTTGTGAATAACTACGACACAAAGCGATAATGCACTATCAATAACAAAGTTACAAAAGATGAAACCTTACCGATTCGATGCCTTAATAGAAAATCCCTAGCCTTTTCTCTCTCCAAAATCCTCTGAAACCTTTAAGCAAATATAACATTAACCCTAATCCCGATTACACCCATATAAAATAAGTAAAATTGAAAATAAAACAAATCATGCAAAACTGCGCAACTTGTCAACATGTCGAGTTCAACCTCTAAAAAATGTATAGAGAGCTTTGCCAAAAAACTAATATTTTTGATATCCTTCGACCTGTTTACCGGTCGATGGCCCCTGTTTCAGCATAGATTTAAGGCATCCGATTTTCAATAATCTCCACCATGACTCTAATCTTCATGCTGCAACATGCCATGTTCGATCCTCCATTTCTACTTAATTTCCATTATAAAATCCACAATCATTGCTTCTCATGCACACTCTGTCTTCAGTGTATCCTTGTAAGACTTAGAGAAGTCATATAGAACTTAAACTTTTTTGCAGGAACCACATTGGAAAGATTATCCGTCGGATTTACGCTTTTATGTATCTTCTCAAGAGTCACACCACCTTCCTCTAGCACATGTCGAATAAAATGATGACGCGCATTAATATATTTTTTTCTAGAATGGTAAACCAAGTTCTTTGCCAAATTGATCGCATTTCACTTTCATAATTAACCGGCATGACATCATGCTGAAGTCCCAACTAATTTATCATTCCTCTCAATCAAACCGCTTCGAATACTTCCATCATTGCCATGTAATCAGCTTCGGTTGTGGAAAGAGCCACCATGGACTTAAGCTTCAACATCTAACTAATCGCTCCAGTCGCTAACACAAAAGAGTAACATGAAGTGGATTTTCTATTATCCACACCGCCTACATAATCTGAATCCACATATCCTACTAAATTATCCCCTAAGTTTTTAAATATCAAGACGTAGTCCTGCGTACCTCGAATATATTAAAAAAGTCATTTTACAGTTGCTTGTCGAGGTTGGGTAGGCATATGCTAACAACATCCACCGCATGTGAAATATCTAGTCTTGTACATACCATGACATACATCAAGCTGTCAACCACACTCGAATAAGGCACACAAGACATAAGCTGCTTTTCTTCATCCGTTTCAGGACACTTCTTAGAAGAAAGCTAAAAATAAGTCGCGTGGGGAACGCTGACCAACTTTACTTTGTCCATCCCATACTTCACCAGTACCTTCTCAAGGTATTCAGCCTAAGATAATCATAACATGCTACTTTTCTTGTCTCTATGTATGTCAATGTCAAGAACCCTCTATGTAGCCCCCAAATCTTTCATCTCAAATGTTCCCGATAACTGAGCCTTCAGTATGATGATCTCAGACATTCTCAAGGTATTCAGCCTGAGATAATCATAACATGCTACTTTTCTTGTCTCTATGTATGTCAATGTCAAGAACCCTCTATGTAGCCCCCAAATCTTTTATCTCAAATGTTCCCAATAACTGAGCCTTCAGTATGATGATCTCAGACATGCTATGACTGACGATAAACATGCCATTAATATACAATACCAAGATAATGAATTTTTCATCACTCTGTGTCTTAAAATAGACACAATGTTTTAACTTACTCCTGGTAAACCTCTAACTCATCATGAAAGAATCCAATTTCTTGTACCACTACCTAGGCGACTGATTTCAGGCTGTACAACGACCTCTTTAACCTACAAACCCTGTTCTTTGCCCTTGTATTTCAAATCTTTATGGTTGTTTCATATAAATCTACTCTTCCAATTACCCATGAAGGAAAGCAGTCTTCACATCCATCTATTCTAGTTCGAGATTATATTGGGCAACCAATACCAATACGAATCTAATAGGTACTTGCTTCACCACATGTGTGAAGATCTCAGTAATATTGATACCTCCTCTTTGAGCATATCCCTTCGCTAACCAACTTTTCTTGTACCTATCCTTTTTTTTTCCTGAAGATCTACTTGCACCCAATCACTTCATGGCCAATGGGAAGCTCCGTCAGCTTCCACATCTCATTCTTGTATAAGGAGTTCATCTCGTCATGCATCCCCGCTTTTCACTTTTCGACATCTACATCATCAAGAGCTTCTTGAAAAGTAGACGGATCATCATCATCCATAATGAAGGTAAATGCAATATTTGAGTCATCCACATATCTCATCGGTAACCTATGATCCCTTGGTAGATTCCTTCTTATATGTGGCTGCTCCACCTGCTCCTGTACCTTTGTCCGCATCTCAGTATCAACCCGTGTCTTATCTCTGTCTATTTGAACGTCCACTACCGACTTTTCGCTTCCTTGTGCTCATCCTTACAGAATAAGGATCCCTCGTCAAATTTAACATTACAACTAAGGATGATTTTTTGTGTGACCCGTTCATATAGCCTGTACCCTTCTACACCACTACAATAGCCGACAAATATGTACTTTTTGGCCATTTAGTCTAGCTTATCTCTCTCAATTGATGATACATGAGAGCAAACATTGCAACCAAATACTTGCAGCCCTGAGTAGTCGACCTGTTCGATCACTCCACACTTCATATGAAATTTTACAATCTATAACCATAGAAGGGGACCGATTCACCAAGTAGCGAGCTGTGTTAACGGCCACAGTCTACATTTTCTCACCCACCCAACCCACATTACTAATCATGCATCGGGCCTTCTGTAAGAGATTCTGATTCATCCGCTCAACCACATCGTTATGCTATGGTGTGTGGCGCACTATGTTGTGCCTTACGATCCCTTCATATTTATAAAAATGATTGAATTCCCTGGAATTGAATTCCCCACCGTTATATGTCCTCATCACTCTCATCTTTCACCCTGACTATTTTTCCACCATCACCTTCCATTGTTTGAAGTTGGTGAAAACCAGCTCAGATTTATTTTCAAAAAATAAACCCACACAGTTTTTGTAATAGTTGTCAATGAATTTAAGGAATCATGACGACCATCTACTAGAAACTACGGGTGACGGCCCCCATATTTTAAAATGCATATAATTTAGAACCTCCTTACAAATGATTTTCAACAGACTTCTTCACATAGATGTTTTTTAACTTCATTCATGTATCAACCGCGGTCTTCTCTCTCATAACATTGTAGATGACTTCATCCATTAGACACAATTGGATTGAGATATTGACTTTTTGTTCTAACTTGTTCCACTCTTCTTCTTTCATAATTTTTGGTCACTTTTGAAGGAGTGTATCTTCAAATCCTTGTTGAATTAGAAAGCCCTTCATCTTCACCTTGCACAATTCGAAACTGTTTTTCCCAGAATACTTCTCTACATCGAACTTCATGTTAGATGTCATAGATACCTTGTCTTCAAATTCAAATTTCTTCCTAACGTTAGCTCTAATAGCACTTATTGGGACTCGTGAAAGCACACTGAGAGGAACCAAACAAAGTCATCACAATCGTACAAGCACACTCAATAGAGAATACTCCGAATTTACATGAAAAAATCCATGCGGGAAAAAAACCACGGCACAAAGTGATAATGTATTATGAATAACTAAGTTACAAGAGATGTACTGATTAAAAGCGAGAAAATCCCTAGCTTTCTCTCTCTCAAAACCCTCTCAAACCCTTAAGCACATTTAGCATTAACCCTAATCTTGATTACACCCATATAAAAAAGTAAAATCGGAAATAGAAACAAATCATGCAAAAAAACATGCAAACTGTGCAACCCATCGACCTGTCAAGATGACCGGTTGAAACGCTTCGATTGGTTGGGTCGACTTGTCAACCAGAGTTTTCGACTCCAAAAACTATCTATAGAGTTTTGTGAAAAAAACTGAATATTTTCGATATCCTTCGACTTGTCAACCCGACTATCGACCGGTCGATGGCCCTTGTTTCAGCATAGATTTGAGGCCCATGAGCTTTTCTAGCACCGACCAACACCACCAAAGTGGGTATTGAAGGGGTCACTAGGGAAGCTGAGTCCTTGATGATTGCACTGGAATCCTCTATTTGGACTCAATTTGGGTAATGATCCCTCGAGTTGGCTGCTAGAAAAGCTCTATGACCCCACCATGAGGCATGTATTTTATCCGTGTCCTCCATCTATTTTTCCAGCTCATTTTAAGCCATGAGCCAAAAAAATTGACACAAATCTAAATCTTAGGTGGACCACACCATGGAAAATAATGGTGATTGAATGCCCACCATTGAAAACCTCCCACAGTTCATTGTAATGTTTATTTGCCATCCAAACGGTTAAAGGTAGATCTAAATCTCAGGTAGACTTCACCACAGGAAAATGTAATGTTTATTTGCCATCCAAACGGTTAAGGTAGATCTAAATCTCAGGTAGACTTCACCACAGGAAATGTAATGTTTATTTGCCATTCAACGCATTCATTGGGTCACATAGACATGAATAGAAGGGAAACACATATATGAGCTTGATCCAAAACTTTTGTGGCCCAGGACGTTTTTAAAGATGGTTGTTCAATCGTCATTGTCACCTGAGATATATCTGGATCTGCCTTATTTTTGGGCTCCCGCCTCAAGATGGGAACGGATTCGCTAGTGACCCTACCACTAGTCAATGGCTTGTGGTCGTTGCTCTGTGGGCCCCACCGTGATGTATGTGTTTCATCCATGCCGTCCACCCATTTTTTCATATCATTTTATAGTATAAAACTAAAAATAGGTAGATTAAAATCTCAAGTGGACAACACAGTGTTGATTGAACTCTCTTCATAAAAACTTCTTGGAGGCCATGAAAGCTTTGGATCAAGTCGTTATTTATTTTTTCCCTCTATTCTGTATGACGTACTCAACAAGTTGGATGTCAAATAAACATTACAATGGCCCTAGGAGGTCTTAAATTGTGGACATTCAATCGCAACCTTTTCCCAAGTGCTATGGTCCACATGAGATTT